>CM064881.1:42346023-42478995 GCA_003313485.2 Penstemon barbatus
ATTGTAGTCTTCTAGTTGATGTTTCAACCATAAGATTTGTGCACAGCAAGCTCCAGCAGCTATATACTCAGCTTCAGCAGTAGATATGGATACTGAAGTCTGTTTCTTACTCATCCATGAGATCAGACGACTACCTAAGAACTGACAGGCACCTGTTGTGCTTTTTCTGTCAATCTTGCAGCCTGCAAGGTCAGAATCTGAATAACCAATAAGCTCAATTCCAGACTCTCTAGGGTACCATAATCCCAATTCTTGAGTGCCCTTAATATATTTCAATATTCTCTTGGCAGCTAAGAGATGAGATTCTTTGGGGTTTGATTGGAATCTTGCACAGACCCCAACAGAGTACATGATATCAGGTCTGATGGCTGTTAGATATAACAGTGAACCTATAATGCCTCTGTATTTGGTTATGTCTACTGATTTTCCATCTTCATCTTTATCCAAACGAAGACTTGTAGACATTGGAATTGTAGCAGTAGAGCTAGTTTCCATACCAAATTTCTTGAACAGATCCTTTGTGTATTTTGCTTGGCTGATGAAAATTCCATCAGGCAACTGTCTAACTTGCAAGCCAAGAAAATAGTTAAGTTCTCCCATCATGCTCATTTCAAACTTGTTCTGCATCAGCTTTGAGAACTTATCACACATCTGTTGATTAGTTGAACCGAAAATAATATCGTCCACATAAATTTGCACAAGCAAAATATGTTCTTCCCATTCGATAGTGAACAAGGTCTTGTCAACTTTACCTTTGCGAAATCCTTTAATTAAAAGAAAGTCAGATAAAGTATCATACCATGCTCTTGGAGCCTGTTTCAGTCCATAAAGAGCTTTCTTCAGACGATATACTTGGTCCTCTTCTTGATAGACTTTAAATCCAGGAGGTTGCTCAACATACACTTCTTCTTGCAGTTCTCCATTGAGAAAAGCAGACTTCACATCCATCTGATAGACAGTGAAGTTCTTGTGAGCAGCGTAGGCAAGAAAGAGTCTGATTGCCTCTAGTCTTGCTACTGGTGCAAAAGTTTCATCAAAGTCAATGCCTTCTTCTTGGCAGTAACCCTTGGCCACTAGTCTTGCTTTGTTTCTGGTGACTTCACCATCTTCATTCATTTTATTCCTGAATACCCACTTAGTGCCAATGACTCTTTGATGACTTGGTCTAGGAACTAAGTACCAGACTTCATTCCTTTCAAATTGATTTAGCTCCTCCTGCATAGCTTCAATCCAGTTGGAGTCACTAAGAGCTTCTTCAATTTTCTTAGGCTCAATTTGAGATAGAAAACTAGCAAACATAGCATCTTGTGCAGCAGCTCTTCTTGTTTTCACTCTGTCTAATGGATCACCAATCACTAACTCTGGTGGGTGATTTCTGAGCCATCTGAGATCAGGTTGCAAATCATAATGTTGTCCTTTGTCTTGATCTTGCAACACTACTGTTGGAGATACAGTAGTAGTCTGTTGAACAGTCTCTGGTCTATCAGCTGTTAGCAACTCGTCTGTTAGACAATCAGCTCTGTGATTTTGAACAGCACTTGAGTTATCAGCTGAGTTGAGATCAGGTAGTATGATGGGTATATATTCTTCATTCTTTCCAACATTCATCTTCTGTAAATCAGTAGACAGATCTTGATTAACATTTTGATTCTTTTCAGAAGATTGACTTGGCTCATCAAATACTACATGAATGGATTCTTCTATTAGTAATGTTCTTTTATTGAAAACTCTATAAGCCTTACTAACAGATGAGTATCCTACAAAGACAGCTTCATCAGCCTTTTCTGCAAATGCAGTAAGGTGATTTTTACCATTATTTAAAACATAGCATTTACAACCAAATATCTTAAAGTAATGAATGTTTGGCTTCCTATTGTTCCAAACTTCATATGGAGTCTTGTTTTGGTGCTTGTTGATCATGCATCTGTTTTGAGTAAAACATGCTGTATTTGTTGCTTCTGCCCAAAATCTTTGTGGCAGCTTAGCTTCAGCTATCATGGTTCTGACAGCTTCTTTCAGTGTTCTGTTTCTCCTTTCAGCAACACCATTCTGTTGAGGGGTTCTGGCAGCAGAGTACTCATGATGTATTCCTTTGATATTACAATACTCTTCAACAGTAGAGTTTGTGAACTTTGTCCCTCTATCTGATCTGATCTTCAAGATTTTGATACTCTTCTCATTCTGGATCAGTTCCATCAGATTAGTAAGATGTTCCTTGGTTTCACTTTTCTTCTTCATGAAAATCACCCAAGTATATCTTGAATAATCATCCACAACAGCTAGGCAGTATTTCTTTCCACCGTTGCTGACTGGATCAATGGGTCCAAATAAGTCCATGTGTAGCAGCTCCAATATCCTTCCCGAAGATTGGTGCTTCTTGCTTTTGAACGATGACTTGATTTGTTTACCCTTCTGACAGGCGTCACAGAGCTTATCTTTGCTCATGACTGTTTTAGGAATCCCTTCTACCAAATCATTCTTGATTAATCTGTTGATGGTCTTGAAGTTTAAATGATTCATTCTCTTGTGCCATAGCCAGCTAACTTCACTTGGTGCAGATGCAACCAAACAAACGTTTGAATTCTTGTCAGCAGAATTCCAATCGACTATGTAGATATTTCCTTGTCGTCTTCCAGATAAAATTACCTTCTTTGTACCAATCTGTTCAACAAAGCACTTATCTGTTGAGAAGATGACTGAATATCCTTTGTCACAAAATTGACTTATGCTCAGCAGATTATATTTGAGGCCTTTAACATATGAGACGTCAGATATCTCTATGTTTCCTCTGATTAATCTTCCTTTAGCTTTAATCTTGCCTTCTTTGCTGTCCCCAAAAGTAACCTTTGGACCATCCACAGCAATTGCATCTGTCAGCTCATGTATGTTTCCACACATGTGTCTTGAACATCCACTGTCCAAGTACCAAATCTTCTCTACTTTACTCCTACTCCTAATCCTATCCTACAAAACAAAAATAAAATTGTTTTAGGTACCCTTATTGAGAGGGTCCTGAAGGATTAGTTTCACCTTTGACAACCCAAGATGTTGAAGTCTTAGGCTTCTTAGGTTTCTGAGTTTTCACAGAAGCATGAACAGCTTTATTATCATCATAATTATCAGATAAGTCATGTTGATGATCAGTATGATAAGAATAATGTTCATAAGCAGGGTAAGGTGCATGATAAGCAGGATATGCATGCATTGGATGAGCAGGATAAGGTGCATAGTAACTAGGAAATTGAGGTGCATGATACATAGGATGATATGCAGCAGGTTGCACATAATATGACTCATTTCCATACCAAGCATTTTGATTTTTCTTGTTCTTATGCTTCTTTGGTTTACTAACAGTTTGCTCATTAACAGACGACTTAGTTTTCTCACTAGTCTGATTAGTCTTAACCTTATCAAAAGACTTCCTAGGACTCTTCTGTTTGGGTTTACTAGTCTGTTTTTCTACACTAGGCTCTTTGCTCTTTTTAGCCTTAGGAGATTTCTTCTCCTTTACCACTTTCTCAGATGAGGTAGGTTTAGAAGTTTGAACATACAGAATGACCTTACTATTGTCAGCAGAAATGAATTTTTCAGTATGATTCAATTCTAATTTATCCTTTTCTAAAGGTGTCTCCTGTTTACTAGATGTAGGCATGGATGCAACAGTTGACTTATCATGAGACTCGATAATTTTCTCAAGTTCCATGATTTTTCCTTTATAGACCTCACATTCAGCTTTCAGAGATTCATGCTCTTGCTCAAGCTGTTTATACTCAGCTGATTCTATAGGCTTTTCAGCTTTAAGTTTCAGTGAGTTATTTTGCTCTTTTAGCAAGCTCATCTCTTCCTTAAGCTTAACAAATTCTCCAGCAATAGTAGTATTATTTAACATCATTTGCTCTAGAGAATCAAATAGTTCATTATTTGGAGGAGTTACCTCATCCTCGGAGTCATCAGATTCCTTAGCCATCAGGCAGAGGAGAGCAGGTTTCTCTTCATCAGAAGATTCTTCATCAGACGTGTCTGAATCTGAATCAGATGAGTAGACAGCAGCAAGCTTTTCTGCTTCAGCTACCATTGCTTTCCCTCTTTGATGCTTTCTTTCCTTTCTGATTCTCTTCTCTTCCTCAGTGTATTTTTCTGCTTTTGGATATGGACAGTCCCTGATGAAATGTCCCAATTTCCTGCAGTTGTAACACATTAGTTTTGCTTTATAATCATCTTTCTCTTGAGAAGAAGAGTTAGGTTTAGAAGTAGAAGCAGCATGATTGTATTTGTTTTTCATCTTTCTCTTGTAGAACTTCTTGAAATTGTTCATCAATAATGCTACATCTCCAGCAGTGTACTCCTTCTTGTTGAGTAGTGATGCTTCATCAGATGAGTCCACATCTTGACTTCTATGTGCTGGTCTCCTGGTGTTTTCAGCAGCAACGAGTGCAGCTGTGGGTCCTGAAGTTGAGGTTTCTTCAATACCCATCCTAGGCAGTTTATACTCATAAGCCTTGAGTACAGAAAACAGCTCTGTAAGAGAGATCTTCCCAAGATCCCTTGATTCTTCCATTGTTGTCACCTTCATGTTGAACTTTGGAGGTAAGGCCTTCAGTACTCTGATGGTTATCTCCTTGTCTGTGAAGGTTTTTCCAAGCTTCAATACTTCATTTAATATTCTTGTAAACCTTGTATCCATCTGATCAATGGTTTCAGAGGATTTCATCTTGAAGTTATCCAGCTTTTCTAGAGCAACACTCAGCTGATGCTCTTTTATGGCGTCGTTTCCTTCGCTCATATCTCTGACTTTGTCCCACATCTCTTTTGCAGATTTGCAATGTTTGATCTTGTCAAACCGATCATTGTCCAGGGCTTTAGTCATGATAAATCTTCCAATCTTGTCCAGGTTGAACAGCTTGATTTCTTCAGCTGTCATTTCATTCAGATCTTTCTCCACCACGGTATCAACTTCATTGATCTTTATCGTCTTGGTGAATTTGAATGGACCTTTTGTAATGCAAGTGAACATGTTGTCATTGTAGGCAGCGAGGAAAATCTCCATCCTGATTTTCCAGTCTTCGAAGGACATACCAGCAATGTGGGGAACATGGTTTATGCATTCCATTTTCAAAAAGTTTTGATTTTTCAAAAAGATGCTCTTTTGAAAAAGTTTTCAAAAACCTTTGAAAAACACTTGGATCAAGCTCGTTGATCAGGCAGTTGATTCAAATGAACCACCTGCTCTGATACCACTTGTTGGTCCCAAGTGGTCAGAAGAGGTTTAGAGGGGGGGTGAATAAACCTCTTTAAAAATTTTCTTCAAATTTAACTTTAAAACTTTTACTCTTAACTGAACAGACTAAGCTGATCAGATTAGTTATTAACAGTTCTGTTCGCGAACAAATCTTTGAACATCCTTGTTGACCACTCGTCTGATTTTTACTTAGCTGATTTGCTAAAATCAGTTTTAATACTTAGAGTACTTGCAGCGGATTTTCAAAGTGTTTTTCACAAGTAATCTTAGTAGTTTGAAAAATGTTTCCCTAGTTTTATAAACTCCTTTTTCAAACAGTTAACTTAAATGTGTTTTTATGCAAACAGAAAATATGCAGATTTAAAAGCAATGTAAAAACACAAGTAATTTTTATAGTGGTTATATGGATTTGAATATCCTTTAGTCCACTCTTCCAAGTCACACAGATCTTGGGTTATACTATAATCACAAAGTTTACAGTATACTCTGCTTGTGTCGAACAACAAATGAAACGACCACAAGTTCGCAATAGGAAATCACACAGAAGACCTATTCTCTGAAGTTTGATCACTCACAAAGATGGATCACAACTCCGCACAACACTCTTGTTTACAAAATCACTCAGAAGATGTATTTTTCTTGAATCTTCAACTCTGCTTTCGTCAACAAATGACTCGGCTGATGAGTGAGCTGTTCTTGAGACTTAAAGAATTTTGCTTCGGAAATTTATCTCAGAAGTGTGTTGCTTGTTTCTTCTTCGTCTCTTTCAGCTATTTATACTTGAGGATAGAAAAGTGTCCGTTGAAGAGAGACAAGATTCAAATTCCTCGAGTACTGGTCCTTAAAATCCGCAAACGGCTCTTTTGCAGTCTGTCCGTACTATGAACAGTACTATCCTGCAAGCAGCATTAAATGCACCCAGCTGATGCGATGCATTTCTTCAATCATTTGTCTTTAATAACCTTGTACTTCAGCATTTATTACTCCAAGGGGCATTTATTACCGTTGGGAACACTTCATGATCTTCTTCACTTGGCTGACGAAAGTACACGTCTGATGGCGAACTCGGCTGATCTCAAACTTGAACAAATCTGATTTGAGTCGGCTGATCTTCATCAGTCTGATAACTTTACTTCAGCAGATCAGAAGTCTTGGACCTTGAAATTTTGACTCTTCTGATGTCTTCATTACTTAGTCAAAAATTCTTCTAAGGGATCATCAGCTAAGTTACTCCATACTTAGCCAATCTTGAAGTTTTGGAATCCTTCAAAACCTCCCTTTACAAATTGTCTTCAGTGCCTTCATCTTCATCCTTATCCAACAACTACTGGAACTCCAACAGTAGTGTTGCAAGATCAAAACAGAGGACAACATTTTGATTTGCAACCTGATCTCAGATGGCTCAAGAATCACCCACCAGAGCTGGTGATTGGTGATCCTTTGGATAGAGTAAAGACAAGAAGAGCTGCTGCAATTGATGCTATGTTCGTCAGCTTTCTATCTCAAATAGAGCCTAAACAGATTGAAGAAGCTCTTAATGATTCAAACAGGATTGAAGCTATGCAAGAAGAGCTGAATCAATTTGAAAGGAATGAAGTCTGGTACTTAGTTCCTAGACCAAGTCATCAAAGGGTAATTGGCACTAAATGGGTATTCAGGAACAAAATGAATGAAGATGGTGTTGTCACCAGAAACAAAGCAAGATTAGTTGCCAAGGGATATTGCCAAGAAGAAGGTATTGACTTTGATGAAACTTTTGCACCATTGGCAAGACTAGAGGCAATCAAACTCTTCCTCGCCTATGCTGCTCACAAGAATTTCACAGTCTATCAAATGGATGTGAAATCAGCTTTTCTCATTGGAGAATTGCAAGAAGAAGTTTATGTTGAACAACCACCTGGATTTGAAGTTTACAAGGAAGAAGGCAAGGTGTATCGTATGAAGAAAGCCCTCCAAGGACTGAAATAGGATCCAAGAGCATGGTATGATACCCTATCTGATTTTTTTTTAATTAAAGGATTTCGTAAAGGTAAGGTAGATAAGACCTTGTTCACTATTGAATGGGAAAATCATATATTACTTATGCAAATATATGTGGACGATATTATTTTCGGTTCAACAAATCAACAGATGTGTAATAAGTTCTCAAAGCTGATGCAGAACAAGTTTGAAATGAGTATGATGGGAGAACTTAATTATTTTCTTGGTTTGCAAGTAAGACAGTTGCCTGATGGAATATTCATCAACCAAGCAAAATACACAAAAGATCTGTTCAAGAAATTTGGCATGGAAACTAGCTCTACTGTTAGTGTTCCTATGTCTGCTGAACTTCGTCTAGATAAAGATGAAGATGGCAAATCAGTGGACATGACCAAGCACAGAGGAATTATTGGGTCACTGTTATACTTAACAGCTAGCAGACCTGATATCATGTACTCTGTTGGGGTTTGTGCGAGATATCAATCAAATCCTAAGGAATCTCATCTCCTAGCTGCCAAGAGGATACTTAAATACATTAAAGGCACTCAAGATTTGGGATTATGGTATCCTAGAGAATCTGGAATTGAACTTATTGGATATTCAGATTCTGACCTTGCTGGCTGCAAAATTGATAGAAAAAGCACAACAGGTGCCTGTCAATTTTTAGGTAATTGTCTGATCTCATGGATGAGTAAGAAACAGACTTCAGTATCCATATCTACTGCTGAAGCTGAGTACATAGCTACTGGAGCTTGTTGTGCACAAATACTTTGGTTGAAACATCAACTAGAAGACTACAACATTAATCTCAGTGGAATACCAACCTACTGTGACAATACAAGTGCAATCTCTCTTACTTAAAATACTACAAGTCATTCAAGGACAAAACACATAGAGATCAAACATCACTTCATAAGAGATCACGTGGAAAAAGGAAATGTCATAATAGAACATGTTCTCACTGATAATCAGATCGCTGACATCTTCACAAAACCTCTAAGTGATGCAAGGTTTTCGACTTTAAGAGCTGAACTAGGTCTACTCAAATTGGATTCATAAGGTGAGGGGGAACTCATCAGAAGACTGAAGTTCATCAGCTTACTCATCTTGTTATCTTCAAGGTTAACTCTCAACAGACTAGTTAACTTATGGATTCTTAAAGTCAGGGGGAATGTGTAAGACTAGTGGTACTTCTGATTAAAAGATGAAATTTGTTGATGTAAATTAATTGAAGTTATGTTTCCATCAGAAGATATAAAGGTTGAAGATTGAAGATTAATCATCTAGCTGAATTGACAAACAGCCGAGGAAGGTTATCAGATATTGGCTTTCACTGATAACAATCTGTCATCAGGACACTAGTCCCATCAGATAAGTATTTAAATTTACTCATCTGATCAGCTATGTAAAAGTCTTGTGTTTAAAAACGTTTTATATATATAACATGCTTTTACAAGTAATAGAAAGGCGGTCAATATTCCCGCCTCTCAATAAATGCGCTTTGAATTTCAAATCGCGTAACTGACGCCGCACGATCAGAATTGATAGAAATGGATCAAACGGTTGGCGGGTATCACGAAAATCGAAATACTCTAACTCTATAAATCCATATCTGATCAGTCTTGTGACTCTTTACGCACCCAAATAGATTCAAGAGCATTTGTGAGAAATCTTTTCCTTCACTTTCTGCAAATATTCTCTGTTTTTCACTAACTTTCTACAGAATCAAGATGAATCCTCAATAAGAAGCCAAGGCCGAAGGTATGTATCTAGTCTATGAAACATATCACCATTCTGGCACCGACGTGATGAAGCAAATACTGGAAAAATTCAAGGCCGCATCACTGGTGAACTTCATGGAATTTCACGAAGAAATGGTCTGGAATGACCAGGTTTTGGAGTACTACAGGACTGCTGAAGTTGATTTTGATAAGCTGGAAATCCAAGCAACTGTAGGAGGAAAAGCCATCGTTATTACTCCTGCTTTTTTGCACGAGATGTTTGGATTGTCAAACCAAGGATGGCACGATATTACTACTTTGGCTGAGGAGAAACTCCAAGACTTCTGGGCAATCTGTGCCAAAGAAGGAGAGGTGATGTCTAAAAATCTCAATAAGAAGCAGTTAAAGGATGAATATCAGCGCATGGCTGATATGGTTTCAAAGCTGATAGAGAACTGCACCTTCTCTCTGGACGCAATCACCATGAAGAGGTACTGTATTATGATTGCAATTTACTATGGATTGGAGGTCAATTGGTCAGTTGTCGTCTGGTACATTTTGGCCAATTTTCATGAAAAGAAGGGAAATCAGACTAACCATAGGATCACCTTGAGTTATCTGTTCTGCAGTATGGGTTGTGGGATGACAAATGGGAAGGTTATCCATAACGCCAAACCAATGGCTACCTACCAATCTGTTAAGGCTGCATCAAAAAGAAAAACAGAAGAGGAATGAGAGAATGAGGAGGAGGAACCTCAGGAGAAGGTTCCTGTCAAAAGACAGAAGAAAACAGCCCAGCCTGCTATTCAGGAGAAAAAGAAGAAGGCTGATGAGCCAAAAGAAGTGGCTCCCAAGAAAAAGGCAAAGGCATCTACTCAAACAGCCGAGCCAGCTGTTCAAGCTAGAGTAGATGAACCAACTGAGAAGGAAGTTGCTGATATCATAAATCAGACAACCCAGGAGATAGAAACCATGTCTCCTGCCTCACCTTCGAGAATTGTGTCTGCTGAACCAGCTGGAGTTGTTGCACGAAGAACCAGAAGCCAAGTGAGGGATACTGCAACATCTCAACCTATTCCAGGAAAAAGGCTAAGGAAAACAATCAGGAAGAGAATGACCTTCATTGATTCTCCTACTGAATTGTCTACCTTAGTCCGAGAAAGTCCTCCATCAGCATAGAGGCTTGCTGGTGTTGAAGAGAAGTCTGCTACCGAGAAGCCTGCTGATGAACAGACTACTTCAACAGCACCAACAGCTGAAGTTGCCCAACCTCAAGATGGTCCTGAAGTGCAGATCATCGACCCTGTAACAGCTGCACCACTTGCATCTGCTGCTCCTGAACCTGCCCCTACTCAAGAAGCACAGATAGTTGATAAGAGCAAAGGAAAAATAAAATTTATTAACAGAAAGAAGAAAGTATCTGCTGTGACAAGAGGAAGAGAGAAGAAGCTGAGCAGAGAAAGAGGGAGGAACAGGAAGAGAAAAGGGTAATTGAGCTCAGCAAAATAAAGGCTGAAAAAGAAGAGAACAGAAGAAAAATGTCTGAATTTTAACGCAAGGCTGCTGAGGATGCTGAACTAGCTCTTGGCATTGAGCTGAGCAAAAAGGATGCTCATGGTCCTCAAATTACTGGAGGGATCAAGATTGGAGAATCCCTGAATGCAAAAAAAAGATGCCTGCTGGATTTGTGAAACCAAAGAAGAAGTTTGAAGTAAGAAGGGCATTTGAAATCATCAATGATAACCCTTCTGTCTTCAAAAGATTTGAATCAGCCCTCGCATATTGGCAAGAAGATAATGCTCAGGACTCTGTTTACTCATGAAAAGCAAAGATATATGAAATGGAGGGAGTACAGAGTGAACAAGACTGTTGAGGAGATCCAAAGCTGGGAAGAGTTTGCAACTGAGGAGAAGTGGGTCCTCCAGTGGCTGAAAACTACTTCCATTACCAGAGCGTTGGATCCAGACTATGTTAGAGATGCTATGCACAAGTATGCACAGGAGATTGCTACTGATGAAGCTAAGATCATCTCAAACAGTTTGCCACCCAAGAGAAGGAAGCAAGATAATCCTATTAAATAGGCTGTGCAAATTGCTGTAATGACTGCCTTGGAGAATTGGGCTGCCAAGTCTAGATATGGACAAGGTTCTCCAAGTAATCTCCCTACTTTGCCAAGTATCCAGCAGATCACATATCGCAAAGAAGTAAGAGATTACAGAGAGCTGCCAAAGATTATTCCTGCCACCAGTCGTCTGCTTGTGTTCAAGGTTATTTGTCAGACGACTGTTGTTAATAAAGATGGAACTCTGGCAGATCAAATATTTGAAGAAGTCCTAGACCAGCAAGCTGATAAAGAGACCTTAGCAATTGAGTGGAATGCTAAGGAGAAAAAGAAAGAAGATGCTGCTCTAAAGATGTGCCTGTCCACCAGGAAGCTGAACAAAATCAGACTGCAACACCCTCTGCTTCATCAGCTGATATGCACTCATCTCTGATGGAAGCCTTCCAGATGATGCTTGACAACTCCTTACAGAAAATGGAAGAAAAACTGGAAGAGATGAACCGATTGCAGATGGAGCAAATGCAGCAAGAAACTGCAAAAATGGTAAATGATGCCATTGATAACTTCCCACTACCAGAAGACAATACTCTGAGGATTACGCAAAGTGTCTTGGATATGCACAGAAGTATTGAAGATGTCAAAGCTGACGTTGGTTGATCTTACACAGATTCGTTGTACGATCGATATCAGAATATAAATAAAGAAAACACAAACAATCTATACAGAGAGAAGATTAATAAAGTATATTGCAATTGTAGGTGTACAGATTACAAGTATTGGGGGTCCTATTCGAGCATTATAGGATGCCGTACAAGCTAGAGTGCGAAATACATATAAAATGGCTTATACTATCTATCCGAGCGGCAGCTTCGAATGGAGTGCACCTGGGAATTCGTGTCATGAGTCATAAATGATTGGGGTATTTATAGCTAAAAAATGGGGTAGGCCCATAGGCCTGGGCCTGAGATCGGCCCAACAGGATTTCGAACATGGACCCTATTCCATGGATCGGGTTAACTAAACGACAATCCGAGCTTGACTTTAAGCCTTCGGGGTCGGGGCTCTACTTTCCCGATCGTACCTTAGCTCCAAACAGTAGAGTCCAAATTATCCTCCATCAATACTCACCCAGTTCTCGAGCGCAAAGTGAAGCTCATGCTCGAAAAAGTTTATGCTATTCTGAGGGTTGTGATGAACTAATTCCTTTTCCGATATGTTCCAGGTATGCCTCGTTAAAAACCTAATTCGGAAAAACCCATTGGGATAAATATAATAACCTTGTCTTGGTATAAATTTTGATGATAAAGAGCCTTTACTTTGCTTCCATCATGAACCTTGGACCGAATCGTCTTTCCATACCGGTTACCGAGATACTCTCAATTCCATACGGTATAGGGGCCTATAATGCGAATATCTGGAAGATAGTTTTGAATTTACCTATGAGGAAGTTTAACTGTTGTGCCTGTTCAGGGTACGACTCGCAATTCATATTATTTACCTTATATATACTTGCCTAGTTAAAAACTATTTTCAGAGTGACTTTTACTTTAGATCGGAGCGTAGAGATCGTGTGAATTGTCCTTTTCATTCAACTTTATCTTTTATAATGTCCAGTTCAAGGAATTCGAGGGGCAAAGGTAAAGCCGGAGAGGATCGTGATTCCGATCCTGATCTTAGGCTTATAGATGACTTTGAGAAGGGAGAATTTCATCCCGAACAAGAGGATGCAAATCAGGTCGAAGATCTCGAAGAAAACGTGGTAGAGAAACGTAATATTGGTGACAATGTCTTTGTTAGGATATACAAATACGAAGCTCCTTCTGGATCCGGTCATCATCGGGCCAAGCTTGGCGCAAATCAAACTTCTTGCATTTTTGTCCAAGATGACCGCGCTTTTTTGGTCAAAGAGTTCGGAAAATTTCTTCCTGAGGGGTTTTCGATCGTCATCCCTTCTTACCGCCAACGTGCTACCGATCCTCCACCCGGGTGCCAAGCTTTTTACGAGAAGCAATTTTCACATGGATTGCGCATCCCGTTTAATCCCTTACTTAGAAACATCTTATCCTTTTTTTCTCTTACCCCTGCTCAAATTCTTCCGAATTCTATAGCGTACATTGTGGCGTTTAGTGTTCTTATGGAGGCCAAAGTAGAGGAGGCTTCTTTTCGGAATTTTGGCAAGTATTCCAAATGAGTATGTCTAGAGGTTCCAATGCTGGGTTCGTATCTTTTTCACAGCGATCGAACCGGCCTTTTCTTACGAGTATGGCAATGGAAAAGGCTAAAAGCTGGAAGAGAAGGTTCTTCTTCGTGAAAGGTCCCGATATTCGTTCTGAAGGTAGTACGAAAATTAGGCCACATCGTTGGGACGGTGAAGGACCTTGGATGTATGGTCGTCGCAAGATTAAGGAAAAGATTAATCCTCACCTTTCCGACGAGTTTTTAAACCAGCTCCAATCCGACCCCTTTCAGACTATGCTTCTTGTTCAAGAAAGGATTTTGAGATTGGTGGGCACAAGCAAATGCGATTATCCTGCTCCGACGCTCGAATTTTCTCTTCCCTTGCCCTCTTTATCCCTTGGCGGATCTAGTCGATCTTTCAGACGCATGTCCGAATCATCCACTTTGTCTCGTGCGCCACTCTCTTTAAGTATGTTATTATTCTTCCCTATTCGAATATGAGGTAGATTTAGCCTGCTCTCTTGGCTTCCTGAACACATTGCGCTTTCTTTGCAGATAAATTAGTGGAGGAGTTTCGAGTATCCGTAGTTACGTCAACCGGGATCGCTCGTTCCAAGGTCACACAAAGCCAATCCCAGCAATCAGTGAAGAAAAACAATGTGGAACAAGGTACAGGAGTAGATAACTCGATCGTCGACCCGATAGATGTTGCAGGAATAAACCCATCCTTGAGAGGGGTCGGTAGCTCGAGTTCGCCGAATCCCGCTGTAGCTGTTCCCTTGCGTAGTGTATTCACGATCGATACTTCTAACCCATCCTCAGCTGGTTATAGTCAATATTCTTGGACCCGTATTCTAGGCAGACAAGAACACGAAAAGCGCATGCATCGGAAGCGGTATGCTGAACATCCGGGGCCTTCGAGAAGGATAAAACCATTTGGAAAGAGTTCTGACTCGGTTCCTTGTCGACCAGGTAGATCGGAGCCAGATGTAGCGGATTTTATGAATGAACACTTTCACGGGTGTAGGGCCGCAGGTTACCCAGAAAAAGGGACCATTTGCTCCGACCTTGGACCAGATGGTGAAAATGAGTTTGATAAAGCCACTAGAATTTTTATGGCCGGACGGTTCAAACAGGATCTGCTTGACCACACCATTAAAGGTGACTTTGAAGTCCTGAGTAACTTTTCTCGGATGTACCAGGAGGTAAGAATTGTTTTATATTCAAGTATTCCGTATGTTTTAATCCTTAGGTACTATGCTGATACCATTTTCCATCGTAGGCCGGAGATTATTTCGCGCTTCAGACCTATCGTTTGTCGTTGCTGGAACAGGAATCTCAAGAAGCTCATAACGCACGCGCGCAGGCCTCGACCGAAAATAAAACTCTTCGAGCTCAATTGGATGACGTTACGAGTAGATTATCGGCCAGTCATCGAGAATTGTCGAAAATGAAGAAGGAGCTGGAGACCACTAATAAGAAACATACCTCATCTGTGGAAGAGGATTTGTTATCAACTGTTAAAGAGAAAAGTGCCCGCGAGGAAGAGCTCAAAAAGGTTAAAATCGAACTTGAGCAAGCGAAGCAAGATTCCGAACGAGCGTATGCACAGGGCTTGGAAGAGGCTGTGATTCCAGCCATACGAGAATTTTTGAAATCCCCTGTCCTAGATCCTTTAATCCAAAGGAGAATGGGAGGGATTCTCCAGACGATCTTCTATAAAGGGGTTCAACAGCTAGTTTCGGCCAAAAGAATTCCAGACAAGTTGTACGAATATTTTCAATATATGAACCCTTATAAGAACGCAGAAGAGAAGGACTATAAAGCTTCCTCTTTGCCGAAGACAAATATGAACTGGCAGGATCACCGTTTTGCCCCCTTTGTCGAGGAGTTTGGCTTCCCAATGACGAACCCTGATGTGCTTGAGTTGTCCGATCACGACTCCGAATCTACTTTAGGGGGCGCGTCAGATGATGAGCATAACGACCGATCTTGTAGTTAAGTACGGCCTTCGGCAAGGATTACAGTGGTTTCGGCGATGAATCCGATTCTTCGACCAAAACGAATTCATAGTTCGATAATCGAAAATTTATCGTTTATAATAGTTATGTGATAGGAATAGTACTTTTTGTAATAGGATCCTTCTCCCAGATTTCCTTTTCATAATCTGTATATCCTTTTGTATGAATTTATATTTGATTTTCTCGTTGCCTATTGAATCTTTATCGTTTCCTTTTGAACTTGTCAACAGTTGCGACGGTTCAATTATTGCAAAAATAGGATGTCGCCTTTATAAATATTAGGACAATCTTAAATCATTTGTATAAGACCCTTATTTACTGAGATCGGAGCTTTACGCTTAGTATTTATTTTCGAACTTTTCCAATTTACTTCTTTGCTCGTTATGGATCAAACACTGGGTAGACCCATCGATCCCAAATCGTTATTGGGTGGTAGCAAGAGTAAAGGTCCATCAAAAGACCCAAAATCAAGCAAAGAGAACAAACCCTCCAAGGCCTCTCGAAAAACATTTGTATCTTCTCCCAAGACCTCCAAGGGAGGGGAGATTAAAAAGGAGAAACAGGCTCCAGTAAAACATCCCAAGGTCATTCCTAGCAAATCAGTTTTAGATGAGGAACTTGATGAGGAGCTCGAGGCTTCTGCGCCGAAGAATCTTGATACTTCAGCCCGAGCATTAGCTAGGCAAAAGGCATTGTCCCTTTCTTCCAATAAAAGACGTCACCCTGATGTGATTATCCCAACCGCGGCCTCACAGAACTTTGTCGCTGAGAAAGAAGCGTCAACCGTCGACCTCGATGCTAGTTGCCCGACGGAAAGTTAAGGTAAGAAGATTAAATTGACTCCTACTGGAGAAGGCTCTTTAATTTCTGGAGAATCCACTGAGCCTTTAAAACTTGAAACTGAGCCCTCGAAATCTGAAACCGAACCTTCGAAGACTGAAAATTTTTCTGAGCCTCTCACCTCTGCCTATCCTGTGACCTCTCTTTCCCCGCTCACAGGGTCGAAGGATGAGTCTGCCTATGCAGTGGAGCTCCAGAATCTTATTGAGAATCCGCCGCAGGCAGATTTTTCTGTTCCTGAAGCTGGCGCTTCTAAGGGAAAGAATCCCTCGGAGCTGTTTCAGTCTGGGTCGAATTCGCTTCTTCAGGTCCTCCTCTCTCCTACCTCTCTTTTTTTTTTTTTTTTTTTTTGAGAATCTAACCCTTCCGTATATAGGCTAGACAAGACTTCCTAGAACTGAAGACGTTAGCTGAGCGGGAGCTGAGTCTACATACTGCTGTCACCCTCGAGCTGGAGAAGAAGAACGGCGAGTAGGATCGTATACTTGAAGAAAAGTTGGCTTTGGAGAAAGAAAAAGTTGCTAAGGTTCAGGGGGAAGAGCTCCATCAACAATTGAGCAAAGAACTCGAAGTGCTCAAAGATCTTTACGAGCAGGAGAAGAAGGGCTTCGAACTTTGCGAAAAGGAGGCTTATGCTCGTGGGTATGAAGCTCGTAGTGCTGAGCTTCGAAAGGCTCTTCATGATCATAAATTTGTGTAACTTATTCGAAGGATACTGTTGTAACTTTATTTCATTTCCTGCATTCGTGCTGTATTCTGAATAATCTTTGATTTGTGTTTTTCTTATTTTCGATTTCAGACTACGTATTGGGCCATGTGCCTTTTATAATTGTTATGCCCTTTTCTGATGCTTATATCCTCTTCGAATATGTTGTGTATTTTCCATTTTCATAGGACTTGAAGTGGGTTGCTAGCAGTCTTGACAGGACTTGTGGAACGTAATGGGGTTTTACTCGAAACTGTAGTCCTCGATTAGTTCCTATAAACTACTTGGCTTCTTTGTTAAGTATCTATTGTCTTTAATGTTAAATTCTTGTAGATCGAATGCAAATTAGCCAATGCCAGCGTTTGAATACTTTTTCCGATCAATGGCTTTTTTGATAGCATAGCTTCCCGATTTTGAGTTAAAAATGATTTATTCTAACCAATCAGTCCCTTATTTCTCAGGAAGCGGAACGGTCGGCGCATTTATCGCTCGTATCGCGACCATTCATTATGGTAGATCTGAGCCGTTGATGTCCATTATCTCCTCCTATAAATACTTTAGAATGGTTCTTGGTCTTTATCATTGTCTTTTAACTTTCCTTTTGAAAATTTTATTCAACGCTTACGCTCGAGTTACCACCCTCTTTAGTGAACAATTGTGTAATCCCAATAATGGCGTCCAAAATTCGAATCCGATCCCCGATAATTATGTTCGAGATCCGAACTCGAACTCCTTTCCTTGATTCTTTGCTTTAAAATTTTCTTCGACTAGGATATCGACAGACAAAAAGGATTGCGACTAGGATACCGGCAGACGACTTGCTCTATTTGATTCCAAGTCTTCGAGGCAGGATCGAACCCCTGTACTCTGTCCTCCATCCAGTTGGGATAGTGGGTCAACTTCTGGAGGAGTTTTCCTGCATTCGATTTCAACCTCTTCATGACGCATCTTGAAGAATGTTGCCTTCGAATTTGCTAGGGATAATTTCAACCGAAGTTGCTTCTCTCTCTTTCGACGTGGTCCTGTGTGGACTAATCAGCTAGGAAGTAATGGATGAAGGGTAGAAGTGTATTAACTCCACTTTCCTCCTTCGACCCCCCAAGTATTCAAGCGTAGGGTTAATTATTTGTAATAGGATCGTATTTGCTGTAAACTTTTAGTTTAGCTCAATTCTTCTTATTACAATCGAGAATTCTCTTGTAACTGTTTGAAAGTTTATGAATGAAATCTTTATTTCCTTTATTATCCTTGCTTGTTGATTTATAAATTTGCTTCGAGCATCAACTTTTCCGCGCCAGAAGTATGAATGATAATTTTTATTCTCTGCCGACCTTGATTACTGACAGGATAATCGAACATTTATTTTGTAATAATCGATAATCAATTATGCAATTGCTTTGGAATGAAAATACTGAATCCTCGACTTTTAATACTCGAACATGAACAATAATTGACTTCTTTCGTCGATCTCTTTTGCTAAGTTTTCGATCGAAGATTAATAACCGAATTTGAATAAGAATTGACATCCCGATTATTGTAGATTGAAATAGAGTATTATCAAATAATTTTGAAAAATAATCGATAATTTGAACTTAGGGTTTTAGCAACAGCTTTCACCCTTTTCGTATATTTTGATCTAAAGGGCATAGCAACGGCTTTCACCATTAGTCGTTTATTTCGATCTAAGGGGCATAGCAACGGCTTTCACCCTTAGTCGTTTTTTTATCGGTCATAGCAACAGCTTTCACCTGAGGGTCTTAGCAACAGCTTTCACCCTTTTTATTTATTTCGCTCTAGGGGCATATCAACGGCTTTCACCCTTAGTCGTTTTTGATCGGTCATAGCAACAGCTTTCACCTGAGGGTCTTACCAACAGCTTTCACCCTTTTTATTTATTTCGATCTAAGGGGCATAGCAACGGCTTTCACCCTTAGTCGTCTTTGATCGGTCGTAGCAACAGCTTTCACCTGAAGGTCTTAGCAACATCTTTCAACCTTTTTATTTATTTCGATCTAAGGGGCATAGCAACGACTTTCACCCTTAGTCGTTTTTGATTGGTCATAGCAACAGCTTTCACCTGAGGGTCTTAGCTAAGGGGCATAGCAACGGCTTTCACCCTTAGTCGTTTTTGATCGGTCATAGCAACAACTTTCACCTGAGGGTCTTAGCAACAGCTTTTTATTTATTTCGATCTAAGGGGCATAGCAACGGCTTTCACCCTTAGTCGTTTTTGATCGGTCATAGCAACAGCTTTCACCTGAGGGTCTTACCAACATCTTTCACCCTTTTTATTTATTTCGATCTAAGGGGCATAGCAATGGCTTTAACCCTTAGTCGTTTTTGATCGGTCATAGCAACAGCTTTCACCTGAGGGTCTTAGCAACAACTTTCACCCTTTTATTTATTTCGATCTAAGGGGCATAGCAACGGCTTTCATCCTTAGTCGTTTTTTATCGGTCATAGCAACAGCTTTCACCTGAGGGTCTTAGCAACAACTTTCACCCTTTTTATTTATTTCGATCTAAGGGGCATAGCAACGGCTTTCACCCTTAGTCGTCTTTGAGGGTCGTCGCCCGTTTTGCTGATTCAAGGGGCATAGCAACAGCTTTCACCCTTGCTCGATATTTGAATAATATAGATAGAGATGTGCCGTAATGACAAATTGATAATATCTTTGCGAATAAAATTTTCATTGAAAAGATAATCTTCAAGCACTTTGATAAATAAAGAACAAAACGAGACAATAAAATAATAGATAAGCTAGACATTGCTAAATAATCTTCATCTTCCGTAATATCTTCTTAAATTTATGGCATTCCAAGATCGAGGCAAAACTTCCCCATTTGGATGAGCAATCTTGTAAGAGCCTTTCTTCCCCATCTCGACCACTACGTAAGGCCATCCCAATTGGGCTGAAGTTTTCCAACATGTTTCGATTCAGCACCAGATCTCCGACCTTAAAGGTTCGGATCCTAACATTTTGATTGTACGCTTTTTCTATGTTGGATTTCATGGCCTGAATTTTCAGCTTAGCATGATCCCTTTTGCTATCTGCATGATCGACTTCTAATACCCTCAACGATTTATTCTCTTCGGGATTATAAAATTCAACTCTGGGAGACGATATCAGATTTTCGACTGGAATAACTGCCTCAGATCCGTTAACCAAGCTGAAAGGAGTTTCCCCCGTAGCTATTTTTATAGTGGTTCTGTAAGCCCATAAAACCCCTGGAAGTTCATCAAGCCACCTTCCTTTTGCGTCGGATAACCGTTTTTCTAGAAATCGAACGATTTCTCTATTTACGACCTCAGTTTGTCCATTGGCCTGCGGGTGCCCTACTGATGTGAAGTTTTGCTGTATCCCGAACTTCTCACACCAATCTGTGACCTTTTTTCCAGCGAATTGTGTTCCATTATCAGAGATTAACACTCTAGGAATCACGAACCTGCAGACAATATCCTTCCATAGGAAATTTATTACTTGAAACTGAGTAATCTTAGTTAGAGCCACACATTCGACCCATTTACTGAAATACTCTACCGCGACCAACACGTAGGTCTTTCTAGATCTGGCGGTTGGGAAGGGACCGACAATGTCGATACCCCATTTATCGAAAGGCCAACAGATCGGGATAGAGTGCATTTGCTCAGCTGGCTGATGGATCAAGTTCGAATGAATTTGACAATGATGACATTTCTTCACATAATCTACTGAGTCAGAAAAGAGAGTTGGCCAATAATATCCCATTCTTGAACACTTTAGGGCTAACACTCGTGCTCCGCTGTGATTTCCTGCTTCCCCCTCGTGAATCTATTTAAGAATTGTATTATATTGATTTTCAGAGATACATTTCAATAAGATTCCAGATGAGGATCGTTTATAGAGCTGATCATCGACTAAGGTAAACGATGGAGATCGATACTTGATTCTTCGAGCTTCATTAGTATCTTCCGGTAGCTTTCCTTCCGTTAGATAATCAACGAAAGGATCTATCCAAGAGATTTTTCGCTCGTCGATTTCCATGATGTCCGTGCTTGGAGCGACATTCAGATCGATAGCGGAAGTGTTCGATAATAACCATGTAATAATCCTTTCCTTCTTGCCATCTACAACACCGGTGAACTTTGACAGCAAATCAGCCCATAGATTTTCTTCCCTAGGAATAGACTGGATATCAAACTTCTCGAATTGCGATATCAAACTTTTTGCTTTATTCAAATATTTTATCATATTGAACTCCTTCGCCTCGTAAGTGCCCTTCACCTGCCTATGAACAAGTTGAGAATCCGTCAGCACAGTAATCAATCTTACCTTCGCCTTTAAGGCCATCTCTAGTCCTGCAATCAGAGCTTCATATTCTGCTTCGTTGTTTGTAATGACAAAGTCCAAAGTAATGGCATAATTCAAATCTTCGCCGTTGGGTCCCTGAAAATGAATCCCTGCTCCTCCCCCTTCTTTGGTCGAAGAGCCATCCACGTGCATCAACCAAATTGGATGCTCGACCTCTGTAAGCATGTTTATTTCAGAATTTTCCTCGTTCTCTGAACTCTTCACACTAGTGGATTCCACTAAGAAGTCGGCTAACACTTGCGTTTTTACTGCTGTTCGTGGCAGGTACTCAATTTCGAATTGCCCCAATTCGATTGCCCATTTGATTAGCCTGCCGGATGTTTCCGTCTTAGACAGAACCTGCCTCAAGGGTTGATTGGTTAAGACAATAATTTTATAGGTTTGAAAGTAGGGCCTCAATCTTCGTGCAGCTACCACCAAAGCAAGTTCGAACTTCTCGATCTCCAAATAGTTCTTCTCGGCACCTTGTAACAATTTGTTCAAGTAGTAGACCGATTTTTGTCCGGATTCCTCCAATTTTACCAGTACAAAACTGATAGCCTCTTCTGAAACGGCTATGTAGAGGTATAGAGGTTCTCCATCTGTAGGCTTGGCCAACATGGGTGGCGAGGTTAGGTACGCCTTTAAATCTTTGAAAGCCTTGTCGCATTCAGCGTTCCATTTGAAGTCTTTCGACTTACGCAATAACTTGAAAAATGGCAAACTCTTGTCAGTAGATCGAGAAATAAACCTATTTAATGAGATGATCTTTCCGATCAAGCACTGAACATCCGAAAGCTTTCTTGGTGGTTGAAGGTTTGTAACTGCTCGGATTTTCTCTGGGTTTGATTCGATTCCTCTTTCGTGGACGAGATATCCGAGGAACTTTCCTGATCGTACACCGAAAGTGCACTTTTCTGGATTCAATTTCATTCCATAATTTCTCAATATCTCGAAGCATCTGCCGAGATGCTTGATGTGGTCTTCTTCTGTCATACTATTTACAAGCATATCGTCCACATAAACCTCCATGATTTCTCCTATTAGTTCTTTAAACATCATATTGACTAGCCTTTGATAGGTTGCGCCCGCATTTCTCAGACCGAATGGCATAACTATGAAATAGTATACTCCTTGCTCGGTAATGAATGCAGTTTTATCCTGATCCCTCTCGTTCATGAAAATTTGGTAGAAACCCTGGAAAGCGTCCATCATGCTGAAAAACACAAAACCTGCCGTGGAATCCACCAACATATCGATCCGAGGTAGTGGGTAAGGGTCCCTCGGGCATAACCTGTTTAGATCGGTAAAATCGTTACACATCATCCACTTATTCTCGGATTTGTCACCTTTGGAGACCAGGACCACATTACATAACCATTCAGTGAACTTAACTTCTTTAATCTGGCCGGCAGCTAGCAACCTTTCAACTTCCGCCTTGATTATTTTATCCTTTTCACGTCCGTGATTACGCTTCTTCTGTCTTACTGGCTTTGCCTTAGGATCGATATTTAAAGAGTGAGTTATCACACGGGGATCGATCCCCACTATATCATCCGAGCTCCAGGCAAACACGTCTACATTCTTTTGCAAGAACTCGAGGAGCATGGTTTCCATCCCTTCGCTTAGTTCCGTTCCAATCCTGGTAACTTTCTCCGGGGATCCCGGAACCAATATCACCTTTTTATGATCAGGCGCTTGTATGCTCATGTCTACATTCTTTCCTTTCTTTCCCAGTAACTTTTCAGTATCAGGAACTGACAGATTCGAGACTGATCCTGATTCCAAATCAGCCAATTTCCTTTCGCCGGAATTTTGGGTTCCACTTTCTCTTTTATGCTTAAAGATGAATTATAACACTCCCAAGCCATGTACTGGTCATTTCGCACTTCTCCTACTCCACCATCCGTTGGGAATTTCACTTTTTGATGATAAGTGGACACTACTGCCTTGAAGTTATTTAGAGCTGGTCTTCCCAGTATAGCATTGTAGGCAAAAGGTGTCTCTACCACCAGAAATTTTACCATTCTTGTTACGCTCTTGGGCTTTTTCCCGAGGGTTGTATTCAATAGTATGGTTCCTAGTGGAACAATCTCTGAGCCTCCGAACCCAACCAAAGGAGTGGCTACTCGATCCAGACGAGGATGTTGAAGGTTCATTCGAGCAAGAGCTTCATAGGAGATAATATTTGCCGAACTTCCGTTGTCGACCAGAACTCTTTTGACCTCGTAATTAGCGATATTTAGCGTTAACACCATGGAAAAATCTGGATCGTCAACATTTGTGTCCCAATTAACATTGGCGGGTCGATCTGCATCACTGAAACTTATAACTTGATTTTCCATGGATGGGAATTCCAAAGAAAATACTTCTTTTTTTGTCGAAACGGATGCCTTTATCGACCTCATTGTTCTTTTTCTAGCATTTTTGCTATCTCCTCCCGCCGGTCCGCCAGCGATCACGTTTATTACTCCGTTCAACTGCTCTTCCGCCTGATTCCGAACATCCTTTTGCTGATTAGTAAATCTCCGAGGACTCCTGGATCTATATCGGCTCCTGTAGTTACTTCCTTTGACAAACTCCTTGAGTTTTCCTTGCGCAATTAATCTTTCAATCTCGACTTTCAGTTGGTAACAATTCTCAGTAATGTGCCCCCTAGCTCTATGATATCTGCAATATTGGTCGTATCCCATTGCCCCTGGTCTTGCTTGGGTAATTCTCTGGGCTTCGGGAATTAAATTTCCTTCTTTCAATACTGTCAAAATTTCATCCTTTGGGATGTTCAACTCGGTGAATTGAATCTTAGCGGATCGCGGGGGCTGACTCTGATCATATCTTGGACCGTAGACATTCGATTTTGGGTCAGGACATGCGGTTTATATGCGTTGAGTCGTTGCCATACCGACCCCTTATTTGATCCTCCATAATCACTTGGTTTTGGTATGGGAGCTCGATCTTGCTTTTTGCTGAGAGGGAGTTTTTGGCCATGCGCATTTTTTAATTTATTCATCTCCTCCTGAATCATATACTTCTCAGCAATTTCCGTTATTCGTTCAAAGGATTTCGGTTGCTTCCTACACAATTTGTTTCCGAATTATGTGCTTCTTGTCAATTCGAACATTAGCGAGGATAAGTATTCGATCTGAGGGGTATCGATTTTTAATAGCTCGATACTGAATCTTGACAACCATTGCCTCAAGGTTTCCCCCTCCCCTTGTTTGACCGTTCCCAAGTGATTTGCCGGCAGCTTGGGTTTTCTCTGGCTCGCAAACTGATGTTTAAACTTGTAGTAAAATTCATCAAAAGAGTATATAGAGTTTGGCGGCAATTTTCCAAACCAATCAAGGGCAATCCCTTCAAAGGTTGTGACCATAATTTTGCAGCAGAAATCTTCCGAATGTCTATATAAACTCATCACATTGACAAAACTGTTAACATGTTCCCCGGGGTCGGTGGTCCCATTATACCGTGGTAGCCTTGTTGGTAACGTTTCTGTATTCCTAGCTTCACGTATTTCTTGGCAAAATGGCGAACATTGCATGATGCTATTTCCGATCTCTTTATCTCGGATATTTCCCTGGATAATTTCCCTATTTTGGTTCATTTCAGTGCCCCTTGCAGCTGTAGCAGCACGACGAACTTCTATCACCGCCTCTTCCCTATCTAGCTTCTTTGTAACCCGCTCTTGCACTATTCTTTCAAGCTCGGACTCTGTAATTCTCTTGTAGGTTGATTTTTTCTTTCTCGCCATATCTATAGGGTGGCTTTCCCCTACCACTGAGTCCTCCAGATCTTGTATTGTTCGCGCCAGGTTTTCAGACCGAACATTAGTTTTTGCGGGGACTGTTCGAGGAAGGTTTGGCGCGCATTTGAAGTGACTCGTAATACGCTGTTTTCCTTCTGGATGTCCGAAGAAGGGAAAACTGGCCTGCCATGGATAGGTGGCTGATCCACGGGAGATTGGTCAGCCCTTCCACTATTCAAAAACTCCCGGCACATAGTACCTATGATGGATCTCAGATCAGCGATAGTAGTGTGGATCGGAGCATTGTCCTGGGGAAGGGATAGGCGGAACTTCTGGTTGTTGAGCCGCTCTGGATAGATTATCGAGCTCATTGTTAACTGAATTCTGAACCCCCGCAGCATGGGAAGGTTCTCCTCGGTTATATGTATTCCTCCTCGTAGTAGGCATTTTTCGATCTAACACCCGAATAAGTACCCCATGGTGGGCGCCAATTGATCTTACACAGATTCGTTGTACGATCGATATCAGAATATAAATAAAGAAAACACAAACAATCTATACGGAGAGAAGATCAATAAAGTATATTGCGATTGTAGGTGTACAGATTACAAGTATTGGGGGTCCTATTCGAGCATTATAGGATGCCGTACAAGCTAGAGTGCGAAATACATATAAAATGGCCTATACTATCTATCCGAGATGCAGCTTCGAATGGAGTGCACCTGGGAATTCGTGTCATGCGTCATAAATGATTGGGGTATATATAGCTAAAAAAATGGGTAGGCCCATAGGCCTGGGCCTGAGATCGGCCCAACAGTATCTTTCGAACATGGACCCTATTCCGAGGATTGGGTTAACTAGACGACAATCCGAGCTTGACTTTAAACCTTCGGGGTCGAGGCTCTACTTTCCTGATCGTACCTTAGCTCCAAACAGTAGAGTCCAATTATCCCCCATCATTGGTCATCTTCATACTGCACTTAAAAGAAATGAAGACATTATTGCTCACCTGACTGAAACCTTCATCAAAGTTGGAGAAGAGGAAACTGCCAAGAACCTGTCTTTACTTGATGAAGTAAATAAAGCTGGCAACGTTGTTCATGAAGAACTCTCAACTCTGCAACTCAACATTGAATGCATAAATGATCAGAACGACAACATCACCACTGCTCTCAATCATCTCAATGCAAGCCAAGAATTGACAAATCAGAATATCAAGGCCTTGTGTGCTGCTATGAAGATCCAAGCTGTTGCACTTAACCCTACTATCAACCCTGATGATGACAAAAAGTGGGAAGAGAAAAGGGAAGAGACAACTCTTCAAGCTGCTGATGAAAATCAAGTACTTGAAGAAAAGGATGAGGAAAATGCTGATGCTGAAAACAAGGAGTCTGATGCTGCTGAAAAAGATGAACAGGTTGATGGTAAGGGAAATTCTGAAGAAGAACCCATGGATACTTCTGAAGAACAACTGGACCCATTCACCAAGTTCAAGGATGCTGAGAGGTTGAAGAAAAGGATTGATGACGCAGCTAAGGAGATAGAACGAGAAAAAGAAATCAAACAGAAAATGGAAGCTGCTCAACAAAACCTTGTAGCTGATGAAGATGAAGATGATGATGAAGAATCAGAGTATGAATATGACGAAGTTATCGAAGGAGGAAGTGAAGAAGCTGATGATTAGAATATATTAATCTTTTGTAATTAGTTTACTTTATTTTCCTTTCAGACATCTTATCTAAAAAGACTTGTACTCTGTAACAATTGTTCAATTATCAATAAAAGTTCAAGTTCTTTTATCAACATATTTTTCTATCTCAGAAAATTTGAGGATCAAAACTTTAGTATAGGTAAACAAGTACTTAGTTAAAGTTTTGTCATCATCAGAAAGGGGAAAATTGTTGGATGAAGATGAAGATGGAGTGTACTGAAGTTAAATTAATTAAGGGAGGTTTTTATGATTTCCAAAACCTAAAATCAGCTAAGTATGGAAAACTTAGTTGAAATCCCTTAGAAGAATTTTGACCAAGTAAGAAGATAAATCAGAAGGGTCAATTATTCGAGGTCCAGAAGACTACTGATATGCTGAAGGAAAGAAATCAGACTGGTGAAGATCAGCCGACTCAAATCAGATTTGTTCAAGTTTGGGATCAGCTTTGTTCATCATCAGACTAGTACTCTCATCAGCTGAGTAGAAAGGATCAACAAGTCTTCCCAATGGCAATAAATGCCCCTGGAGTAATAAATGCTGAAGTCCGAGGATATTAATGGCATATGATTGAAGAAATACCTCGTATCAGCTGGGTGCATTAAATGCTGTCTGACAGAAAGTACAGCCTGCAGTACTGTCACTGTGCAGAGAGCCGTTCGCAGAAATTAAGGACCAGAAATCAAGAGATTTGAATTTGGTCTCACTTCAACGGACATAATTCAAACGTGTGAATATAAATAGCTGAAGAGACGAAGAGAAAAAAACACAACATCTGAGAGAGATTATCCGAAGCAGAAAATTTTCTAAGTCTGAAGAAGCTCATAAACAACTCACTCGCCTGCTGAAGTCATTTGTTGATAGAAGCTTGTTGAAGCAAAAACGAATACATTTTCTGAGTGAAACAGTAAAAGAGAAGTGTTGTGAGGAGTAGATGTCCATCTTTGTGAGTGATATTACTTCGGAGAGTAGGAGTTTCTTTGTGATTTCCTGCTGCGAACTTGTGGCTTATCATTTGTTGTAAAGCGCAAGCAGAGTATATTGTAAACTTTGTGATTATAGTATAACCCAAGATCTGTGTGACTTGGAAGAGTGGACTAAAGGATTTAAATCCATATAACCACTATAAAAATTCTGGTGTTTGATTTTTGCATAAGTTTTCTTGCATACTTATAAAATTGCATAAAACACTTTGATAACTGTTTGAAAAGACTTAAAGGAGTTTTTAACAAAACTAGGGATAAAATCTTTCAAACTACTAAGTATACTTGTGAAAAACACTTTATAAATCCGCTGCAAGTATTCTGGTATTAAAACTAATTTTGATTAAAATCAGCTAAGTGACTATCAGACTAGTGGTCAACAAAGTTGTTCAAATATTTGTTCAAGATCAGCTGAGTAAACTTACTGTTCTGTAACAGCTTAGTCTGCTTACAGTTAAGCAAAAGTTTTAAAGTTAAAATTGAGTAAAAAGTTTTAGAGGTCTATTCACTCTTCCCCCCCCCCCCCCCCTCTCTAGACCTCATCTGACCACTTGGGACCAACATAAATCTTTATATGGCTGAAAACAATTAAGATGTATGTAGTACACCTGAATTAGTGAATACTTGTTAAAAGAAAGTTAACAAAATGATCCAATTCACTATTGTGTTTTTATGAAAATAAATTCGATCAAAATTTGATATAATTATTGTATTTATTGATGATCTAAATATTATTGAAACATCCAAAGAGTTTTACAGAAAGAGTTTGAAAGGAAAGATTTTAAAAAATAAAAAAATTTCTCGACTGGCAGATCGAGCATTTAATAGATGAAATCTTTGTCCATAAATCGATACATACAAAAACGATTATGAAAAAATCTATATTGATAAAAAGCTCAACCATTGAGGGCAATTTCATTGTCGTTTCAATCTTTGAATGTAATAAAAGCTTGATTTCGTCCTCAAAATGAATGGACAGTGAAAAAGTATCGGGACCTGAAATACCTTTATCTAAGTAAAATTAGAGAATTAATGTATTCCGCTATATTTTCGTTTAATTAACTAGCAAGATTAGCTTTGTATCGACACAAAGGTATATGTATGACGTTAAATATGTATTTATGCTATATCAAGTTATTGCTTTCAGAAAGATGGTCCCACATTAGAATGCGCCAACTTGTGGACATTGTGCTGGCATTAGAGGGAGCATGTTTTTAATAATAATGTGCACAATGTACTCTTTTTCCTTCGTCCAAGTTTGTGCACACTGTACCCCCGCATGAAATGTACTCATTTTTCTTGTTCATGTTTTTTCCACCGGGTTTTTCTGACAAGGTTTTTAATGAAACATATTCCACAAACAATGGACATCCAAGGGGATTTGTTATAAAATTATATATAATATGGATGTCCATTAGTCACTCTAATTTTACCACTCATCTTAAATATCGCATTGAAGAGAGCACATGAAAGGTATTGCATTGGTTGATATGAATTGTCTTTATTTGACAAATGAAGAGTTTCATAAAATTATATATTGTCGATATTGTAATATATTTTGTATACAACAAGATGAATGATAATGAAATATATTGTTCTCCCTAATTCACTCTCTACATTATAGTTTTAGCGTGTTTTATTAGATCATCTCTTGAATAAATTTAGGGAAATTTACATAGACACCCCCTGGCTATTACCCTAATTACAGGATTTTACCCTCTTGTTTAAATATTTCGAAGACACCCCCTCGACCAAAACTATATTACAAGGACACCCTCTGCTACCCCCTCAAAAATTACAATTGTCTATTTTTCAAAATTAAGTTGGTGCTTTTGTTACTCTAATCAAGACGAGTTCATAGACACCAATTTTGTCAAATTTCATCGAGTAATTTGGGCGAAACAACGACCGAGTATGAAATTTCGGATCTAGGGTTCTTCACGAACCAAACTTTGGACAATGATTTCTCTCAAATTACTTGATGAAAACTTGATAAGGTTGGTGTCTATGATCTCGTCTTGATGTAAGAAAAAAATGCCAAAAAAAGTCCCGACTTAATTTTGATAAATAGAAGCCGAAAAATGGCGACCGAGTTTGAAATTTTGGATACAGGGTTCTTAAATATCAAATTTTGAACAATGATTTCTGCCAAATTAGTTGGTAAAATTTGACAAGGTTGGTGTCTGTGAACTCGTCTTGATGAGAGGAAAAAAAATGACATCAACCTTATCAAATTTCATCAAGTAATTTGAGGAATATTGTTGTTAAAAGTTTGGTTCACGTAGAACCCTACATCTGAAATTTCAAACTCGATCGTCATTTCTCCCAAATTGCTCTATGAAATTTGACAAGGTTGGTGTCTATGAACTCGTTTTGATGAGAGGAACAAAATTCCCAAATTATTTTTGAAAGATAGACAATTGTAATTTTTTAGGGGGTAGCAGGGATTGTCCTTGTAATATAGTTATGGTCGAGGGGGTGTCTTTGTAATATTTGAAACAAGTGGGCACATCCTGTGATTAGGGTAATAGTCAGGGGGTGTTTATGTAAATTTCCCATAAATTTATGACAGCAAACATATTATATAATTTTCCAACAACACCGCCCATTTGTTTTTGTTTTTGTTTTTTTTTTTTTCATATTGATTTCCATTATGTGTTATTTATTTCACTTTGATCATTGTCGGGTAGTCCAAGATGATTCCGAACTTACGTGATATTCACATGAATATATATGGGTGGATTTTCGTCCCTTCACTGCGACAATGTTAAAGGCACTCCATGAAACCTATTTATATCAAATTAGTCCCTGACTTTCCTGAAAAATAATAAATAAAGCAAAATTATTTAAAACTATTCTTTATGAATAAAAAATCTAGTAAAAAGAATCAAAACCAAAAACTTAAAAATACTAAGAACTCACCTATTTATATAAATATAAATAAAATAACATACGTTCTCACCTATAATAAGGAAAAATGTTTTCTCTAATTGAAGGTATAATTATATAATATGAAAGTACCTATTATGTAATAGGGTGATTTACACTCAGACTCCCTTAGGTTTGGGCATATTATAAGGTTCCCCTATATATTTCAAAAATTACAAGGATACCCTCTTAGGTTTGGGCATATTACAAGATACCCCTTACGGTGTTAAAAACAAACGGAATTTGATGATGTTAGCCAAAAAAATTTGTTTTTTCAAATTTACCCTTGGCTAAATATACCTGCAGGGGGTGTTTATGTAATAATATCATACTACAGGGGGTATATTTGAAAGATTACAATAATTTTATAGAGTTACTTGTAGCCAACTATCATATTTTAAAAAATGAACGTTAGATGTTGTATAAACCCCCTGTTGTATAATATAACTACGTAGACACCCCTGTGGTATAATATTTTTACATCGACACATCATGTGGTATGATATTATTATATAGACATATAATAGTATTACATAGACACCCCATGTGGGTACGTTTCGGTAAATTTGGAAAATCAAATTTTTTTCTGACATCGTCAAGCCTTAAGGGGTTTCTTATAATATGCCCAAATCTGATAGGGTATCCCTGTAATCTTTTAAACAACAGGGGATTTATTGTAATATGCTCAAACCTGAAGGGACATGTAATATGAGGCCATTACTTATGATAATACTAGATATAACATAACGACATATCTAAATTTAGGATATGTTTCGACTCGGAAAATTCCTATAAGATTAAATCCATCGGGATGCTGAATGAATACCACATGAGTATGAAAGAAAAAAAAATTATCCTCCTATGTCCAAGTGTAAGATATTCAACACCAATAAATTAAATCCATTGAGGTAGGATCTAAATAACCCATTCAAACACAAATTGATTTATGTTTAAATTATTTAAAAGAGAAGTAAAATACACTCATATTGTATTTGGGTAATAATTTAATAGTGATCAATCAAAATATATTTTTATTGTGAACGAAAAGAAGTCGTGTAAGCATGTGTATACTGCGGGTATATATGTATTAAAAATTGAAACATTTCATAGTTGTTAAGATTTTGTCTTTGAAAAGTAAAGTTTGTAAAACTGGACCAAGAATCGAATCGGCAATGCAATTGGCCACTGGTTTTAAATGTCGAGTAGGTCTAAAGTTCAATCAATGTGACGTAATAATGACATAATAATTATATTAAATCGTGAATATCTATAAACTCACAATTTATAAGCTTGATCCAGGAGGATCATTCATGTATAAAATTGATTTTCAAAGTCAAGATTTTTAAATATGTATTTTTATTTATAATGAATACCACAAGTGGTGTTTCTTATGTATAACTTTTTACAGAGTCGTTCCTCTTAAGTTTATTTTTCTCACGTTAGTCTCTACTAAGAGTCATTTGTTTCACTTGAGCTCTTTATAGGCTGAGCAGTAAAGGCTCCGATGTTTAGTGACCTGCACGTGAGGGTGTTTTTGTTCGTTCGCTATGATAGTATTACACTTAAGTCCACCATAAAACCTATATTGCAGGCATGTGATATCGAATTCACCGTGCTTAGGCTGAAAAAGGCCAAATTGAAATAAATAATGTAACTCTTAGTAGGAACAAACATGGGAACATAAGGAGGACCATTTTTTATATTCACCCTATTTCAGAATCAGTTATTTAATTTGGATTTGGGCTTAATTGAGATGAGTAAATATATTTTGGGATCAACCGATAAAAGATTAAAATCATATGGGCTTTATTGCATTATATGCTTAACTATAGGTTCAATCCCATAGCTTGAAAATCCTCGAGGGGCTTTAAGCAAAAAAATTACTTATGAAAGGAACTCAACCCAAAACATAATAAATGGGCACTTTGCACTCCAAAACACAAAATTAACACTTCACACCTTCAAATTAAAAAAAAAAAAGAAAAAAAGAAAAAAAGAAAATCCAACCCCTCATTTTTTCGGCAAAGTTGACCATTGGGGTGAAAAAAATCTAGGGCAAAATAGGTAACTATTTATTGGTCTTTGATATTTTGAAATGGACAATGGGTCTTCAAGAAGTTTACTTGTACTTTATTTAGTTATTTATGGATATGTATAGTGATGAAAAGAAAGATGGGAATGGCTATGGACAGTTCCACTTGTGGAAAACTGTCCATAGTTCCACTCACAAAAATTATTTTATTATTATTTTTGTGACCTGCTAATCCGGTTACCATTAGCAGGTCACATTTTGTTATTTTACATAATTGACCCTGTTTATTAATAATACAAAATAAAATCATAAAATCCCAATTATTTCATTTACATATTTGTCCCTGCATATTAATAATAGATAATAAAAACTAAAATCCCTAATTTATAGTAAAAACATAAATTTTACTTATTGTATATACAAATTTATTTAACTAATTTAATTTTATAAATAATATTAACAATCAAATAATACTTTAAAATTAAAAAAAATTCAAATAAAAAATTTATATACATTATATAAAAATTTTGTATATAATATTTGATTGTTCGGATATACAAAAAGTTTATACAAAATTATATAACTTTTGTTAAATAAATTTGTATATACAAAAAGTAAAATTTATGTTTTTAGTATATGTTAGGGATTTTATATAATTTGTATATAATGTATATAATTTTTTGTTAAATAAATAATCATAATTAAAGTTATATAATATATAAATAATCATAATTAAAGTTAAATATATAACTTTATTTTACTAAAGTTATATATTATTATATAATAAATAATCATAATTAAAAAAAAATTAAACCCTAACCACCCCCCACCCCACCCCACCCCACCCCCCCCCCCACACCACTCCACCCCACCCCACCCCGTAAAACCCTAACCCTAACTACCCCCACCCGCCGGCGGTACCCCAGGCCGGCGGCGGCCTGGGATCTTCGTCCCAGGCCGCCGGCGGGGCCTGGGACGGAGGAACCCAGGCCACCACGGCCTGGGTTCTGCAAGTCGCGTTTATTACTCCGTGGTGGCCTGGGTTCCTCCGTCCCAGGCCCCGCCGGCCTGGGAGGGGTCGATCCCAGGCCGCCGCTGGTCTGGGACGACGATCCCAGGCCGGCGGCGGCCTGGGCTATGTTGGGGGCGGCGGATTTGGGCGGCGGATTTGGTTGGGTGGGTGGGAGGGTGGGTGGGTGGGGGTGAAAGAGTTTTAGATTTTTTTTTTTTATTTTTTTCAAGATTAATTGAGGAGGGTATAAAAGTCATTTCGATTTTGCCTATGGTGTATTTTTTCTTCCGGTAATAGGTGAAGATTTTGCCACATGGCATGTAATGGATGGTGAACTGTGGGCAGTTCCGCCAAAGCGGAACTGCCCCTAGCAAGCCCGATGAAAGATTGAAAGAGAAATGAGTATTCTAATATTTATAATTGTATTTTGTAAAAGTTAAGGGAAAAAATGAATTATCTATTTAGCCGTAGATTTTTTTCATCCCGATGGTCAAGTTTTGGGGAGCAAGTTGCTGATTTATTCTTAATTAGAGAGTGTTAAGTGTTAATTTTATTTCTAGGGTATAAAGTGCCAATTTCTCAAGTTTTGAGGATGCAAAGTGCCAAAACTTTACAATTGAATTACATATTTTGCCCTTGAATTTTTCCCTGAAAATAATTTAGAGTCCCAGACTACATGCATAATTGATCGTAAAAGAGGTCGGGTCCGAGATCCGATCGACCAGGGGATCATCATATCACTTATTTGACATTTTTAGCAATAAACCATTTGTTCATTTAAAATGTTAAAAGATAGCCACTTCTTGACTATATGGGTGTAATCTTGTTTGTTTTTCTACATTAAACTCTTACTAATTTGTGATTGTGTATTATTAAACTAATAAAATACTACTTCCTTCCTTTTTTTTATTTGTCGCTCTGGCGAAAAAAATTGTTTACTTTTACTTGTCGTTTTATGATTTCAATGTAAAATATTACCCTTCTTGGTAATGCTTGTAATTAATGTTATTATTATTTGATTAGAAAAGTATCTTGGAGTTTTCACTAAAAGAAAATTACTTTTTATTGCATTTCTTAATATGTGTGCAATCCTCCAAAACGACAAATTAAAAAAAAAAAAAAAGGAAATAACACAAAAGATTGGTAATAAAAATAACATACCATCTCTTTAATTCCAATTAAATAAACAATTAAACATTAAAAGTGGTTTTGCGTTTTACTCTAATGAAATGAGGGTATTGCAATTTTCATACTAAACTTTTATCTACTTTATATATTTGATATAATACTTTTTAAAAAAACATATTTAAAACTATGATTTCATTCTCCTCGACTCATTTTCTTTTTCCGTCTTCGTTATAAGGCCAAATTTTGTGTTCTTTATATGGCTGAAAAGCTCTTGATGAGAGATTTAAGGGTACAAGTTTCAATCAAGTAACATAATAAATAATATGCAGAAAATAAACAAAGTTTCCGGATATTAATCAAAATTAAATCATACTCCGTCAATTTGTTTTAATTTGTCACTTTCGCCAAAATATTTTGTTTACTTTTATTTGTCGTTTTAGGATTTCATCATAAAATTAATTATTTTCTACCAATATTACCCTTCTTGTTAATTCCCGTAATAAATGCTAATCAATGATGTTATTGTTTGATTAAAAAATAATGCTTTGGAATTTTTATTTAAAAAAAAAAATGGCTATTTATTGCATTTCTTAGTCCGTTTGCAATCTTCCAAAACGACTAATAAAAAAACAACGGAGGGAGTATTTCATAATCTACAAGGAATTATGCCAAAATAATTTCTAAAAATTATGTCGAGGGGATAAAATTATGGCACTAAATGTATTTTTTAGAAAGTATGGGTGAAAGTTTGTGAAATTTAATTGCATGTAACAATGTACCAATACATGGAGTACTAGCTTATTCCGAGGATAGACTGAGAGAGGGTAAACCAACAAACATGGTAGCTAGATCTTCAATATAATCAACCATTAATTAATAATTAATTAATTAATTAATTTCAAGAGGACTAGGATTCAAGGATGCGAAAGCAAGTAACTCCGAATCTGTCTGAAAAAGATTCATGTCTTGTTCAGGTAAAGTCACCCATGCTTCAACCCCATTTCCATATCTTGTATCCATCAACATCATCATATTACTAAGTATAGGAATATTTGCATCTGCATACCCAACACTTATCCATATTGGCTTTCCCCACCCAAAATCAATTTCATACATCCCACCATTGCACGTGCTTGTTACCGTCATATAATCAGCATTTTCATCAGAATAAAACTTCTTCAATTCATTCAATTCCTCCTCAACTTTCAATGACCATTCTTGTCCTTTCATTTTTTCGACAGAATCGCTGTCAATTACTTCGGTAGCACTCTTTAGGCGTCGAACGATAGACATAATTTTCATATCTTCATCATGATCTAATGTGCACCGAATAGGAACACTACTCCAGAAAATGTTCCCAATTACAAAATCAGGGATTTGTGGTGAGCTTTTATTCCTTAGGCTGACTGTCATTGCCAAAACAGAGGATCGAGCTTTAGACGCCGCCATCGCGCATTTCCATATAAGAACTGTTACAGCCATTACGCCGCCATCGCGCATTTCCCCACCCAAAATCAATTTCATACATCCCACCATTGCACGTGCTTGTTACCGTCATATAATTGAGAAACTTGATACCTTAGGGGTAGAATTGTACTTGTGACTCATCTCCGTCGAATTTTTTTACTTGTTAAAACGAAAACGATAGCAACATGTGTGTAATTTTGTTTATTATTTTCAAATTTTTTATTGTCACATAAAAAAAAAAAATTACACACATGTTACTATCGTGTAAAAATTTTTCAAGTCAGATGAGTCACAAAGACATGAATTCTGCCCCTAAGATATCAAATTTCTCGAATTTTCGGCAATCTTTATTGCTAGAGAAAATCAGAGGCACTACAGGATTTTCCTACAGAAAATTTCCGACGGACTAGATGAAAATTCGCAATAACTAATGTATTCAAGGGTGCATTCTGCCAAAAGTTCGATTAAATCCATATCTTGGCAATTATATTTATGATAATTAACAGGGAATGTTTAAAAAAAAAAAAAACATACATGCATACCTTTGACTGGAAAAATGAGCATACTGCTGCAGGAATCCTCTAGGCGGGTGAAATTGACTCAGGCGCGGTGGCGGCGCGGCAAATAGTCTCGTTGAACGGAAGAGGAGGAGCGTTGAGAATCTGATTCTCCTCATGATTGAAAATTTTGCCTAAAAAATTGGATGGATAAAAATTTCCAGTTTGATTTGATTTTGTACAAGTTTTTTCCATGTGGAACATTGACGTCAACGTGAGAATTAATAATTTTATATAATTAATAATTGTTGCATTATCGTCTTCTCATATAAAAATATAAGAGAAACTTATTACGTGCAAGTCTAATTCATTAATTGTTTAAGTAACATGTATAAATATATTTGATTGGTACAATTCCAGATTTATTTTCAATAATGTCCTTTTTCATTTTTCAAACTTACTTAAATTCATTACTTGTAAGTAGGGCTGTGGATGGGACGGATTTCAATTTGGATCCGTCCGAATTTGGACTGATTAGATATTCGATGGATATGATCCGATAATAAAGATCCGAAATCCAAAATACATGGAGCAAATATGGATTAGGTCGATTCGATCTGTTAAAGATATGTATCCGACAATGAATTAAAAAAGTAATATATGTACATAATATTTTATAAAAGTAAGAATCATTAATAATATTTCACCGTATTTTTTATCTTTTTTATCTTCGTATGGAGTATTTATGAAGCAACGGGGGTTATTCATATGAAAATCAATACCGACTTACTTGGATTGGTTCTGAATTTATTTAATTATTTTCACATGAAAATAATGCTTATATAATTAGTGTTGTGCAGCAAACTCACATGGGAAGGGATGATAGTCAGAATTTCCATTTGCTTTCACATGCAATTTTTATATGGTGAGCTATGTATGGTTGATTAAGAGTAATCAGAATGCGTATCTCAAGTATCTTGAATACAGTGAGCATTAAATATTTTGTTAAATAATCTTTGCAACCATGCTAACCTGAAAGTACGAGCAAGAACCATGTGGAATAAATATCGACATCTTTCACATATTTTATAGGGTTAATTACAGGGATATCCCATGATATTAGGTGTAATAATCGTCCAATTCCCTCTGACTATCATAATTACAGGGACCTCCCTTTAAGTTTCAAAAGGATATACAAAACCCTATCGGACTTTGACAAAATTGGTGGAATTAGTGAAATGACGATGTTGCCCTCGGTAGTTTTACTTAAGGAAAAAAGTAAAAAATTTGATTAAAGAAATGCCCGATTTAACCCTTGAAATAAAGCACATACTGTCATACTACCCTTACAAAAACTTAATTTGAATAGAAATAAAAAATCAGAATTGCACATTAATCCCTAACTTTTAGAAAATGAATTTTATGCAAAAAAAAAAAAAAAAAATCCCAATCCCTAAACCCCATCCCCATTCCACATCCCTCCCCCACCCCACCACCACGCCTGCCCCCGTCCCTAACACCACCTCTCCTTCCAGGCCGGCGACGCCGGCCTGGAAGAAGTCAGGCCGTCGTCGCCGGCCTGGAAGAAGTCAGGCCGTCGCACGGCCCTAGGCCGCCGCCAGCCTAGGTTCTTCAACCCAGACCATCGTCGCAGGCATGGGTTCTTCAACCCAGGCCTCGCGACGGCCTGACTCCCGGCCTGGAAGAAGTTCGTGGACGATAAGGTAGGGGGGCGGGGGGAGGGGGTGGGGGTGGGGTGGGGATGGGTGGGGGCTGTGGGTGGGTAGGTTTTTTTTTTAAATAATATATTAATTTTTTTATTGATTTATAATAATTATTTTTAATATTTATAATTTTATAATAATTATTTTATTAAATCAGGTAATTGTATGAATATTTTTACTTTTTGTACAAAAAATAATTTTTTTAGTTAAATTTTTATGAATTTTTTTAGTACGGATTAATTATGAACATGTGAGCAGTTTTATAATGTCTAAGAACTTACGTTCAAGTTTTTTTTTCTTCTCATGATTATACGTAATTCATTTACTTATCCTTTTATTTAAATTATAATTTTCTTTTGAAATTATTAAAATTTCTGGTTAAATGTGAAAGTTGAATGTATTTACATTTTTATTTATGTTATACACTATTTTTTTTTATAATTAATCATAATTTATTATTTGTAAAAGTATTATGAAAAAATATTGAAATGTTATCATGTTTTTATTTAAGAATTTATATACATTAATAAAATAATTATAAGTTTTATGATTGTCCATCAAAATAGCTACAGTAATCCAAGGGTAAAATAGGAATTTCAATAAAAAATTGGCGATGACGTCAGCAAAAGTTAACGAAACCCTAACGGATGTAATCCTTTTGAAACATCAGGGGAGGTCCCTGTAATTATAATAGTCGGAGGGGATTGGGCGATAATTACACCTAATCTCAGGGGAGGTCCCTGTAATAACCCTATTTTATACCATGTGGTGACATGTTGTTTAATCAGAGACGAGCAAAAACGGTGTAGTCCGCTCTGATAACACGATGCATGACAAAACTGCAGCATAAAGGAAATGAAAGGTTAAATACTGGGATTCACTCAACTGGTGGTAGCCATTTGTCGACTTATGAACTATGATGCATGGATACGACTACAGTACAATACGGATATGATGATACGAATTTTTTAAATTTATTGAATACGATACAATATGGATACGGATTTAAAAATATAATGTAAATTTATGTTTAAGCAACTGGATCTTTCAATTCAAGCTTAGAAGAAAAGATAATCCAATTTAACATAAAAAAAAAGTTATATCTACAAAATCAAACATAAATCATTCTTAACATTTTGCAGATTTCATGACTTAGAAGATAGACTTGAATAAGAGGCGTTGTTACTAGTCCTAGAGACTTTATTGTGTTTTTGGCATTTTGCATCCTGAAATTATAGGGTTTTTGTACGTTGCACCCTAACTTAAAAGTTTTGGCACTTTGCACCCTAGTGTGTGTTTTAGTGATAAAATTCATTGATACAAGGGTAGAATAGTTATTTTCAATTTTTTTTTCCACTTTGCACCTTGGCAATATAGATTTTGCACCCTTAAAATATAAAATGTTGGCATTTTGCACCCTATTATTATAAAATATTAGCATTTTTCACCTCGGTTTAAATTTTTTGGCACTCTGCACCCTAAAAATATAATTTGTATGACATTTTGCACCATAATGTATTTTTCTTAAAAAAAAAAAAAACAAATTCATGAATATCGGTGATGTAGAGATAAAATGGTCATTTATATGCACAATAATCATGAACTTGTTATTCTTAATTTATTTTACTTTATAATAACTTATTTTAACCTGATTTATTGTTTTCTTTTATTTTCATATGCCTGATTTCCGAATATTTTATTGGTCACGTAGTAAATTTTTTTATAGGTAGCGTTTAGCTATAGTCTATATACACTTTAGCGCAGGAGAGAGAGAGAGAGATTTTAATTGGATTTGTTCTGAATTTATTTAATTATTTTCACTTGAAAATAATGCCTATATAATTAGTGCTGTGCAGCAAACTCACATGGGAAGGGATCAGTGCCGGCCCAAGTTGCTACTTGGGCCGGCGCCTAGGGCCCCCGGTTCGGAGGGTCCCAAAATTTATATATAGGCCCTTGAAAAATTAAAAAGTTAAATATTTTAAATTTTATTAATTTTATGTACTTGTCTTGGCTCACTTGGTAAGACTTTCTTTTGATGAGTGGGAGGTCTAGAGTTCAAATCCCAATATTGAGTTTTTTTTCTTATATTTTGATTGTTTTATGTTATTTAAATTTTTTTTATAATAATATTCATCTTTTTTATTTCCCATTCGTAGTAATTATTCTTTTAATCATTTTTCTTATTTAATGATTTCTTGTCAATTTTTTCCTTAATAAGTGCTTTAAAAAAATTCTTTCTTAATTATTATAAAAAGAATACAGTTTTTTCTTTATAATATGATTTTTCTGCTTATTATTTTCTCACTTAGTACATTGTAAAAAGGAATTTCACCCATAATAAAATTGGTCTAGCCCCGTCCATATTTTTATATGTATGTGTATCTTTTTATAAATGATGTATAACTTTTTCTTTACATGATAATATATAATTATTATAGTTAATAATGTCAGGAAATAAAATAAAGTCAAGCATTCAATTATGATATTTGTAAAAGAATGAAATAGAGTTAAGGATGTACATATACTTGCAAAATTTGCTTCAACTAAAATAATATTTTTAATATTAAAAATTATACAAAAAGCGTATTTTTATGAAAGCCAATGTTCATATTTAATTTCAGAATTGCGTATTTCAAGGATCTTGAATACAGTGAGAATTAAATATTTAGTTAAATAATCTTTGCAACCATACTAACCTGAAAGTACGAGCAAGAACCATGTGGAATAAATATCGACATCTTCCACATACTTTATACCATGAGATGACATGTTCTGATACCACTTGATTCATGACAAAACTACAGTGATGTATCAAGTCTTCGTCACCTGATATGGCACTTAAACTATTGATATAAAGCTATCGATTAGGAGAACTGGCACGTCGATCACCATGAATAATCCGATATGCTCGTCAACAGACGTGACCGACATGCTCTTCGACATCCTGTAATAAGGTCAAATCAAATAACTGAGACCCATATCCGACCCGGTGTTTGAGACGTCTTATCATGACCCGATCTGGTGTGCGAGATGTCTTGTCATGATCCGACCCATTGATCCGGACGAAATCTATAAATAGCCCTCATAAATACGGTGAAAGGTACGCATGCTCTGAGCCTAAAGTACCCATTTCGATCTCTCACCTCGGCTCGACTCTTACTTAAGCATCGGAGGGTTACCGCCGGGTCACCACCGGCATTAACCTGACGTAGTTCTCTTTGATTGCAGGTTAGGATCCCCTCATACAAATTGCGGAAAGGCTTGTTTGACCTACCGATCCTCACATTGACGAGTTGTGTAAGAATCGACATCTAGACTCTACACTCGACATTGAAATAAATCAATCCACCGAAAACACACTCATCAATTCTCGATGTACCAAGTCTTCGTCACCTGACGTGGCACTTAAAACATTGACATAAAGCTATCAATCAGGAGAATTGGCATGTCGATCAACATGAATAATCTGATATGCTCGTCGACAGACGGGACCGACATGCTCTTCGAATCCTGTAGTAAGGACAAATCAAATAACCGAGACCCATATTCGACCCGGTGTTTGAGATGTCTTATCATGACCCGACCCGGTGTCTGAGATGTCTTGTCATGATCCGACCCATTGATCCGGACGAAATCTATAAATAGCCCTCATAAATACGGTGAAAGGTACGCATGCTCTGAGCCTAAAGTACCCATTTCGATCTCTCACCTTGACTCGATACTTACTTAAGCATTCGAGGGTTATCGCCGGGTCACCATCGGCATTAACCTAACGTAGTTCTCTTTCATTGCAGGTTAGGATCTCATCATACAAATCGAGGAAAGGCTTGTTTGACCTACCGATCCTCACATTGACGAGTTGTGTTAGAATCGACATCCAGACTCTACACTCGACATTGAAATAAATCAATCCACCGAAAACACACTCATCAATTGGCGCCGTCTGTGGGAACTTTAACTCTGAATCGAGAAAAGATGACTACACGATCAATGGCCGCTCTTGCTCGAGAACAAAATGGAGATAGAGATCGAAATGGGGAAGGCTAAGGGGATAGCGTCCTCCATGAAATCTCGACCCGACACCCGTAGAGGAAGTCGGACTTTCGAGACCTCTGGCCCTAGCAGTCTTTCAATTTACGAAAGACGACGTGAATGCCCTTTTAGATGAAGCTAAAAAGGATTGGGTAGCCGAAATCGCGAGGGGAGAGATCGATCTTCCTCGAGAACCTCCACGCACCAAAGGTTATTTAATCTCAAGTATTATGTAATCCCTTAACCATGTGAGTCCTTTTTGAATCTAATGCCCAGGATTACTTGTCAAAATGACGAGTTGCAATGGAGATTCGATAGAAGAAATTCCTTGAAAGCCGCAGAGGCATCGAGAGGGAAATCGACAATCAAAGAAACTCCTCGATTGCTGAAAAAGCATCGAGAGGGAAATCTACAATCAAAGAAATTCCTCGATTGCAGAAAAAGCATCGAGAGGGAAATCGACAATCAAAGAAATTCCTCGATTGTTGAAGAGGCATCGAGATGAAAATCGACAATCAAAGAAATTCCTCGAAAGCCGCAGAGGCATCGAGATTAAATTGACAGAAGAGGAAAGCTATTAATAAGGTTACTCTACAAATTCCTCGAAAGCCAAGAGAAATCAATATGAAATCGACAGAAGAAGAATAGCTATTAATAAGCTTACTCTACAAATTCCTCGAAAGCCGCAGAGGCATCGAGATGAAATTGACAGAAGAAATTCCTCGAAAGCCGCAGAGGCATCGAGATGAAATTAACAGAAGAAATCCCTCGAAAGCCGCAGAGCCATCGAGATGAAATCGACAGAAGAAGAAAGCTATTAATAACCTTACTCTACAAATTCCTTGAAAGCCGCAGAGGCATCGAGATGAAATTGACAGAAGAAATTCCTCGGAAGCCGCAGAGGCATCGAGATGAATTCCACAGAAGAAATTCCTCGAAAGCCGCAGAGGCATCGAGATGAAATCGACAGATGAAGAAAGCTATTAATAAGCTTACTCTACAAATTCCTCGAAAGTCGTAGAGGCATCGATATGAAATCAATTAAGAAGGATAGAAATAAATTTTAACTTCAAAGTTCGTCGTTCGCCACAGAAGCATCGAGACTAAATCTATTAAGAAAGAGAAACTCCATTGATTTAAAGAGATCTCTAGCAATCAATAAAATCGACACTATTTCGGTGATCAAACAAATAAGAAGATTAAATTCATTGAATCAACAACCTGGAGAATTGAGAATTGAACAAACATAAAAGTTGATATCAGTAAATCGACAATTGAGAAGAAAGAAACTATTTGAAGGAACATACTTAGGTTTTGAGAGAATTCTACTTCAAACGAACTACTATATGTAGAATCATGTGTACAATCCGTGGGCCCAGAACCAATCTTATGCCTCCGGATCGCTACCTACACAATAAAATTTCTGACAAGTAGGACCGAGCAATTGCCAACACACAAATAATTAATCGACATGAAATCGAAATTAGATGGATGGTATCGAACTACGACAAAACTAGTGAAATCCCATTCATTACAAAGCGAAATTTACAAAACACGCCATCCAAGGATGACTCGATGTAAAGTTCACCAAGATTTACAACTCAAAAGAAAAGGTCTGTTCATAATAAATCTAATGGCCAAAATAAGCACTGTCAATTTACATCGAGGCCGTGATGGGTTTCGTACTCAAGCCGATCGAGATGAGTGGACGCCCTCGACGTCTCAGGAGCTTCCTTGAGAGCTGCTTCTTCAACCATCTTGGCCTGAATTTCGAGAAGGAAGCCGACATAATTATGGCAAAGGATTTTTTGTAATCTCCAGCAACGAACTCTTGATATTCCAAATTGGTTTGATAGTTCCTAGGATCAGCGTCGTCGTCGCTCTCCTCGAATCTCCCTTGCTGAACATTTGCCCCTCCCACTTCTTCATTAATATCGACTTCCTCACCAAACACCTCATCTACAAACTCATTTACTTGGCTGCTATTGGAACTTGATGGCATAGTACTCGACAATCGACATCTCGACTTAGTCTTTGAAGATGGTTCGACAGCACACTCTTTAATCGACTACAAGCTCCGAGATCAAATTTTTTTACTGAAGGATGAATTGGCTCTTCGGTAAAAAACGACCTATATATAGAGAGATAAACTACCGCTTCGCAAAATTTCACGAAAGCCCCTCAAAAAGTCGCGTCGCTTCATCTTCACCCTTAAGAGACGCGTCGCTTATTATTCCATTCTGGAGTTTCAAAATTGCCGCCAACACAAATACGACTGGCGCGAAAAAGAGGAAAAACCAATTAAACTTCCAGACTTGGACCTTCACTCGAACTCTAGAACTTGGAGGAGTACTACTAATATACACACAAAATTAAAAAACCAATTAAACTTCCAGACTTCGACCTTCACTCGAACTCTAGAACTTGGGGACTCTTGATGTACCAAGTCTTCGCCACCTGACGTGGCACTTAAACTATTGACATAAAGCTATCGATCAGGAGAACTGGCACGTCGACCACCATAAATAATACGGTATGCTCGTCGACAGACGTGACCGACATGCTTTTCTATATCCTGTAATAAGGTCAAATCAAATAACCGAAACCCTTATTCGACCCGGTGTTTGAGACGTCATATCATGACCCGACCCGGTGTCCGAGATGTCTTGTCTTGATCCGACCAATTGATCCGGACGAAATCTATAAATAGCCCTAATAAATATGGTGAAAGGTATGCATGCTCTGAGCCCAAAGTACCCATTTCGATCTCTCACCTCGACTCGACACTTACTTAAGCATCAGAGGGTTATCGCCGGGTCACCACCGGCATTAACCTGACGTAGTTCTCTTTGATTGCAGGTTAGGATCCCCTCATACAAAATGAGGAAAGGCTTGTTTGACCTACCGATCCTCACATTGACGAGTTGTGTTAGAATCGACATCCAGACTCTACACTCGACATTGAAATAAATCAGTCCTCCGAAAACACACTCATCATGCAGCATAAATGTAATGAAAGGTTAAATATTGGGATTCACTCAACTGGTGGTAGCCATTTGTCGACTTATGAGCTATGTTGCACGAATATGGATATAGTACGATACGGATATGACGATACGAATTTTTAAAATTTATTGAATACGATACAATATGGATAAGAATTTAAAAATATAATGTAAATTTATGTTTTAGCAACTAGATCTTTCAATTCAAGCTTTAGAAGAAAATATAATTCAATTTAACATAAAAAATAAGTTATATAACTACAAAATGAAACACAAATCATTCTTAACATATCGTAAAATTGGAACAAATTCATGTGAGATTTCATGACCTAGAAGATAGACTTGAATAAAAGGCTGAGTAGTAGTACTAGTAGTTTATGTTAATCCTAGAAACTTTATTCGGTTTTTCGCATTTTGTACCCTGGAATTATAGGGTTTTGGCACTTTGCACCCTGACTTAAATTTTTTACACTTTGGACCCTAGTGTGTATTTTAGTGATAAAATTCATTGATGGAAGGGTAAAATAGTTATTTTCAATTTTTTTTTTACTTTGCACCATCGCAATATAGATTTTGCACCCTTAAAATATATAATGTTGGCATTTTGCACCCTAATATTATAAAATATTAGCATTTTTCACCCGGTTTAAATGTTTTGGCACTCTGCATCCTAAAAATATTATTTGTATGACATTTTGCACCATAATGTATTTTTCTTTAAAAAAAAAACACTCATGAATATTGGCGATATAGAGATAAAATGGGCATTTATATGCACAACAATCATAAACTTGTTATTCTAAATTTATTTTACTTTATAATAACTTATTTTAATATTTTCTCTCTGTAAAATTTTGATTAAAAGACATTGTCTCATTTTATTTTCAAGTATCCTCAAGAATATTTACTTTATATCTAAAATACACGTTTACATATCTAATATATTATTATATTGAATGTTATTTACATAATTTAGATTATCATATTAAGTCGGGATTGAAAATGCCAGAAATTATATTTTTTGGGTGCAAAGTGCCAATGTTCTATATTTTATAGTGCAAAGTGTCAAAATCTATACATTTAGGGTTTAAAGTGCCAAAAATATTCGAAATAACTATTATACACTTCAAGCAATTAATTTTTTCTTCAAAACACACACTAGAGTGTAAAGTGCCAACTAAATTATATTTTCAGGGTGCAAAGTGCCAAAACCCTATAATTCCGGGGTGCAAAGTGCCAAATCCCTCATTTTGTTATAATTTAAATTTGGCCTATAATATTACATAAAAGGTCCTCCGGAGTGTCTTGATGTTCAATTAGTGTTTTCGATAAGTATTTACTTTAATTTTTATTTATTTTTAAATGGTGTATCGGATACGTATTTCACGCATATTCTACAAATATCCGATACAGTACTTTGTATTCTTTTGGAGTATCCAAGTATCATAGCTTATGGGTGTGATTTTGTCTATTTATCTGCATTCAACTATAATGTATGTAAATGAGCGTAGTGAGCTAATAAAAATAAAATTGTAACCAATAGGTACGCGAATAAAAAAAACGTGTTGAGTTTTTTCTCCCAATTAAATAAAACACATAAAGTGGTGAAATATTTTGGTGTGTCTACGGAATCGAAAGAGCGTAAATAAACACGAAACATGGTAGATCACAGATCAACCATTACATTATATCATTTTAAGAGGACTAGGATTCAAGGACGCAAACGCAAGTAACTCCGGATCTTTTTCAAGAACATTCATGTCTTCTTCACTTAAAGTCACCCATGCTTCAACTCCATTTACATATCTTGTTGACTTGAGTCGGATGGATCCGCCCATGTGGACTAACCCAGACCCGATCAAGTTTGAATTTAAAAAGAGGAGGTAGTGGTTAATAATTAACCACTACCAAGTGAGGAGTTAACCTCTCACTTAGTGGGAGATTAACTCCTACAATTAAGGAAAGAAGGGAAGCAATCGGCTTCCCCCTCTCATTAAGATGATAAGAGAAAAGTCCCTAGGGGAATTTCTCATTCTCTCTGCCGAAACACAGAGGTTATATACCTCTCCCCCCTCTTCTATATATATATATATATAGTTAGTGCATCTAAGGGTAAACAACATACAAATGTACCATATATTCCGGGTACTATATATATGCACATATCATCAACAATAATTAAAGGGAATTTGGATTGTGAATTATGGCTCATTCCCGTACGTGATTTGTGTCTTGATCGGGAGCACCAAAACGTGAGAGCATCGGTGATTCAACCACGGTTAGATCGATGGCAAAAAAAAAAAGATTTTCTCCGGATCACCCACTTCAAGTAACAGACGATTATCCGATCCGATTCAAGTAAGTAAATTACGGTTGATTCGGATTTAAAACCCAACATTGGTATCAAAGCCATTGTTGGTTGATTTCCTTTGCTATATGGTGTTTGAAAGCATGTTTAGTTTTAGTAATTTCATGAAATTTGAAATTATGTTCATGCTTGACCTTTAATGGAAGTTTGTGATTCCTTCATTAGAATGGTATGAAATTTTTACTGGAGCATGATTTTAAGTTCTTGAATGCAACTGTATTTTTTCAGATTTTTTTGTTGAGAAATTTGTTCTGAAATAATTATTGATTGAATTATTTGCTGAAACTTTAAATGCGGATTCCTGGTTTAATACTTGGATTCATGTGACGTGCTGTATACCATTAAAATCCTCTTGAAATTATCTTTCCAGCCATATATGGAAATCTGTTTTTGGATTTGAAATGAGAAAGATATGGTCAATTCAAGTTTCTGCCATATATGTCTTAATTGTTTGACATTTTATTTGCGGATTTAAATGTGCTTATTATTTTGGTCCGAAAATTTGTACATAGCATGCTTACATATTGTTTATCATCTCTGCAAAATTTCATGCTCATTGGATATGAAGAAATTGAGATATGATTTTTTGTTTATTATTTGGCCGAAATTTGTTTAATTTTCTGCGGATTATTTGTTGCGGCTTATAAGATGATTCATGTACCGTTAGAAATATCTCGTCGATAGGTTTTCAACCATATATAGTATGCTTAATTCGGACTTATAACGAAGGAGATATTGCCAATCGAAGTTCATGTCGCATATCTTCAAGTTGCTGGAAATTTAAAGAAGATTACTCTGTTCATACTCACTCCCGATCGCGGCTGTTGGTTTCTCAAACCAGTACTTCTAAATGTCAAAATGAAAAACGGAGTTCACCATAGGAATCAGAAGGCCCGAAAACGTTGGGATAGCCGGAAGCGTTTCGTAGGAAAATGTCGTTAGGACGGCGCGTGTGTCACACCCGCCATGCAAGCGCGTGAAGGTGTTGATTTGGTTAACAGCCCAGTCAGCACACACATGGCAGGCAGCTACGCGCCACATGTGTGCTCAGCGCAATATGCATATCCACATGGCATGATATGTCAACTGTCACGTCAGCGATTGTACTGCATGGCAGTGTCACGCAAGTGCGGCGTATTCCGGTGTCCGTTTTTGGCCCGAAAAATTCTATGAGTTCAGAATTTTATTTCTGATTGTTTGGTGAATTTAAATAATTTTTTTCAGAATGTAAAACTTTTTCTTGATTTTTGATGCTTGGAAAATGTTTTAAAATAGAAAATTATTTTTCTTTGAAGGAAAATTTTGAATTTTTTTTTATGTTGGTCCAGAAAAATATTTTTGAGGAAATGGCTTGCAAGTGGGAGTGTTTGGCAACACTTTAAGCTAATTTCAATTTTCTAATGCATGTAGAAAATGATTTAAAATCATTTTATATCAAGAAAATATTTGCTTTATACTTTTGAAAATTCTGAAAATATTTTAAAATGTTTGACTTTAAAAGGAAGTACTTCAACACTTATTTATGACGTTCTACTAATTTTATTTTTCTAAATTGGAAAATTTGTTTTTCCATTAATTTTTGTGAAATTAGAACTTGGTTTGCTTGTGAGCAATAATAAGTGTAATATATAAAATTTTCTTTTATAAGCATGAGTTAAGGTATTTTGATTAGCTTATGAGTTTGATCTAATATTTAACTCAATTTAGTTTGAGAACGTGACGTATGCCGGACTTAGTGGGAGGGCGACAATATGAATAAAAATCTGAACCTCTTTTGCAATTTATGTAAGTTGCAAAACGTTAGTAATTCAAATAAAAGTTTATGCACACTTTCGAGTTTCGTGGTCCAGGACATGAAACATTAAAGTTGATGCAATAGGGACGCTCTTTAGCCGAGGGCTAAGAGAAGAACACTGAACGATTGAATTCCATCTTAATGGAATGAATCTGTCGTTTATCTAATTGGTTGAAAAACGACGTAATAAATTTCCCTCTTGAAATTTAAAATTTGTCTTACGAACTATTTGAAGAAAAAATATTTTGAATAATTTTTTTTATCTCTCTCCTAAAAGTTTTTGATAACTTTAAAATTTTTTTCAAGAATCTGAGTTTTTCACTCAATCTTCTTTTAAGTAAGACAAATATCGTTAGTTTTTGTCCCTTGAGGCTTTGACATTAGAATCTTCGAAGGTGATTCTTAATTGATCACATGATTACGTTTATGTGATATTACTTCGATGCTTGTTTGATATTACATGTCTTGATTATTTTTATCTTGATCTCTTGCAAAAATTAAAATTCTTCGGTGTTTTTGAAATTCTAGAAAATCAAATGTATCGATGAACATAAGGTTCTGATACTAGACCAAGGATATGAATATCTACACGATCATTTCGTGATCCATGTAATGAAACACATCTGAGTATCAGTATTTCTAACACTCTTATTTGTATAATTGTGTTAAGGGAAGTAACTCGATTTATTGGATAGGATGGGATTCAATGCATCTCAAGTTAACCCCTTGAATTTCCATGTGGACATTTTTGTTGACATTGAATGCATATTCTGTGAACCTTCAATAATAGTAATTTTTCAACATCTAAAAGCTAGGGTCAGATGATGATTTGACCTAAGCTACCTTAGACGATGTGATCAAGTAGTTGAGTTTGTCTTAACTTTATTTCTAATGTGTTTAGAAACATGATTACGAAAGAAAATATATCTTTGGAGGATATATAATGTCTAATGGTTTATGTTCTTGAATGAACAATGAGATGGAAGTAAAATTCTTATTAAATCAAGAAATACAATCTTGCGAAAGATGTATTTACTAGATAAACTGAACTTTGTGTATTTGAACGTGTTAGTGTAAACCGGTTCAAGGGATAGTTATTCATTCGACTTATCACTTGGAAGTGATTATCCAAAATTGCTTCTTTTGAGTGGGAGCAATTTATGTTCTACTGGATTCATTCAAATGAAAGGACTACACCTGAACTGTAACTTGTTTCAAATACTGAAAGATGTTCTCCTATCTCATGGGTGAGATACGTTAAACGAATGGAAGGAAGACTTAGTACCTGCCTATAATTTAAACCAATTTTTGTATTGGTTAGTTTTTCAAAGAGGCACATGGTTTCTTACCTGTATCTTACTTTAGTCAAAATTTAGATATGGAAGTATTCCAAATGAATAAAAGACTATAAATCTAAAAAGTTGAGATACCAAAGTTCTCGAACTTGAAATATTTGAGCTTTAAGATTATTTTAGGCAATAAGAGATTGTCTGAACAATCACATTGGTTTTCATCTTGATGGATGAACAACATTTGCCTTTTGTCTTAAGTTATTATTAGGAATATTGGATTCCATTTCTTAATGTTTGAGTTACCCTATTTGTTGGGATAACTTTGAGTATAAAGGACCGTTTTGAAAATGGTCGTCCTTAATTATTTATGAATGAATTGGGGACTTGTAGGTAGAAAACTTGGTGAAATTCATTGAATTTTATAAGTGGTCAACCGACACTTGAATAATTCTGAATTTAATACCTACTAATACTCTCATAGTAAGAGGTAGAATTTTGATTCTTGAAATGTGCACTTTCAGTGAAATGTCTAGATCACTGATTTCGATCTTGATGGAATCATCAATTGGTTTGAAACCAATTGCCTACTCTGATTTATGTTGTGTCATGGATCTGGTCAATAATTATAAGTCAAATCATTTGTATGATTTTTAGACTTTAGTGAAAAGGTTATCGAGAAACCTTTATTATACTGCAATTGATCTCTTAAGCATAAGGAGACATGTTTATCTATGTGTAAAAATTATTGTAAAATTGATGGCACATACGAAGTATGGATAGTTGTTTGGTCAAGAGATATTTATTACTTCTTTGGGAAGGTAAAGAGCTACATTCGAGTTGTGTTGACATTTATGTTACGAAACAGATTCATAGCTTGCAATATAGATACTATTTTGGTGAGACCAAACACCTACATAAAATTGAGAAATTTTGTAGAGATATCATAACAAAGTTAATAGAGAACTTTGTAGTTAGCATCTGCGTACATAGATGGTCGAGTTCCTTGTACTAAGACCATAACTGGAGATTCTTACGTGGGTTACCTGTCAATCTCTAGAGTTGCGTAGATTTTGATCTAATTGAACTTGGAAGTTCATAAGATCAAGCTCATAAGTTATGTGACATTTGAATGCTTGTATACATGATTTGGAAATCATACATTCAATGTCCTAAGATATGTCGGACAAGTAGAGATTGGCTCTCTCACACGAGCAATCGCCTTTGACATTGAGAACGTGCAGAGATGAGATTGTTTTATCCTTGTAAAGAGCGCAAGATAAAACCAGGATCGCCTTAATTATAATTGATTTAGGATTACTGTTTTGATTAAAGTAATCACAGTCTTGCATGAGTGCAAGATCAGAAAGGTATCGATTGCTTAATTAAGATGAGATTACTTTTGTATATACAAGTAATCGAAGAAGAATGGATTCCCACCATCCATTAAACTTGTCGAATGGCCAGATATGAATTTTCTCGAGTTAATTCTTTATCGAGGATAAGGAGAAAATTCAGGTAAAGTGTAGATGTACACTTGCACTAAAATATGTACTGTGTTGTTTAAATGACATACACTTCACGAAATGAAGTAAACTACAGTAGCACGTGTTTCATACCACGTGTGCCTTAGTGACCATTGGGAAATGAGTGAAAGGTCCCTGCTCACTCATTGTGTGAGGCCCAGAGGTTTATTGCAATCTCAATAGGTACCCTTATGACTTTCGACCATTTCTCGAGATCTTACAAAGGTGTTGCTACTTTAGCACGTCACTAATAGCCATGAATCATACGGCGATGCGGTCCGTGTCTAGGAAAGCTGCCGAAGTAAGATCAAAAGATTCATGTAGGAAAGGAAGACTTTATGAAGCTAACACACGCTGCTTGAATTCAAAGCTGGCCAGCCAATATGTCGAACTTGAGAGTTTGAGACATGATTGTGAATACAAGTGAGTGGTGGAGTGAAGTATGCTCTTTTGTTGATTGAGGGATCAGAGATACTTCGGTTAGTGAAATGAGGTTTGGGGTATAGCGAGTCCTGATGTCCTCGTGTTTTGTGAATAAGAGTTGTTATATACCCTAACAGGTGTATGACACTTAATGCTCTTGCGCTCGCCGGTCACACGATCCACTTTTTCGTATGAAGTTGATGAGTATGTTGTTATAGTAATTATAAACTCGGTTTAGCCCTCATGTGCGAGTGGGAGATGTTGACTTGAGTCAGATGGATCCGCCCATGTGGACTAACCCAGACCCGATCAAGTTTGAATTTAAAAAGAGGAGGGAGTGGTTAATAATTAACCACTTCCAAGTGAGGAGTTAACCTCTCACTTAGAGGGAGATTAACTCCTACAATTAAGGAAAGAAGGGAAGCAATCGGCTTCCCCCTCTCTGTAAGATGATAAGAGAAAAGTCCCTAGGGGACTTTCTCATTCTCTCTGCCGAAACAGAGAGGTTATATACCTCACCCTCCTCTTCTATATATATATATATATATATATATATATATATATATAGTTAGTGCATCTAAGGGTAAACAACATACAAATGTACCATATATTCCGGGTACTATGTATATGCACATATCATCAACAATAATTAAAGGGAATTTGGATTGTGAATTATGGCTCATTTCCGTACGTGATTTGTGTCTTGATTGGGAGCACCAAAACGTGAGAGCATCGGTGATTCAACCACGGTTAGATCGATGGCAAAAAAAAAAGATTTTCTCCGGATCACCCACTTCAAGTAACAAGCGATTATCCGATCCGATTCAAGTAAGTAAATTATGGTTAATTTGGATTTAAAACCCAACATATCTCGTATCCATCAACAACACAAAATTACTAAAGAAAGGGATATTGATTAAGCCGAATTTCGTCGGGTATGCTTAAATCAGTAAGGAGTGTGATTAGGAGTTCTCAATCAATATGAATTAAAGGGCTCTGTTACTCTATTCTGGATGGATCAATCTCAAGGAAGAACAATTAGATGGAACAATCAGTAATCAAGACAATCAATGAATAAAATAGTATAGCAAAAGCTCTTCTATTCAATAATCTTAGATTATCTTAGTATGCAGGCGTAAGTTGAGTCTGTAAAGCGTGTCTAATACAATGATTAACTAGGTATTTATATCACAATTAACCTAGTTTTACAAGGAAACATAATTTTAATAGGACTCGGCCCAATCGTCATTCTTGAGTCCGGATTGTAGCCTGCTTGTTGAGGAGGGTCGTATTCTCCCGGGTCGATAGATGCTCCCGAACGGGCTTGTCTTAGTCGAACCGATCTTATATCCCTCAGTCGATCCGAACATTATAGGGGTGCGAAATAGCCCCCATCAGTACTCTCTCACTTCTTCGAGCGTATATGTAGTAAAAGCTCGTAGAAGTAGATGGTTAATTACGACAGTATTTTCTATGAGTTGTGCCTCGTTAAAAACCTTACTTAAGAAAAAACCCTGTGGAAAAAAATCCTAAGTAAGGAAAAGAGTGCTACGCTTCATAGATGGTCATTTTTCTCGTTCCAATTATGAACCGCTACGTGTCCCTTTGGGGAAGCGTTTCATCTTTTTCCGTTTGGCGGGAATGTGTTTAGCCGTGAGGAGTTCGAAACGTCTTTTCACTTCTCACTATAAATAGGTGACCGTTATATTAGTCATTTTTTACTTTATACTTCCTTTAATCTCGCAGTCATTTTCTTGCTCAGTCGTTTATCCTTTCAAAATTGCTTCTACCGACTCATATCCTCCGAGGATCCCAAAAATGGCTTCTATAAGAAAATTTTTCTCGTCTTTAAGGGAGAGAGTCGCTCTTACTATCGAGGAGGTGATACTTTCTAATCCTTCGAGCGAGCAGATTGGAGTGTCTGAATTTATTGTCCCGACCGAGGACACTTTTAAGGTGCAAATTCTATCTGATACGGACGTCGCTGCCGGAGCTAAGAAAGGCAAGGGTACGGCTCCTCAAATTTCTGAACCGATCGAGGATCTTGCTTGTGCTTACACTAAGGATACTTTCCCTGAGGTTTGAGCAATTATGCCAAATATTTTCCGGATGGTTCCGAGATCATTCTCCCTTCTCCTTCTGATAGGGTTACATCACCGCCGGAGGGATGTCGAGCCTTTTACACAGCCCATTTTAACTGCGGTCTGCGTCTCCCCTTGTCTGCCCTCTTTCTTGATATTTTGAAAATATTCAGTGTGTCCTTGACCCAATTAATCCCTAATTCCGTGGCCTTCGTGGTCTGTTTTTCCGTTTTGATGATAGCGAAAGGATTCCAACCCTCTTTTCGTAATTTTACACAATTGTTTCGTTTTAACGTTTCTAGTTCTTCCAATCGCGGATATTTCTTCGCTAGACAAAAAACTAGCCGCGCAATCTTTGACTCCGCAGTTTCCAGCAATCCTTCCTGGAAATCTCATTTTTTCTTTGTTCGTCCGCCTTCTCATCTTCGTTTGGCGGATGGCTCCACTGAGCCCTTTTCGTGGGACCATGATTGGCGAAATCCAAGCTATGCGTGTCAACAAATATCAGAGTGCTCTTCTTATTGGCGAAGTTTTTCTTCGCAAGGCGGGATTAAGTACTCATAGTTTTCCAATTTCTTCTTCTTCTGAATCATTGGGTAAGTATCTATTCCAATATTATGTTATCATAACTCTTTTTAGTACTAAGTCTAATTCCGATTTTATCTTCTCCTCAGCTCTTATGGTAGAAAATTCCCGACGCTCTTTAAAGGGAAAAATGGTGTTGTCTAAATCCACCAAAACCATAGAGAATGTTCCTATCGAGCAGAGAGCGTCTCGGAAGAGAAAACTGGAATTGAGTCATGATTCTGAGGAGAACAGAGAGGAATCTCCAGATTCTTCTCAAGAATCTCCTGTTCGCCAGGGGACAGGATCGGATTATCCTCCTTTCCAACTTAGGACATCTCTAGGTATACGTGGATGCCGCAGCTGGTCGATGCCTCATCCTAACGATAATCCGGTGGAGAGAAAAAGGAGTTATTATGGTCGCTTCGGTAACGATCTTTCTCTACTTGGCGAGAATCATCCAAAACCTACTTTGGTCGAGATGATCGAGGATTATTTAGAGGGAAAAAGAGCCGCTGGCTATCCCGAGAATGATTCTTTAGTTCATGACGAAAGCGAAAATGCAGTGGATAAGGCAACTCGCGTTCTTCTGTCCGGCGTTTTTACTCGTGACATGAATAAGCTTCTTCGGAAGGATCCTTTAGAGAAATTTTAGCGAGCTTCTCTTTATGCTGAAAAGGTGATCTCCTTTTATGTGTGCTCGTAGGGTAATTTTCCTCAATGAATACTTTAGTTTGCTAATTTATTTCTTTTATCTTTTTCTCTTTTAGACTAAGACTTGTTTGGCATCATATGCCTATGAAGCTGCTCTCTGGAAACAACAATGTGAGTTTCTGGATGAGAAATATAAAACTTTACTTCATAAGACTTCTGGTTCAGAGGTTGGTCCCTCAATGACTTCTTCTCTTCCGGTCGTAGAGACTCGGGCTACGGGGACTGATGACCAGGAGATTATAGACAGGGTTCCGGAGAATTCTCGTGCTCAAGAACAAGCCAATCAATCTGCTAAGAAGTTGGAAGAGTATCAATTTCAGAGTACTACTCGAATTAGCGAGTTGGAATCTCAAGTATCGAGTCTTCAGGCTTCTTTAGAGGAGTATGAGAGGGACATTCCTCTTAGTGGACTCAGGGATCGTTATGGCCGGAATCCTGATGAAAAAGTTATTCGTGAATTCCTTAGCTCTCCTGTTCATACAGCGTTGGTATATCAAATGGTCGGTCCGCTCCTGGAGAGTACGTTCAAGAAGGCGATTCATCAGTTGGTCGCTTTTGAACTGATAGATGATCGTCGAAAGGAATATTTTAAAGCGGCGCACATTCGGTTGAACCGTTATGGCGAAGTATATTCTCCTTCCGAGCTGCCGGACGTCGTTTATCAAAAATTTCCTTTGGCTCACCTTGTCAAAGAGTTCGGTAGGCCGTTGTCGATTCCTCCTTCAGATATCAATGACGATGTCGATAATAATTTTATCGATCCAGAGGAAGAGGAGAAGAATATTGAATCAGCGAATGAAGGAGACGTCGCTGGTGAACAGGAAATTCCAGATGGCGACCAAGTTGTATAATCAAGGAGCGATATGTAGATCTGTGATATAACCTTTTTAACTGTTATCGTAAGTTGAATTGTAATATTACTCTTTTATCCCTTTGTAAAATAGACGATTGATATTCTGACAGTTACGTCTTTTCGTCTTCACTGTAATAATCTAGACAAGTTATTAACTTTGCCGTAATCATTATGCGTATGTCTTTTCGAATTCTTGCATCAATTCCTAGGCTAGTCTCTGTGTTACGCGCCCATTCTTTGAGTCTGTTGCGTCTTTTCGTATGGTATAAATACGAAAGGTAAAACTTTACTCGCTATTTACCGCTTTTACTCATTTCTCAACAGAATACTCTTTCGTTAACAGGTCGATAAGCTTCCTCTATAATTTAATTTTCTTTTTTGAATTCCGATCATGAGTAATCTTTTCGGTAACACTTCAAAGCGTCCTTCCCGCGAGAGTGCTAGGAATATCAGGCTAAAGAAGTCTCGAACAGAGGGGCCCTCGATAGAACCTCCTCGTTCGTCTTCCAATAGTAGGTCGGCGATCGATACTCCTGTCGTTCCTTCTGAACCTTTTCCCGTAGTTAGTTCGTCTTTCACACAACAAAACTTTTCCTCTTCTGGTGAAGCAGGAAGGAGGCCTTCCCCTGGTCGGGTGGCCTTTGGTGATTCGTCATTTATGGAGCAAGCTTTGGACGTACCCTTTTCTTCAGGCACTTCTTCTTTCGAACATGGCACATATGAGCATGTTCCTATTAATTCTCTTCCTTTTTCTACTTCTGCTGCCCCGGTTGTCAGCGGAGGCCAAGTGGTGTTGTCTCAGAGGTGATTAATGAGGGTTCCTTTGTAAATCCCTCCACAACACAACCTATTTCTCAAGATTTCACTGACTACTTATTTAATGATACCACTGTGATGACTACTTCTTTTGAATCTGGCGGGCCTTCTGGAGGTCGGACCGGATCAAGGTCCGATCGGCGAACTGTTATCTCTGCTTCGGGCAAGGAGACCTCGGTGAGTCCTAACGAGGGGGAATCCCCTCGTATGTTAGATGACCGTTGCATTCTCGAGCAAGTTAAGGAAATTATGCAGTCCGTGACTCCACGTCCTGACAATGTTCCTTTTGGTAGTGAACTTCCTGGCTCTGTTGAGCCTGATGCTTTGTCCTGGGACCTGGGCCTAAGTACTATTTTACCTGGCGAGATGAGGAAGCTCGAGGGTACCTCCAATGTTCGCCTTGTTCAGTCGCTGGTGAAGATATGCGAGCAGGTAAACATACTTTTGATTATTTTTCCCGCTTTTATTTTGATTACCTTGTTATGTAAGGGCTTTTCTTTTTCTTTTCTTTTCTAGGCCAAATATTTTGCACTCCAGCTGGGTGTGCAAAATGACGATCTGTGGATCAGTAAGGATGCCTATCAACGTCGTTTGGAGTCGGAGACGGTGAAGGCCGCAGGGCAGACCCTCCAGCTGTAGCTCGCCAATGATGACCTCAAAAAATTACAAGAAGAGAAGTCTGTCTGGGAGAAGGAGAAAAGTGAATTGGTTCAGGCTGCTGCCCTAGCAGAGGAGTCTCGACGGCAGGCCTATGAAGAGGGTTATGATGCCGGTTATCTAAAGCGTCAGGAAGAATTGATGGAGTTTGCAGGTAATTTGACTCCTCGGAGGAGTGATTCTGCTAGTCGGCCTATTGGTAACAATCCTTCTCGGTGACCTGTTCGACCCGGCTGTTTTTTTTTTTTTTTTGAGTTTCTTCTTATTATATATTTTTTTTTGTGGTAGTGCCCCCAACCTTTTGTGTGGTTGTTTGGGCTGAATTTTTATATGAGGAGAATGAACTAATGAAAACGATGATCTTTTATGAGTAGATCCATTCCTTGATCAATTTTGGTTAGTAGATATCTTTCGTTATGCATATTTTGCTGTTATGAATAAGTATAACTTCTCGAAATAATCAGTATAGATTATCATACTTATCTGATATTGATCTTCTGGGAGAATATGCTTTGTTCGAAAGAGTAGCTTAGTCTGGCTTGATCAGTTTTTAAGTAACTGAATGATATAACGTTTGTTCTGCAAATCAAACTTTTTAAATCAAGTTTAAGAATGATGATCGACCAAGTATGGTCCTTTATGATTGTTCCGCAGTCGCGTTAGACATTAAAATGTGGACAGTAGGCCATCCATGTAGATAGTTGATTGAATAGTTGATAAGGAACGCTCAGCGTTGTCGTCGATGTTCGACCAGTCCCTTGTAAATTTGTCCTTTTGCTAAGGATATCTTATTTAAGGATGCTGTCATTTCCACTGTTGAGCTCTGCTTTTCTTATCATAGGTTTAAGTTCGCTGAACCTTGTGGAAAGATATCGTTCTAGGTATCTTCTTAAAATCCATGTTTCTCTGTACTGATTGTGAGTTCCATGTTCCTCAAATAAAGCAACCAGTGTATCAAATACATCAAATTTTTTGATATGGGAGGAATTGGAAAATGTAGACTTATTAGTTAGATCCAGCCTGTTCAGACCTCCTTCAGTAATTCTTTGGAATGTTAGGCAGCGGCGAGAGTGCAGTCTGGAATGATGGTATTATTGCCTTAATATCGGTGTCAGGCTTCTTGGACTCCAGTGGAGTTCTTGTATAGCCAATTAATAATTTTCCATATAATATATGAGGCAGTGACGACCCTCGTATGCTGGAGGGTTAGGTCTTCCACTTCTAAGCGAACGAGTATTTTTTCATAATGGTGTAAACTTGCATGCCTTTGTTGAGGATCTCAAGCTCTTTATCGAGCGACTAGCATATGTGAGCGTGCAAACTTTTCTGGTCTGGAGCTCTTTTAGATCTGCTTTTATTGTGCATTGATCGCTTCGATCTGGATTTTCTTTTGTCATCGATTCGTTGAGTCGATCAGAGAGGTGCCGTCCAGCTTACTCGCATTAATTACGGGAAGTCGAAAGGTCGCATTTCCGTTCCTTGATCAAATCTCCATCCAGCCGTAGGATTAATCAGATCTATCCCTATAAATAGGGAGGCGGTTTCTATATTTTAATTCTAACTCTCAAAAAGGATGTAGGTCTCAGTTTCCTTGAATTTCAATTTGCCTTCTGATCCCATAATATTCAAAAAGTCACATTATCGTGATTCATATCATAATATCTTAAATTTCTTCTGTCTTGAACTAACGGGTCCCATGGAAGCCCTACCTTGTACTGACGGGTCCCATGAGGCCTCAACCTTTGTCTTCACAGGTTTGAGGTCCGTGGTTTCTGTTTGCACATGGAGGGTTCATATTTACCAGTCATCCCCGCTCTTCGATGTTACCTCCGGAGTGATAGACCACCGGGGTGTGCTGGTAAATGTGCTCACCGCGACGATCCTCGCGAGATGCTGCTTCAGAGTAAAATATCAACTCCTAATGTAGAAGCAGTATCTTGTTGTGGGTGAATGAGTATTGCCGGTCATCTGGCTGGTAATGATCATTTCCTCTGGAAGAACATTTGATCTTCAGAGCCTGGCCATCGAACTAAAGAAGTGGATCATCCTGAGCAGCATGCTTCTTAGGTGGTCGATCATAATCGTCGAGGCACTAGGGAGGAGATTGATGTTTTCGTGGACATTGTCGTGAAGATCATTGATCTATAGGATAGGATCATTTTATCTAAACAATTGTAACAATGTGTAAATTGTATATAGACTTTTGTAATCTGATCAAAGCTTTTGTATGTAAATTTATTACACGTTCCTTGAACACAGATGAATAAAACTTTATTATTATTCCTCACATTCTTCTTGTTGTTGATTTAGTCTTAATCTTATGTATTATTATCATCGAGGAGCGTTTATTGAGAGGATCAATTTATACTCAACTCTTTTCATTTAGACTTAGGTTCTTATACCAAAGCCTTTTTAATCGTTGGATGTAGATCGAGGAGCGTTTATTGAGCGGATCAATTTATACTCAACTCTTTTCATTTAGAATTAGGTTCTTATACCAAAAGTCTTTTTAATCGTTGAAAATAGATCGAGGAGCGTTTATTGAGCGGATCAATTTATACTCAACTCTTTACATTTAGACTTAGGTTCTTATACCAAAGCCCTTTTAATCGTTAAAAATAGATCGAGGAGCGTTTATTGAGCGGATCAATTTATACTCAACTCTTTTCATTTAGACTTAGGTTTTTATACCAAAGCCTTTTTAATCGTTGAAAATAGATCGAGGAGCGTTTATTGAGCGGATCAATTTATACTCAACTCTTTACATTTAGACTTAGATTTTTATATCAAAGCCTTTTTAATCGTTGAAAATAGATTGAGGAGCGTTTATTGAGCGGATCAATTTATACTCAACTCTTTACATTTAGACTTAGGTTCTTATACCAAAGCCCTTTTAATCGTTAAAAATAGATCGAGGAGCGTTTATTGAGCAGATCAATTTATACTCAACTCTTTACATTTAGACTTAGGTTTTTATACCAAAGCCTTTTTAATCGTTGAAAATAGATCGAGGAGCTTTTATTGAGCGGATCAATTTATACTCAACTCTTTGTATTGTTAGATCGAGGAGCGTTTATTGAGCGGATCAATTTATACTCGACTCGTCATATCTTTATTGGATCTTAACCAAGATGATCGTAGAATTCCGAGGAGCGTTTACCGAATCAATCGATTTATACTCAACTCGTTTTGATATTTTTCTTTAATCGAGCTTTGATTTGATATTTAAAATTGCTACAATCTTTAAAAATCGAACCATAGGCCAATGCCTTTATTACAAAGAATAAAACTTACTAAAAAGAAAATAAAGCAGCATACTCTATTATGATTTATTTACCATAGTATTTTCTAAGGTTGACTGCATTCCATGTTCTTGGTAGGGCTGTTCCGTCCAAGTGTGCAATCTTGGATGAACCTTTCTTTCCTACACCGATGACAATATATGGTCCATCCCAATTCTGTTGTAACTTTCCCACATGCTTGGATACTTCTACCTTTTCCAAGACCAGGTCTCCTTTTTGAAGGTTCGGACGCGTACTTTTTGATTGTAGGCCCTTTCCATATTTGATTTAGCGACTTGCAAACGTACGGCCACTTTTTCTCTTAAAGCTTCTATTAAATCAATATCATTTTCTCTTGTCTTCCCATTTTCCTGGTCGTCACACATTTCAATTCTTGGTGTCGGAATTAGCGTTTCGATTGGAATAACAGCTTCCGAGCCATATACTAGACTGAATGGGGTCTCCCCGGTTGAAGTTCTGACCGTGGTTCGATTAGCCCATAGTACTCCTAGGAGTTCATCTAGCCATTCAGTTGGAAATTGATCACTTGGAATTCAGTAAGAAATTGATCACTTGGAATTGAGTTATTCGGGCAAGGGCGATGCATTCTATCCATTTGCTGAAGTATTCAACAACGACCAAAACATATGCTTTCTTGGATCTAGCCGCTGGGAAAGGTCCCACGATGTCCATTCCCCATTGATCGAACGGCCAACATACTGGTATTGGGTGCATGTTTTCGGCTGGTTGATGACATATATTAGCATGGACTTGGCAATGATGACATTTTTGGACATATTGGACGGCATCATTGTTGATGGTAGGCCAATAATAACCTGTTCGAAGGCAATTTAAAGCCAAGGCCCTTGCTCCGCTGTGATTCCCTGCATCTCCCTCATGTACCTCCCGGAGGATATCGTTGGTTCGAGATTCGGAGACGCATTTCAGGAGAATTCCCGATACTGATCTTCGGTAAAGTTTTTCTTCTATCAATGTATATTTTGGCGCCCGATATTTTATTTTCCGAGCTTCGTTTTGGTCAAGCGGCAATTTTCCTTCTCGAAGATAGTCTATCATTGGAGTCATCCAGTTTTCTTCAGCTTCTTCGATTTCCATCATTTCGGCGACCGATGTCTCCTCGATATCGATTGCCGGCGCATTGGAGATTAACCAGTTGATCACCCTTTCAGTTTTTCCGTCGTGGGATCCAGTGAACCTAGACAGTTGATCGGCCCATTTATTTTCCGAGCGTGGAATGTTCTGTATAACGAAACTTTCGAATTTTTTAGCCAATTTTTTCACTTTGGCAAGGTATTTGACCACATTAAATTCCTTAGCCTCATACAGACCTTCTATTTGTCTCTGTACTAACTCTGAATCGGTTAATACCTTAAGGCTTTTTATGTTGGCCTTGATCGCCATTTCCATTCCCGCGATCAGCGCTTCATATTCTGCTTCGTTGTTTGTTACGATGAAGTTCAACGTTATCGCATAATTTATATCCTCCTTATTAGGTCTGGTAAAGTTGATTCCGACACCTCCTCCCTCTCGGCATGAAGCACCATCGACGTGCATTAACCAGGTTTGATTTTCTACGATCAAGATATCGTTGTTATGGCTAGTTGATTCGGTGTGTTCGGTTGCCTGGGTTGGAGTTTCTAACAGGAAATCGGCTAAGACTTGGGCTTTTATCGCAATTCTTGGTTTGTACTCGATTTCGAACTGACCGAGTTCGATAGCCCATTTGATCAATCTTCCAGAGGCTTCTGGCTTCACTAGGACCTGTCATAGTTGTTGGTTCGTTAAGACCACAATTTTGTAAGTTAGAAAATCAGGTCGGAGTTTTCGTGCTGCTACCAATAAGGCCAAAGCGAATTTCTCTATTTCCAAGTAGTTCTTCTCGGCCCCTTGTAGTAATTTGCTTAAGTAATAAACAGGCTTATGTTCTAAGCCATCCACTTTAACTAAAACCGAACCGATGGCCACGTCGGAGATCGATATGTAGACTTATAATGGTTCTCCTTCGGTTGGTTTGGCCAATAGCGGGGCTTTCGTTAGATATTCCTTTAACAGTTCAAAGGCCTGGTCGCTTTCTTCGTTCCAAGCAAAGTTTTTCACTTTCCGAAGTGTTTGGATGAACGGCAAACTTCTGTCAGCCGATTTGGATATGAATCTATTTAATGCCACGATTTTGCCTACCAAGCTCTGTACTTGGGAGATCGTTTTGGGAGGCTTCATTTCAGTTATGGCTCGAATTTTTTCTGGGTTGGCCTCGATTCCTCATTGATGTACCAAATATCCCAAGAATTTTCCCGACTTAACACCGAAAGTGCATTTCGCAGGATTTAGCTTCATTCGATACTTTCTCAATATTTGGAAGCATCGATCGAGATGCTTTACATGATCAGCTTCATTCATGCTTTTGACCAGCATATCATCTACGTATACTTCCATTATTTCTCCAATTAATTCTCTGAACATCATGTTAACTAACCTTTGGTAAGTGGCCCCGACGTTCCTTAATCCGAATGGCATAACTATGAAGCAATACACTCCCTGCTCGGTTATGAATGCAGTTTTCTCTTGGTCTCGCTCATCCATGTATATTTGATAAAAACCTTGGAAAGCATCCATCATGCTGAAGATTGCAAAGCCAGCGGTTGAGTCGACTAATAAGTCGATCCTTGGGAGAGGATATGGATCGCGCGGGCATAATTTATTAAGGTCGGTGAAATCGTTGCACATTCTCCATTTGTTATCCTTTTTGTCGCCCTTTGCTACCAGCACAACATTACATAGCCATTCCGAGAAGTGTATTTCTCGGATTTGTTTCGCTTTGAGTAGCCTTTCTACTTCTGCCTTGATTATTTTATCCTTTATTGGCCCATGATTCCTCTTCTTTTGTCTAGCAGGTTTTGCCAAAGGGTCGATTTTTAGCGAATGACTGATTACCCGGGGGTCAATCCCTTCAATTTCGTTCGCGCTCCAGGCGAAGAAATCTACATTATTTTTGAGAAAGTTGATCAACATTACTTCCCGTTCCTTGCTTAATTCGGTACATATTCTTGTTGTTTTTGTTGGGTCCCCTTGTACCAGTATGACATCCTTATGTTCCGGTGGTTTTAAAGCTAAATCCACTGGTTCTTTTCCCTTTATATCTATTCGGTCAGTGCTAGGGATTTCAACCTCGTTTCTATCAACGTCATCTTCAAGCTTTCTTTTGCTCGGGATAATCGATTTAGGGCGATTTCCCAAGGTTAGTGACGTGTTGTAGCAGTCCCATGCCAGACAATGATCGTTCACTATTTCTCCGATCCCTGCGTCAGTTGGAAATTTTATTTTCTGATGGTATGTTGAAACAACAGCTCGGAATAAGTTGAGTGCAGGTCGCCCTAGAATCGCATTGTAGGCAAAGGGCGTTTCTACTACTAAAAAGTTTACTATTTTCACCGTCCGATATGGTTTCTTCCCGAGTGAGACACTTAAAGTTATCGTGCCACTGGGGACAATCTCGGATCCCCCAAATCCTACTAAAGGTGTGGCTACTTTTTGGAATGTTATTTGTCCCAAGTTCATCTGGGCTAGGACCTCTTTAGAGATGATATTCGCTGAGCTTCCATTATCGATTAGGATTCTTTTGACGTTGTAATTCGCTACTTCTAGCGATACCACCATCAAGAAGTCTGGGCTATCCTCTTTCGTGTCCCAAACACGGTTTTTGGGTACCTCGCCCTCGTTGAAACTAATTAACTGGTTGTTTGTTGGTTTACTTTCTAGAGTCCATACTTCTTTCGGGTATTTTAAGCTTCCAATTATGGATCTGGCGGTCCTTCGACGAGCATTACGACTGTCCCCGCCTGCGGGTCCTCCTGAGATTGTATGGATGGTACCGTTACTCTGGTCATTGTTTAATTCTTGTGGGGGACCATCATTAGGAGACCTTCTACGGGAATTTCTTCTTTGATTGTTATACCGAGGACTCCTACTTTTTCCTCGCTTACGGTTATCCCGCTCCAAATAGTCATCTAGTTTTCCTTGTTCGATCAGTTTTTCAATCTCTCTTTTAAGGTGAAAGCAATCTTCAGTGCGATGCCCATGTGCCTAGTGATATTTGCAGTATAACTCATAGTTTCGTCCACCTGGTCTGGGCTGAGCGATTCTCTTTGCTTCTGGGGTCCAATTATTCTTTTCTAGTACAGCCAAGATTTCTTCTATCGGAACAGTTAGCCTTGGGTGTTTTACTTGATTAACCCTGCTCCGTTTTGCTGGCTCGGCGGTTCTAGGTCTTAGATAGGTGTTAGGTCGTCTGTCCTGGTCGTTTTTGTTGTATTCTAATCGCTGGAAGACGTTGCCTTTTCTAAAAGATCGTTCATAGTCCATGGATCCTTGGGCAGGAATTCTATCTTGCTGTTTGGAGCCTAAGGCCGTAGCTTTATTTTTGTTCTTATCTTTAAAGAATTCATCTCTTCCTGGGTCATATATTTAGATGCCAAGCTCATGATGTCAGTGAACGTTCTTGGTTGCTTTCGGCTGAGGGCATTTCCGAACTGCCTATTCTTTGTGAGGTCGAAGAGAATGGAGATTATGTAATCGATATTTGGGGATCGATTTTGAGCAATTCCACATTAAATCTTGCCAACCAGTTCCTTAGGGATTCACCCTCTTGTTGATAAGTGGTTCCTAAATAGCTCATTGGTAGTTTTTGTCTCTTCTGATTGGCGAACTGCTGTGTCAGCTTGTTGCATAACTCCTGAAAATTGAATATGGAGTTGGTTGGTTGGTTGCTTGGCGAACCAGTCCAAAGCAAGTCCTTCTAACGTGGTCACCATTAACTTAGCGGTGAATTCCGCCGAGTGAGCATATAAGTTCATTATGTTTGTGAAGCTAAAAATATAGTCATCTGGATCAGTGGTTCCGTCGTATCTAGGTAGTCTACCTGGAACCTGTCCGGTCGACTGTGCCTCTTTTATCTCTCTGCAAAAGGGAGAGCAGGCCGCTAAGCTCTCCTGGAGTTCCGTGGTTCTGGCCCATGGGTTTTGAACAGATTGTAAGCGTTGCTCAAGTTGTTCCTGTACCATCTTTTCGATTTCTCTTTTCGAGAACCGCATAGTTCGTGGTCGATCTGGGATTGCATCGCCTACGTCATCCTTGATGGGGATTATGGTATGTTCCTTGGACCCGCTGCGTCCCGGCTGCGGTCTCCTTTGACCCGGTTTTCTTCGGAGATTGTTATCGGAGGGTTTTGAGTTCCCCCTTTGCGGACTGTGTAATGACCGCTGCTCGCTTACTGGGCTATCAGCTTGTTGAGAGATTTGATCATTCTGCCTCGGCGTCCTGTGAATTGGATTTGCCCTAGTAGTTCTAGGGTTTCGAGGAACCTGTTCGAGTACGAGTAGTTCCTCTGGACTGAGTGATTTAAAAAGCATAGCAATCTGTCGCAATTTCTCCTGAGCGTCTGAGAGGGGAACAGGGATCGCTGGAGCTACAGGTTCTTCCGGTATCGCACCGGTAGGGACCCTTTGTGGTTCCTGTTGGTTCTGAAGATGTTCCTGTAAATTGTCGTCGTTCTCAGAGGCGTTATTATCAGTATTGCCCTGTGGATCCTCAGACGTGTTATGGGGGTTAGTTGTGTTACTTCTTGCCCCATTACGAGCGCTCTTCCTTGGGCGAGCCATATGTCGATCAAATAATTAACCTAGCCCCACGGTGGGCGACAACTGATTAAGCCGAATTTCGGGTATGCTTAAATCAGTAAGGAGTGTGATTAGGAGTTCTCAATCAATATGAATTAAAGGGCTCTGTTACTTTATTCTGGATGGATCAATCTCAAGGAAAAACAATTAGATGGAACAATCAGTAATCAAGACAATCAATGAATAAAATAGTATAGCAAAAGCTCTTCTATTCAATAATCTTAGATTATCTTAGTATGCAGGCGTAAGTTGAGTCTGTAAAGCGTGTCTAATACAATGATTAACTAGGTATTTATATCACAATTAACCTAGTTTTACAAGGAAACATAATTCTAATAGGACTCGGCCCAATCGTCCCTCTTGAGTCCGGATTGTAGCCTGCTTGTTGAGGAGGGTCGTATTCTCCCGGGTCGATAGATGCTCCCGAACGGGCTCGTCTTAGTCGAATCGATCTTATATCCCTCAGTCGATCCGAACATTATAGGGGTGCGAAATAGCCCCCATCAGATATCTGCGTCTGCATTGCCAACACTTGCCCAAATTGGCTTTCCCCACCCGAAATCGACTTCATATATGCCACCATTGCACATGCTTGTTACAATCAAATAATCTGCATTTCCGTCGGCATAATACTTTTTCATCTCATACAAATGCTCCTCAACTTTTAAAGACCACTCTCTTCCTTTCATTTTCTCAATAGAATCATTATTATTATTTTCTGCGATAGCACGCTTTAGGCGATGAACGATCATACTCATTTCCAAGTCATCATTTGATCTCCACCGAATCGGAACACTACTCCAGAAAACGTTCCCGATTAAATAATTTGGCATTGGCGGTGAGCTTTTATTCCGTAAGTTGATAGCCATTGCCAAAACTGAGGACTTGGGATCGGAATTAGTAGTCGTTCAGTGCCGGCCCTAGGCGCCAGGCACTGCCGGCCCAAGTGCTAGGCAACTTGGGCCGGCGCCTAGGGCCCCCGGTTCGGAGGGCCCCAAAAGTTATATATAGGCCCTTGGAAAATTAAAAAGTTAAATATTTTAAATTTTATTAATTTTATGTACATGTCTTGGCTCACTTGGTAAGACTTTCTTTTGATGAGTGGGAGGTCTAGAGTTCAAATCCCAATATTGAGTTTTTTTTCTTATATTTTGATTGTTTTATGTTATTTAATTTTTTTTTATAATAATGTTCGTCTTTTTTATTTCCCATTCGTAGTAATTATTCTTTTAGTCATTTTTCTTATTTAATGATTTCTTGTCAATTTTTTCCTTAATAAGTGCTTTAAAAAAATTCATTCTTAATTATTATAAAAAGAATACAGTTTTTTTTTTATAATATGATTTTTCTGCTTATTATTTTCTCACTTAGTACATTGTAAAAAAGAATTTCACCCACAATAAAATTGGTCTAGCCCCGTCCATATTTTTATATGTATGTGTATCTTTTTATAAATGATGTATAACTTTTTCTTTACATGATAATATATAATTATTATAGTTAATAATGTCACGAAATGAAATAAAGTCAAACATTCAATTATGATATTTGTAAAAGAATGAAATAGAGTTAAGGATGTACATATATTTGCAAAATTTGCTTCGGCTAAAATAATATTTTTAATATTAAAAATTATACAAAAAAATTCACAGTTGAATCTTTTAAAAGTTAAATAAGCTTGTTATTTAATTGTCTATGTAAAATTAATATGTTAAATCTAATTATCTATCTAAAAAATAATATGTTAGAGAATATAATATGTCAATATTTAATTAATATTATTGCCTTTAAATTAAAATATTGATTATATATTTTTTATAACAAAGGGCCCCAAATTTGTAGTTCGCCTAGGGCCCCCAAATATCTAGGGCCGGCCCTGTAGCCGTTGATAGAGTTTTTGAAGCATCCATGGCGCATTTCCAAATAAGCCCCGTTACAGCAACTACACGAGTTGACGCCCCCGCTTTCTCTTTCAATTCCTTAATAGACGAAGAAGTAAATACAAATCGCATTGTCGCACTTTTACTTTGTTTAGGAAATAGAGGAGCCAACGCCAATGTTGTATGTTCGTCAGGCGAGGGTTGGGAGGGAAAATCGAGGTGAAATAAAACTAGAACATATTGTTTCTTCTGAAGATTCATTTGTTGCTGCTGCCCAAGCTTTGAGAAAAGTTGCGTGTGAATAGCCATCGATAATCTTGTGCGAAGTGCATAAACCTATAGCAATGCCACCGCAATTGAACTCGGTTACTTGAATCATAACTACATATGTTTTTGAGAATAATGATTCAATGGAATTCGGATCCACCGGAAGAAAACGATGGATGGACTTATTGTCGGGTTGTTCGAGACAATCGGATAACCGATCATTGACTTTGGCTTCTATATAATAGACACCATCGTCATTACATTCGATTTTACGACTATTCTTAACTTTACCAGCTAGTGGATAAAATCTCATTAAGATTTCTTAGAGTGACTTCTTCAAAAATTGCCTTCTTTTTCTTAAGATTAATAATAAGTCGTCGTTGTCGTTTTTATGGTTGTTGGGGAAGAAGTAAACGAAGGGCATGTAATGATGGCCAACGACTTGATCCAAGACCGAAAACTCGTACATTCTCAGGTGAACGGAGTCGGAAATGCGGGTTTGATATTTTCTTCGGATATGATTTCAACTTTTTCGTATTGATTCCTAAAGATAAAAAAACAAATAAGAGCTAATGTTAATTACTTACATTTAATATTCATGATATTCAATTTATGGCATTTGATTTGAAATAAATATTTTATCCCCTGTAAAAAATATAAAGGAACAATTTACCTCCTTCAATCAGAAAGTGTTACTCACTCGCCAAAATTGATAGTAAACATGAAAATTATTTTTGTAATATAGAGGGATAACTGCAACATTTATCATAATTAGCACCCAAGTTTTAACATTTATAAAACATTACAAACAATACAAATAACACCCAAAGATAAAATTGGAACATTTTATGGGCAAGGGGTTAACTGGAAGAATGTGAAAAACCTGAGGGAATTTTTTTATAATATCCAATACGTGAGGTGATTTTTTGTAATTAAGCCTTACCTGAGGAAAGTCTTCGTAATTTACCCTTTATTATAACACTGAGGTAAAATGACACATATAAAAGAATTAGTTTGTCAAATTTTTTTAAATATAAAATGTCACGAGTATGAAAGTTTTTAGGATTATAGAAAGATAAAATGTTCTTTATCTAATAACAATAAGGGAGTAATTGGACATTATGCACACCAATGAGTAGATTGCCATTAACTCTTTTCTTATACGAGTAAAAATAGGACTGTCAATCGGGCCATGTGAGCTGAGCTTTAAGTAGGTCGAACTTAAATAATGTCGAGTTTCATAGTTATAGGCTCAAACTCGGTCATAAATTTTCTGTTTTCTCTGGCTTAAACTCGGCCCATGTAATTTTTCGGATTTCGGGTCTATATTGGGTTTGTTAATATAGGCACAAATAGCATGAGGTATAAAATATTTAGATTACTGAAACACATATGAATAGACTACTATAACTTAAGACACGAGTATATATTATTAAATAATATTTTAACTGTAAGATCGAGTTATTTGCCCACATTTTTTAAGATATGTTTGATCTATACGAACATGCAGTAGAGTTTTAGAGTCTCAATACTTCAATTTATTGAACCGTATTTTTTTATCTTTAATTTAATTTTTTTTTTGTCAGCAGTATGAAATTGATATACAAGCATATATGTGAATTTACATTATAACTTTTTGTAAGTTTACTTAATAAAAATAATAATTAGTAACTATAACTACAATACAGATAATCAATCGTAATATTTAAAACAATCATATGTTTGGACTTTATTTGGGTTGAGCCGTGTTAGGCTCAAGCTCAGCTCATAAATTGATCGGGTTTACTATAATGGCTCAAACTCGACTCGGTTTACAAATATTTGGATTCGAGCTAATTTTAATCGGGTTGAGCCATCGGGCTTCGGGTCTAAGTATAAGTATTTAACAGGAAGTGTGATAAAAGAAAAGAAGAGAAAAAAACATACGTTTGATTAGAGAAATGTGCATGCTGCTGTAGGTGATTATTAGTAGAGCTGAAAATTGATGTATTATCAGCCACCATTGATGAAAACAGGAATCTTCTAGGAGAGTGAAATTGACTCAGGCGTGGTGGCGGCGGAGACGAGGCGAATAGTCGCGGTGGCGTTGAACGGAGGAGAAGGAGGAGAGATGAGAATCTGAATCCCCTCATGATTTTTGCCTAAAATTGTGGATGGATAAAAAATTTCCAGTTTGATTTGTTTTTTGCACAAGTTTTCCTATGTGCAACATTGACGTTAAATAAAGAATTAATAATTTGCTCGCATGGGCAGCTCAACTGGTCTCAGAGGTGGAATTTGGAACAAGAGACCAAGGATCTAACCTCACCAGCGGCAGTGTGGGAGCAACCTCTCAAAAAATGAAGGGGGCATCCTTGTGCGCATTGAGCACTGGTCCCAGCCTCTGTTGTCGGTTGAGTCACCATGATTTACCTCCTCTCACAATCCCATCGGGCAGGGGGTGAGGGGCGCCCGGGGTGAGCGATTTCACCTTGGAACAAGAGAATTAATAATTTAATATAATTATCCATTGGCTTGGGAAATTTCATTTGACCATTTCCCAATAGCGGTTGCATTATCGTCTTCTCATATAAAAATACTAGCCTAAACCCGTGCTATGCACGGTATCATATTACATATTTAGTACGTATAATTGTTGATGTGACAAAAAAAGAAAACACCAATATTTATGATCTTAAAACAAAATTAAAACATAACAATCATGCGCTATCTTTCTAAAAGTGATGAAAATCCCCATGTTCAATATTGTACACTTTTCTTGGTGAAGTGATATCTGCATAAAACACAAATGACAACTTATTAGCAACTCAATAACATTGTTATGATACATTTATTAATAATCTTTAGTTGCAAAGTCAGTAACAATAATATGTGATTTAATAAAATGAACTGAAAAATGACTTACTTTTCTTAGCCTAGAATAGACAATCTATTTGGAAGATGTGCGCACTCTTAAGACCAGTCAACAGGTAAGACCAAATTTACAACAGAACGAACATTTGATCTTCCCCTAGCTGGCGGTACACGAATAATAAATGTAAATGCACGTGTTAGGATGGAGTAGATGTGTTCCTTCAACAAATTGCTACCATTCTGCTGAATAATACAACGCATCAGTTCGACAACACTACGTGATAGTATATAAGTAATTAAAGTTGAGCTAATATTTGTATCGTACCTTTTCTTGAAGACTTTTGTAAAAAATAGCTCTATTAAGAAATATATACTCAGCTTGATCATGTAGCAGTTTTATGTCTATAGATCCAGTACTGTCCATTACTGTAGCATGTACACGAAACCTAAATAAAATATAGTTAATTTTAATTGTTAGGATATAAAGTAAACAATTAAAATAAATAAATTGATAATAAATACCTGATAATAGGATCGACCACATCGCTACATTTAATACAAATCATTTGTCCAAAGTGTGATATGCATTCAGTTTGGCAATGATTGCATAATGCATACCACATGTTGTCCACATCAACAGTTTGGAACCGTGCAATTATGCGGAAAAACTTAATCTGCATAATAAATAATAAAAGTTGTTTGATTAATTAGTAAAATCGAAGTATAAAACTTAGAGTTACTCACCCCTGCATGATGTCCATATTCACGTATCCATATCCGTTTTGCATTGGCAATTTTCAATGATTTTGAAATAGAGAACCTACTTGAACGTAACAATGAGACTAATTTTTTAGCACAACGATCTACAAAGAACCTACAAAAAATATATAAAATTATATTTTATTATTACTGCTATACAATTTCAATGTGAATTAGATAATTGATATATACTTTGTTCATACCAGCTCCTAAGTTTATTTGTAGAGCTATTGTTGTCATTGATGTAGAATTTGGTGAAACGATGTGTGTATATCGACCAACCTGTGGAGAATGTACAATATGGTTAAAATAGTATGCAATATTTTATGTTTATAAAATGTAATCCATACCTTCATGATCTTGCACAACAACTCCGGTTGCCAAAATTATATTGTTACGATCAAGTGTTCCACACAATATCTCTCCTTCTTCCTTGGCAAAATTATCACGTAAAATCATACGGACTACTGTCATGCTTCAGACATATAATTGTAATTAGTTATAAAATCTTTTCATCATAAATAACATAATATTTCGATGGTAAGACTTACCTGCTATCAATCAGCAAGAGTTCTCGGATATTTAAACCTTCATTAGTCGAGCGACAATGGGTAACACAAACAACCAATCCAATAACATCTGTATTTAAGAATAAGTTAATATATAATTCAATTATGATGATATTTTGAAAAAGTAAAAATTTTAAAGAAAAAGGTTTCAATACCTATCAATAAATCTTCTTTGTTGACGTGAACTCCTATGTCCTTGAGCATGACGATGGAATGAAATTCTCGTACATTGGCGAAGTCAAGCTCCATATTATTGTCTTTTAGAGTACTGTTTTCCTCGTATTCATTACTCCTATTATTTCAAGCTTCCGCTTCCGAATCTTCTCTAGAACTGATGATATGGGTTTGTTCGCTAAGGGTATTGGTTTGAACGTAGCATCTCTAGTTTCTAAAAAGATAGAGATCAATCAAAACAGTTTCGGAAGTGCTCGAGTAACCCAAAACAGCAAAAGACTCGGATATACTAAAAAGAAATATACCTCGTAATAGTGTCTGAGTTTGAGCATGGAGTTCCTTCATGTTAGCTTGCCTTTCCTGCAAATTCCCAGGGTACAGGGAAAACCAAAATCCAATCATTAGCAGGCTAATAGAACTTGATTCATATATTAATAGACAACAATTAATGAATTGAAAGGGAAAACCAAAACAAACAGGTACCGTGGCCTTCAAACAATTAAAGAATTGAAAGGGAAAACAAAAACAAACAGGTACGTGGCCTTGAACTCATCATCACTACCACTCTAATAGAACTTCATTCATATATTCATATATTAATAGACAACAATTAATGAATTGAAAGGGAAAACAAAAACAAACAGGTACCGTGACTTCATTCATATATAATATATTAATAGACAACAATTAATGAATTGAAAGGGAAAACAAAAACAAACTGTACCGTGGCCTTCAACTCATCATCACTACCACTCTTGAAGCTCTTTTTCTGCTTTTTCTTGTCCTCTTTCTTCTGAATTAAATGCTCTTCGTCACTCATGTTTCCTTTCTTCTCCAATTTTAACTCCAGTTATGACATCATCGTGGGACGGGAATGGTTAAAAATAGTTCCAGTTAGTTAAGTGAAAATGTGTTCCAAGAGAAATGCAAGAAGTGGGTGTAGTGGTTGGTTGACAACGTGGGTTTTAGGAAAATACAATTTGTTCCTTTCTCAGTTATAGAAGTTTTAACGTGGGATGAGAATGGTTAAAAATAGAGTATTTACTAAATTAAAAATAATTCAAAAACAGGAGAAAAAAGAATTTTAGTCAAAATAGACAGTTTTGACTAAAAGACTCCCTTGAAATAATAGTAAGTAAGATAAGAGAAACTTATTACATGCAAGTCTGATTCATTAATTGTTTAAGTAACATGTATATATATTTGATTTGTAGAATTCCAGATTTATTTTCAATAATGTCCTTTTTCATTTTTCAAACTTACTTAAATTCGTTACTTGTAAGTAGGGCTGTCAATGGGGCGGATTTCAATCCGAATCCTGCTCGAGTAGAGATTTTGTAAAACCCCGAATTTCTTTCCTGTAAATTTAATTTACTTGAAATTGATAATTTTAATTCTGTAAATTTAATAATTGAAATTAAAATTCATATCTATGTTGTTAAAAAATTCAACGAGTGAGCATATTATTTTAAATTTAAATTGATTTAAATTGATATTCACTTGAATTATTATTGTTGTGCAAAGTATGAATTATAAATACCCACTCTTGTGTTATTTTGAGGATTTAAATGCAAGAATAAAATAAAAAGGGGAAATTGATGTAACATCCCAAGACTAAGGAATTTAAATAGGACTATCCATTTCTTTGAAGGTGTTAATTGCAAATAAGCATTAAATATCTTATAAACAAGGCACATTTCCTTCATTATTGTCTCCTCCACCAATTACACACACAAAAATGTGTTTTCTCGCACACAAACCCCCTTTCTTTAATTTACTTATAACTTTCTCATTTCTTAACCAAATCGAGCGAATAAGTAGTCCAAATTCATCTACTCGACGAGAGCTTTCTATTGGTACCATTTTCGTCGGAAATTATTGCCGGAAAAGTAACGACGGCGGAGGCAAGGTGCGGTTTTAAGTGGGTTTTCTTGCATGTCCCTTTTCCGGTCATTTCTTCAACAATCGAGCTTCACCACGGTGTTCTAGGCTTAGAGGAGAGTGGAATGGTGGGGTCGGCTCATTTTTCGACGTCGATCAACGGTGGTCAACGGCCGGTCAACGGTGCCTGCTCCGGTCAGCGACTTCGTCTCGGAATGGGTATTCCATTTTCGGTCTTCATTTCTCGATTTGAGTTCGTTAGATAGTTCCTTGAGCCTAAATGCTATTGTGCATTATTTACATTGTGGTTAATTTTTGGCTTTAGAATTTAGTTTGAGCATGAGTTTGAGTTCATATTTAATATTTAATGTGACTTGCTTTAGTTTTGTTTAAATATTTCATATATGTTTGGATCTTGATTTATTTTTCAAGAAAGTTGATTTTATTAAGTTTTTGAAAACTATGAAGGCGTTTTTGAAAAGTTTAAACTTGTGGGAAATTTAAAGATTTGATTTTTCAATTAACAATATATTTAATACTTTTATTTGATTTTTGATATGAGTATAGTTAAAAATCTTTTGATTTAAAGTTTGTTGCAAATTTCTGCAAAAATGGATATTCTCAAAAGTTTAGAGGCTGTTTTGTAAATCTGGAAAATAAAGGTGAAATTTTTGCTATTTAGGCACAGTTTTATGAAATTAGTATTTTGAGTTTTGAAAATAATATCTCTTAATTGAAGTTGATGTAATAAGTTTTAAACACTTTTCTGTGATATGTTATTTAGGAAATCCTTGTGAAGGATTTTCATTACTTGCATTTTAGTAAGGTTGTTAGATACATTCTTAGTCGTATACGTATTTGCTCAGGTTTCGGATACACTTCATTGTGGAATTTTGATCGCCGTAATAAGCTCCTCAGGTGAGTGATGTCTGTTACTTGTGTGTAAGTCCGAATGTGCTAGTAGGTCGAGTCATAACTGCAACTTAGTCCCTAAACGAACGAGCATACGATGTATGATATAATGAAAAACTCAAATTTTAGAACAAAATATACACCTTGAATTATATGATAATGCCTATGTGCTTACGAGTCCTGGATATCATATATTGAACCATTTTAATGATTTTTATTGAGTTGGTTGCTGATTTCATATTACTGGATTGTTAATGTACTGGCTTGTTATTGGATTGTTATTGTACTGTATTGTTACTGTACTGTACTGCTTGATATTATTGTGTGGGCCCTATTTTGGTGTGCGGAATCATAGGTAACCCGGAAGGTTAGGGCCGGAAGGTTACCTTGATCCACCGTAGACTCGGCTTCACAAATCAAGTGTGGAGGTTACGCTTGGGGAGTGAAGTCAAACTCTTGGCATTAGACGTCTATGCGCAGAGATAGTAAGGTAGCTCCTTACTTGGAGTGTTCGGTGGGGGCGTCATAATAGGGATTGGAGGGTAAGAGAAGGACGGCATCAGCAACTGTTGGTTAATTGTTTAACGTGCTTAAATTGTTATTGCATGTTTTTATTTACTGCACTGGCATATATGCTCACGTATATTATGTTGCATCCACGCATCACACTCACATGTGCACTACAGCCTCACTAAGTTGGACGATCAACTTATGCATTCCATGTTTCAATCTTTTCAGCTACAGGTGTTTGGGGGTAAACGATAGTTCAATTTGCGGTTAGGTTATCACGGTTGCGGTCCCACCCTAGTTCCTGAGAGTAATTAAATTTTTGTTTAAATTCTTATTTGATTTTAAGATTTTCGTTTGAACTCATGTTTTAAATCTTCTATAATGTCTAAGTTCATTTTTATTATATCTTGCAACAATATCTTGGTATTTTAGCTAATTTTGTAAAATGGGAATATCTATAGAAATTAATTATTTAAATTTTATAAAATGTTAATCTTAATCATCTTGTATTTCAATTAGGACCCACAAGTTGTTTCACCTTGTCATGTCATCTGTTAAAATTTGTTTAATTACTTTCGTTTTAAACTTAGTAATCGAAATTGTTTTTATTTCGTTTTAAACCGCTTCCGCTTAAAACCTTTAATTCTCGATTTTAATTTATCGTTTCTTTTAAAATATTTCGATATTTTAACTCCTTTTTAAAATAATAATAATTTTTCGACAGTCATCCGACGAACCCGCGGAGTCGGGCCGTTACAGATGGTATCAAAGCCAGGTTATGGTCCTCGGAATTCGTACTGTGGTTCTAGTAAGGTGGGACTAACCGGCAAGATTTCAAGGTGTCTACCCACATTGGGTAGTTCACTTTTATGACAAAACCGCAACCAAGACATAGGTATTGTGCGTGGCCTCGGGGGAAGGGGATATGTTTGATTGTTAATGTGATTACTTGATTTGTTGTTTTATTGTTGGTATCCAAAATATACTTGACGTTACTTTGACTGAACTGTTTAATTATTGTCTGATGATGATTGTAGATGAATATCCTCCTTGATTTCGTGTTTAGTGAATTACTTAAATCAAGTGACCTTAATTGAAGTACATATAAAATGACTAATATAGCCTTAAACCTTTTCAAAGTCCATCATCATGTGAGTTTACCTAATTCAGAACTCATATTGTTGACTTCAGACATTTCCTCTTCAAATTGATCTCCCAGCTTTAGTAAGCTTGCGCGAAAGTTTTAAGGTCAACTCAATTCGAATAACTCACTTTGTGGAATAAGGCTGCAATCAAAATTATACGCGTATGTTTGATCTCAATGGAGGTTTGATTTCTTGTTATCACTGTTTCGTTACCAAATGACTAGAATGACCTCAAATATTTAACCCTCATTATCGTTTGACTACGATTAATTCGGAGAAAGCTCTTTCTTTCTCTATCTTACTCTCGTATTTAGATCCTGGAATCAAGTTTCTTTCTGGGACACTTGTAAGTTAACTAAAGTAGTCATGGGTACTTTTAAGATTCCTTTAATTGTGCTTAATTCATTCAAAACTCATTTTTTTGATTTCAAACATTACTCTTTCGTAACGAGCCATCGAATCTGAATATATTTGGATTCTCCTTGGGCTCCGTTCCTTGGTTTTAACTCTTTCCAGAACCCATCATGTTTTTGAGTTTTGTGTACGGGTTATTTGTTAGGGTAGTGCCCAACAAGCCAATTAATGACTTGTAATCTACTCTTATAAAAACAATCTGGTTTTGATTAATAATATTTAATTGGCCATATTCATTAATTGTAATCAATCAACAATTAGATGAAGTCCTTAGATCACAAATTACTATGGGGCATGGCATCGATCCAATCATGGAATAAGCCTCTAAGGTCGTGATCTAAAATTGTTCTGAGTCATAGAACCCATTGAGACAGGACATCGATGGGATCGGATAGACTCACACAAATATACATGTTCCAATAGTTGGAAGGCGTTGTGTTTCCATGGATGCCGGTATGTGGATACCAGTGTATACAAGTGGGTGGTTTGTTGTAGAACAAATGCACCGAACGCCCCACCGAGAGAATCTTGTCTTGGGGGCATAAAATGCACATCGGTGACAAAGTATTCTCTCATTTATGCTAGTGTACGGATATTAGTCCTTTGACTTGAGATGGTTAGAGTAATCTCATGTGTGGGTGCTTATACTTTGATGTATTTCCCGACCACTTACTAGCGGGTCTATGTGGTTTTAAGTTGGGTATAGGTAGTCGTACATGGAGGTTGATGACATCAATATAGGATTCATTGACTCGATGTAATGAGTCGAGCGAATCTCCTATGTGTTCTAAAATATTAGATTCTTGATAAAATCCATGCGCATGGTATGTGACAATTGGGAAGGAGTTTCCAAAGTTGTGGTCACAAGGGAATCTAATTATGAATAAGATACATAGAATCGAGGTATTATGGGAAACCGATCAAACTACCATATCCCAGGCCTTGATCGGGAGGTTGGTCAATGAAAGGACCGTACGTACATGGAAAACATAAAAAGAAAGGTTCACACGAACAACATTCACCTATTAAGTAGGCTCCATGGGCTTGTGGCTAGACATCGACTATGGAGTGTGGGTACCAATGGACTAATGGAGATTAGTTCTAAGGTGGTCAATTAAATGTGTTTAATTAACCGGAATAATTATAGTAATTATTCACTAATTAAATCACAAAGTGTTGTGAGCCCACGGCTAGCTAACGGTGAACCTAAGGGGTCACACATAATATTCACAGGATGCAACCAGAATATTGAATTCATTATTAAACGATGTTGTTAAAAGAGTTTAACAAAGATTGGAAGAAATTAATTAATTAGATTAATTAATTGAGACTTGATTAGTTAAGCAAATGAGTTTACTTAACTAAACCATTGATCAAGGAAATATTAAGAGGAAGAATGAGATTAAGTAGTAGGACTAATTAATTAAGAGAAGCATCTAGGAGAAGCTAACTACAAAGCTTCTGAGAGAAGCTAAGTAGAAAGCTTCTTGGAGAAGCTAACTACAAAAGCTTCTGAGAGAAGCTAAGTAGATAGCTTCCAGGAGAAGTAAAGTACGAAACTTCGCAGCTAAGAAAAGTACGAAACTTCTCGGCTATGAAAAGTACGAAACTTCGCAGCTAAGAAAAGTACGAAACTTCTCGACTAAGAAAAGTACGAAACTTCGCAGCTAAGAAAAGTGCGAAACTTCTCGGCTAAGAAATTTACGAAACTTCTCAGCTAAGAAAAGTACGAAACTTCTCAGCTAAGTAAATGACAAAGCTTATCGGATAAGATATGCTAGGAATATACCTTATCGGATAGGGTTGATGACAAAGCTTATCGGATAGGATATGCTAGGAATATACCTTATCGGATAAGGTTGATGACAAAGCTTATCGGATAGGATATGCTAGGAATATACCTTATCGGATAAGATATGCTAGGAATATACCTTATTGGATAAGGTTGATGACAAAGCTTATCAGATAAGCTTTGTGGATAGCTTCTCAACTAAGTTTTGTTGAAAGCTTAGTGGTGAAGTAAGTCCTTCTATAAATAGGAGGCCCTAGCTTTTCATTTACTTACACTTGGTCATTGCAATAAAAGTTCTTCTTCTCTATACTACCTTTCAAGTCAGTAGAATTAAGTAATAATTCTCTTCCAATCTAACTTCAATAGATTACGAAGGAATTTCAAGTTCTCAGCCTAAGAAATTCTTTCTAGGTTGTAAGACTTGTGAAGTGTGGACTTTCTTTAGAGGAGTTCTTTTCTTAAAGACTCTTTGTGTGTTGTTTTCTTTGGAGGAGCTTTCGAAGAACCACTTGGAATTTCCTGATTCCGAGAGCCAAAGAAGTTCGGCCACGCCTTGCTTGGAAAGCCCCAATCACTACCAAGTGTAGTAAGGTAAAATCCTAAACCCCCTATGGTTGGTTTATACTCGGTTTATATTATGCATATGGATTCTTGGGTTGAATCGAAAGACCACCCGAATTTTTTTAAATTTTACCCGCTTCCGCTGCGGCTCGGGTCGGGTCATGTTCGATTCCCAACAAGTGGTATCAGAGCTTCTTATGCATATATAAATCGATTTATGTGTGTTTATAATTGTTATAAACATAAAAGGATTTGCGATTCAAAGTGTTGAATAATATTGCTCATGATTGGATATGCGATTCAAAGTGTTGAATAATATTGCTCATGATTGGATTTGCGATTCAAAGTGTTGAATAATATAGCTCATGATGGGATTTGCGATTCAAAGTGTTGAATAATATAGCTCATGATGGGATTTGCGATTCAAAGTGTTGAATAATATTGCTCATGATTGGATTTGCGATTCAAAGTGTTGAATAATATTGCTCATGATTGGATTTGCGATTCAAAGTGTTGAATAATATTGCTAACGGAATTGTTTGATTTGATTTTCATTTTGAAATGAGGTTTGATTTTGATTCCATTAATTTGAAAGCAAAATTAACATTTGGATTTTGGAATGAAATGACAAATTAAACATGGTTGGTAAATTTACATTCTGGTTTTCATATGATGATTGAATGTAAATTGTATACAAAATAAATTGATGAGATCTTGCAAGAAAACCCCACACTTGAATCAAGCAAGTGTAACAATATTAAGTCAAATAAAGGAACAAAGAAAAGAATGTTTCCAAGTTCCTTGCCTTCCATCAATAGGGAGTAACATAAGTTGTTTTCTTTGTATCTCGATGTCTCACGAGTCGTGGGTCGAGGTATCGAGTGGCAATATGTTCATTTCCTTGATGTACGATATAATCGTACCAAGGGTGGGGATGGTCATGTCCTGGGTGCTGTCTCACGAGTCGTGGGGTGCCCTTGACCGGGTCATTTCTCATCAAGATTGATGGGTTTAGACTTAACGTGGAGTAGTATGGATGTCGCACGAGTCGTGGGTCCATGTGAAAAGCGAGGCAAAATATCTTGAGGGTTGTATGGTTGATGCAATCGGAAAAACGTTTTTCTACCTAGGTGGATTGTCCATATGTCTCACGAGTCGTGGGTATGGACAAAGTCACTCGGGACCTCAAGCTCACTAGGAAATATTTATTTCCCGAATTACATGTGGGGGCATGGGATTCGATAAAATAGTGGGAGTAGTTTTATGATTAAAGTCCAAAATCATAATTCAATTATTAATCAATCAAATACTTATATTCTCTTCTTCGCAATTTGTAGATTTGAAAAACGTTTTCAAAAATGGCAAAGAATCAACTTACCTTAATTCTCGACCAAAATAAACTCATTGGTCCCAACTATAATGATTGGCTTAGAAATCTTAAAATTGTTCTTGATTCGGAGAAAAGAACTTATGTTCTTGATAAATCTCCTCCCACTGTCATTCCTGATGATGCCACCGATACTATAAGGGCTGAATATGAGAAACATATTGATGATGATATTCAAGCTCGTTGTATTATTATGGCATCAATGACAAATGAGTTGCAAAGGCAACATGAGCATATGAAAGTAGCAAGTGAGATCCTCTTGCACCTTAAAGGACTCTTTGGGGTGCAAGATCGTAATGAAAGGTATCTTACGAGTGAGGCTCTCTTTCGAGCAAGGATGCCCGAGGGCACAAGTGTTCGAGAACACGGCCTCAAGATGATCGGGCTTATAGAAAAGCTCGCCAATCTTGGCGTGGTCTTTAACAATGAAACATATGGTGATATGATTCTACAATCCTTGCCCGACTTGTTCAAACAATTCAGAATGAATTACACGATGCATAAGATGGATGTGCCTATTCATGAATTGGTTAATATGCTTGCCACGGCAGAGGCTTCCCTTAAAAAGGATAAACCTATAATGTTTGCTAGTACATCCCGCTCTAAGGCCCAAAAGCCAAAGAAAGGGAAAAAGAAAGGAAGGAGTTCCTATTCTGATAACCAAGCATTACATGCCATACGTGGAATCAAGAAAAGAAAGGTTAAAAGCCAACCTGATTATGAATGCTTCCATTGTAAAAAGAAAGGGCACTGGAAAAGGAATTGTCCTGATTACCTTAAGTCCTTAAAAGACGGTACATTCTTTGTTGAAGTTAATTTCTTAACTAATAGTGCATCTTGGGTGTTGGACACCGCTTGTGGTTCTCATCTTTGTAATAATTTACAGGTGATGGGAATAACAAGGCCCCTTAGGCCATGGGATCAGATCCTTCGCCTTGGTAATGGAGCAAAGGTTGCTGTAGAAGCTGAAGGGGATGTAGTTTTAGATTTTAATGGTTCATGTTTGCTTTTAAAAGATTGTCTTTATGTACCGTCTGTAATTAAAAACATAATATCGATTCCTGTACTTGATAGAGAAGGTTTCACCTTCTCAATTTTGAATAAAATGTTTTCAATTTTCAAAAATGGGTCTTTAATTATTACCGGTACATTAGCAAATGGATTATACTCCATTGAATCAACTAAATCTTTGATGCACATTCAACAAAGGAATAGTAAGCTAGATAACCATGAATCCATTTACTTATGGCATGCAAGACTTGGACATATTTCCAGAAAGAGGATTCAAAAGTTGGTCTCAAACGGATCTTTAGAAATAGATAACTCGGAAGAGTTACCAACTTGTGAATCTTGCTTAAAGGGGAAAATGACCAAATCACCATTTGTTGGACATCCGGAGCGTGCCACAAAAGTTTTGGATTTAATTCATACCGATGTGTGTGGACCTCTAAGCGTTAGTGCGCGAGGAGGGTACTTCTACTTTATAACCTTTACCGATGACTTCACTCGATATGGGTATGTGTATCTTATGACACACAAGTCCGAAGCTTTTGAAATGTTCAAAGAGTTTAGGGCTGAAGTAGAAAATCAAATCGGTCATAGTATTAAAGCTCTTCGATCGGATCGAGGAGGCGAATACTTAAGTGACGAATTTCTTGGTTATCTAGGAGAAAATGGAATTCTCTCAAAGTGGACTCCGCCCGGTACACCCCAATTGAATGGAGTGTCTGAGCGAAGGAATCGAACTTTGTTAGACATGGTTCGTTCTATGATGAGTTTCACAGACCTTCCTATTTCATTTTGGGGACTAGCCCTTCTTACGGCTTCAAAGATACTAAATGTAGTACCTTCTAAGTCAGTGCCATCTACCCCGCATGAGATGTGGTTTGGCAAAGCACCCTCATATCATTACATGCGAATATGGGGGTCTCCCGCTTATGTTAAGAACATAGTGGGAGATAAGTTGGATAGTCGATCCACCTTATGCAAGTTTGTGGGATATCCTAAAGAGTCGATAGGATATTATTTCTATAATCCTAAGGAGCAAAAAGTGTTTGTTTCTAGAAATGCCACCTTCCTAGAGAAGGATTTTCTATCAGATAGAAAGGGTGTTGATATAGAATTAGATGAGGTTCGTGAGATGAACTCATCACCACAACCAATGGAAACACAAGATCAAATGAAAGAGACCTCAAGTACACAACCTCTAAGAAGGTCTGATCGGATTCGATGGGAGCCCGAGCGTTATGGACTTCTACATGAAACCGGTCAATTGGATGATGATCCAAGAACTTACGAGGAGGCAATATCAGATATTAACTCGGGAAAATGGCTTGAAGCCATGAAATCCGAAATGGACTCTATATACTCCAACGAGGTATGGACCTTGTTAGATCCACCTGAAGGAATAGTTCTTGTAGGTTGCAAATGGATCTATAAAAGAAAACTCGGAGTAAATGGAGAGGTAATCACCTATAAAGCAAGGCTAGTCGCGAAGGGTTATACTCAAAGGCCAGGTATTGACTTTGAGGAAACTTTCTCGCCCGTAGCTATGCCTAAATCCATCAGGATCTTGCTTGCCATAGCCGCATGGTATGACTATGAGATATGGCAAATGGATGTGAAAACTGCATTTCTCAATGGAAACATTGATAAAGAAATATACATGGAGCAACCAGAAGGTTTCACATCCAATGGGAGTAAGCAAAAGGTTTGTAAACTCCAAAAGTCCATTTATGGACTTAAGCAAGCTTCCCGTAGTTGGAACATACGTTTTGATGAGACGGTCAAATCGTTTGGCTTCACAAAAAACGTATTTGAACCATGTGTGTACAAGAAGTCTAGTGGGAGTGTAATTGAGTTTATTGTACTTTATGTTGATGATATCCTACTCATAGGTAATGATGTAGGGATATTTGAGCAAACAAAAGCATGGTTGTCCACACAATTCTCCATGAAAGATTTGGGAGAAGCATCCTTTATATTGGGAATAAGAATCTATAGAGATAGATCAAAAAGGTTGCTTGGGCTATCCCAATCTTTATACATAGACAAAATCTTGAAAAGATTTATTATGGAGCACTCCAAGCGAGGATTGCTCCCGGCTAGACATGGGGTTTCTCTCTCAAAGTCTATGGCCCCAAAGACAAATGAAGAGAGAGAAAGGATGTCTAGGATACCTTATGCATCTGCGGTAGGGAGCATAATGTATGCCATGCTATGTACAAGACCGGATGTGGCACAAGCTCTTAGTGTAACGAGCCGCTACCAATCCGATCCCGGTGACAGTCACTGGGAAGCCGTGAAGGCAATTCTTAAGTACTTGAGAAGAACTAAAGAACTGTTCTTAGTATACGGTAATGGAGATTTGAAGCTTGAAGGTTACACTGATTCAAGTTTCCAAAGTGATGTGGATGACTCCAAATCTATGTCGGGATATGTGTTCTGCCTCAATAACGGTGCGGTTAGTTGGAAAAGTTCCAAACAAGAAACCATAGTCGATTCAACTACTGAGGCGGAGTATATTGCAGCATCAGATGCCGCAAAAGAAGGTGTTTGGATGAAAAACTTCGTCCAAGAGTTGGATGTTGTGCCTAGCATTGCCGATCCTATTATTATCTTTTGTGATAATAATGGAGCTATTGCGCAAGCAAAGGAGCCAAGATCTCATCAAAGATCCAAGCACATAATGAGACGATACCATTTGATCCGTGAGATCACTGGTAGAGGCGACATAAAAGTTGAGCGTGTTGACTCGGAAGAGAACGTGGCGGACCCACTGACTAAACCCCTATCGCAAAAGGTCTTTGAAAAACATCTTATGAAGATGGGACTCAGGACATGGGTAATTGGCTTTAGGGCAAGTGGGAGATTGTTAGGGTAGTGCCCAACAAGCCAATTAATGACTTGTAATCTACTCTTATAAAAACAATCTGGTTTTGATTAATAATATTTAATTGGCCATATTCATTAATTGTAATCAATCAACAATTAGATGAAGTCCTTAGATCACAAATGACTATGGGGCATGGCATCGATCCAATCATGGAATAAGCCTCTAAGGTCGTGATCTAAAATTGTTCTGAGTTATAGAACCCATTGAGACAGGACATCGATGGGATCGGATAGACTCACACAAATATACATGTTCCAATAGTTGGAAGGCGTTGTGTTTCCATGGATGCCGGTATGTGGATACCAGTGTATACAAGTGGGTGGTTTGTTGTAGAACAAATGCACCGAACGCCCCACCGAGAGAATCTTGTCTTGGAGGCATAAAATGCACATCGGTGACAAAGTATTCTCTCATTTATGCTAGTGTACGGATATTAGTCCTTTGACTTGAGATGGTTAGAGTAATCTCATGTGTGGGTGCTTATACTTTGATGTATTTCCCGACCACTTACTAGCGGGTCTATGTGGTTTTACGTTGGGTATAGGTAGTCGTACATGGAGGTTGATGACATCAATATAGGATTCATTGACTCGATGTAATGAGTCGAGCGAATCTCCTATGTGTTCTAAAATATTAGATTCTTGATAAAATCCATGCGCATGGTATGTGACAATTGGGAAGGAGTTTCCAAAGTTGTGGTCACAAGGGAATCTAATTATGAATAAGATACATAGAATCGAGGTATTATGGGAAACCGATCAAACTACCATATCCCAGGCCTTGATCGGGAGGTTGGTCAATGAAAGGACCGTACGTACATGGAAAACATAAAAGGAAAGGTTCACACGAACAACATTCACCTATTAAGTAGGCTCCATGGGCTTGTGGCTAGACATCGACTATGGAGTGTGGGTACCAATGGACTAATGGAGATTAGTTCTAAGGTGGTCAATTAAATGTGTTTAATTAACCGGAATAATTATAGTAATTATTCACTAATTAAATCACAAAGTGTTGTGAGCCCACGGCTAGCTAACGGTGAACCTAAGGGGTCACACATAATATTCACAGGATGCAACCAGAATATTGAATTCATTATTAAACGATGTTGTTAAAAGAGTTTAACAAAGATTTGAAGAAATTAATTAATTAGATTAATTAATTGAGACTTGATTAGTTAAGCAAATGAGTTTACTTAACTAAACCATTGATCAAGGAAATATTAAGAGGAAGAATGAGATTAATTAGTAGGACTAATTAATTAAGAGAAGCTTCTAGGAGAAGCTAACTACAAAGCTTCTGAGAGAAGCTAAGTAGAAAGCTTCTTGGAGAAGCTAACTACAAAAGCTTCTGAGAGAAGCTAAGTAGATAGCTTCCAGGAGAAGTAAAGTACGAAACTTCACAGCTAAGAAAAGTACGAAACTTCTCGGCTAAGAAAAGTACGAAACTTCGCAGCTAAGAAAAGTACGAAACTTCTCGACTAAGAAAAGTACGAAACTTCGCAGCTAAGAAAAGTGCGAAACTTCTCGGCTAAGAAATTTACGAAACTTCTCAGCTAAGAAAAGTACGAAACTTCTCAGCTAAGTAAATGACAAAGCTTATCGGATAAGATATGCTAGGAATATACCTTATCGGATAGGGTTGATGATAAAGCTTATCGGATAGGATATGCTAGGAATATACCTTATCGGATAAGGTTGATGACAAAGCTTATCGGATAGGATATGCTAGGAATATACCTTATCGGATAAGATATGCTAGGAATATACCTTATTGGATAAGGTTGATGACAAAGCTTATCAGATAAGCTTTGTGGATAGCTTCTCAACTAAGTTTTGTTGAAAGCTTAGTGGTGAAGTAAGTCCTTCTATAAATAGGAGGCCCTAGCTTTTCATTTACTTACACTTGGTCATTGCAATAAAAGTTCTTCTTCTCTATACTACCTTTCAAGTCAGTAGAATTAAGTAATAATTCTCTTCCAATCTAACTTCAATAGATTACGAAGGAATTTCAAGTTCTCAGCCTAAAAAATTCTTTCTAGGTTGTAAGACTTGTGAAGTGTGGACTTTCTTTAGAGGAGTTCTTTTCTTAAAGACTCTTTGTGTGTTGTTTTCTTTGGAGGAGCTTTCGAAGAACCACTTGGAATTTCCTGATTCCGAGAGCCAAAGAAGTTCGGCCACGCCTTGCTTGGAAAGCCCCAATCACTACCAAGTGTAGTAAGGTAAAATCCTAAACCCCCTATGGTTGGTTTATACTCGGTTTATATTATGCATATGGATTCTTGGGTTGAATCGAAAGACCACCCGAATTTTTTTAAATTTTACCCGCTTCCGCTGCGGCTCGGGTCGGGTCATGTTCGATTCCCAACATTATTCTTGATAGTATGAAATCGATACACGTTTCTTTGAATCTTGGTGATTTACTATAAATTTCCTTCCTCCTATACAATTCTTAAAAATCATAGTTCATTTGAACCTTCAGATCGATTTACTTATGTTCATGCCTGACTATGATTCATCTCGCTAGTTTGTGCTCCATGAAATTCTTTCTTAGTCATTGTTAGTTTGATTGATGATGACTATTCTGTACCTAGTACTTCAGGTGTGTCTCATTTTTCAACTATCCATGGTTCTACTTTTCCTCTAGGCTGAAATATACTCTCATCTGAACTAACATTTGTAGGTACTTCCTAAATATGAAGTATTAATTATTTGATCTCGATTACTATGAACTGGCACTCATGATTCTGGCATACTCTTTGTGTGTTGACCAAAATATGTGACCCCTACTTGTTATATACGCGTCTTGATGATGTATTATATAAGTTCTTGGAAAACGTAATTAATGGAGTGTGGCGACAACCAAATAGTCTTTAACATCAAGACTTGCTATCGAGGATTCAGATAGAATGAAAGACAAGGGTCTAAATGAAACAAAAGGGTCTATCAAGATGATCGAAATTCCTCTCTCTATTGAATTTATCGGCATGTTGAAATTTCGAGAAATGATGTTTCCACAAAAGTTAAGTGTATCGATGAACAAGTCAATTGAAGAAGCCTACTCATCCCATTGTTTCCCTGGAGAAATCGAGTGTAACAAATGTCATTGGTTGAAGAAAACGTTGCAGCCATCTTCGCATCTAGTAAATCAGCTATCGACTAAGGAAATAAGCCGAAGATACCTTCTTTATTACACAAGAACTTCAAAGATCCGCAATCACTCAAAAGTGAATTAATCCTAACTCTATAATCTTTCGATGACGTGACCGAATTCGTCTCCTAACATCTCCTACTCATTTCTATCAGACGAATATCTCTAATTGAGCTCTAGAATTGTTCATTGTTTATTTTCCATATGCGCTAATGCTATTTCCTTCGCTTCCATGTGCGATACTCAGTTTCCTTCTCGCAATTTTACTTTTGAATTGACCAAAATTTCTTTGATCATTTCTTGAGCTTTATTCTTGAACTTGCTTACCTTGATCTGATACTTTTAAATATTGTTTCTCACAATTTCTTGAATTTGACAGTTTCTTCTTGAACTGATTGTCATTCTAATTAAAACCCCTCCCTTCATAGTTTTTTTGACACTTTTAATTCAGCTTCTTGTTGTCTGATCGAAGCTTCCAATTTGATATTTGAATTTTACATTTGTTCGGAGTTTGTACTCCCTTATTATTTCACGAGCTACTTCGTCATAGTGAATTCGTGAATCATACTGCTTACCTTAGTCTGATTAAGTGGTTAGGAATATTTCATTATCTTTATTCCCTGAACCTAATTATTGAATTGCGAAAGGTTCAGAAAAAGTCTCTTCGATTTCATATTATTCATGCTTGTTATTCTAGAAGGAATGTACGGTCAACTTCATACTTGTATCATGTTCTTTCTAAAGTTGTTTCATCCTATTTGTTATCATTAATCTTGAAATTGGACATTTTCGTTTTCCTTGAATTGTTCTTGAACCTTATTCGCTTTGTCTCTAGTATCATCATTACACTCATTGCTTCTTTAAATGAACCTTTGAATGATTTGTTTTATTCTCGCTTGATATTTAGACGTCCAAAGACACTTTAGCGCTCTGGTTGTTAATACCAAAACTTTTGATTCGATTTTGACATCCCCGATTCAACCTTCTTGTTATTAAGACTTCTGATGTGATAGTCTTATAATACCCCTAGTGATACTTGTTATTTGATTACATTTGTCTAAATTGAGTTTTTCTTCGAATGTCATAACTTATGTTTCCCATTCATTTTCATAATCCTTTTTAAGACTTCTATTCGACTGTGTTCTGTCACATTCATTGAAAATCCTTAATCGACCACTTTCTGGTTATATTATTTGAACAATCCTTGACTCGATCGACCTTTCAGGTCCTCATTACTTTATTCGGAAGTTGTTTTTGCTCAGTCTATAAACTCAATTGCTTCATTTTTCATGGGCAAAATTTTTGGTTCAACTGTCCTTTATGATCCTTATAGAAATTTATCGTTTCGGTGTTGCTTGATACTTTATTGAACCCCTTTGCTAATATATGGTCATTTCTGAATCGTCTCTTTAATTCCATATCATTCATACTTGTTAACTTCATTGACCATGCAACATTTTCACTTAGTCATCGACTTTCTTTTGAACTCCACACTGTTATCTTGTTCTTTCTAAACACGTCCTTTCATCGTGGTTAGTTTCTCGTATATGGTGTTCTCATTTTTCTTGGATCTCGTTCTTTAACTCTATACGCTTTCTACGTTGTACCTTGTTACATTCGTTGCTACTTAAAATGAATCTTTGAGTAGCGAATTTTATCTTAGTTCAATTTTTAAATAATCAAAGACATTTCAAAACTTTGATTTCCATTGACAGAACTCTTGAATTAATTTCCATTATCCTTATTGGCACACTTGGTTTAACCTTCTTCTTGCTACTCCGATCTCTTGACTTGATTATCATTGTTACCGTTATTCTGTTTTGTTTGCAATCTTCATCGATCTTCTTTTCGTTACCGTTATTCAGTTTGACCTTATTATCTACATAAATTGACTCGGTCATCTTTTACAATCTTTATCAAGGCACTTCATTGGACTGTCATTTCTGATTCCTGCTGAGAATATCAATTCAGATGTCTTCCGCTATCTTTTGAATTTCATTGGCAAAAATTGAATTTTTGTGTTATAACGTGAAAGTTTTCCTTTTTGGGAGAATCTAACTACGACATGTGGGTTTGATTATTCGTCGAACTTTGATTTATCGCGTACAATTCCACGTATGAAGTTCCAGAAGAATTTTTCCTCATGCTCGCGACTACATATCATCAGGCTCCAGAATCATCTAGAGTTAGAGAAAAGATTTGTTCGCATACTCGTCTAAATCAAGAAACCAGTGAACTCCACCGTTAAAAGCCTCACCATGTGGTCAAAGTATACAATAAACTACTCGAGAAATACAATAAGAGATACGACATCATCACTCGAACTTCTTAAATCTCAAGTGCGAATTTGGGGACCAAATTCTTTTAAGGAGGGAAGATTGTAAAACCCCGAATTTCTTTCCTGTAAATTTAATTTACTTGAAATTGATAATTTTAATTATGTGGATTTAATAATTGAAATTAAAATTCATATCTATGTTGTTAAAAAATTCAACGAGTGAGCATATTATTTTAAATTTAAATTGATTTAAATTGATATTCACTTGAATTATTATTGTTGTGCAAAGTATGAATTATAAATACCCACTCTTGTGTTATTTTGAAGATTTAAATGCAAGAATAAAATAAAAAGGGGAAATTGATGTAACATCCCAAGACTAAGGAATTTAAATAGGACTACCCATTTCTTTGAGGGTGTTAATTGCAAATAAGCATTAAATATCTTATAAATAAGGCACATCTCCTTCATTATTGTCTCCTCCACCAATTACACACACAAAAATGTGTTTTCTCACACACAAACCCCCTTTCTTTAATTTACTTATAACTTTCTCATTTCTTAACCAAATCGAGCGAATAAGTAGTCCAAATTCATCTACTCGACGAGAGCTTTCTATTGGTACCATTATTCGTCGGAAATTATTGCCGGAAAAGTAACGACGGCGGCGGCAAGGTGCGGTTTTAAGTGGGTTTTCTTGCATGTCCCTTTTCCGGTCATTTCTTCAACAATCGAGCTTCACCACGATGTTTTAGGCTTAGAGGAGAGTGGAATGGTGGGGTCGGCTCATTTTCCGACGTCGGTCAACGGCCGATCAACGGTGCCTGCTCCGGTCAGCGACTTCGTCTCGGAATGGGTATTCCATTTTCGGTCTTCATTTCTCGATTTGAGTTCGTTAGATAGTTCCTTGAGCCTAAATGCTATTGTGCATTATTTACATTGTGGTTAATTTTTGGCTTTAGAATTTAGTTTGAGCATGAGCATGAGTTTGAGTTCATATTTAATATTTAATGTGACTTGCTTTAGTTTTGTTTAAATATTTCATATATGTTTGGATCTTGATTTATTTTTCAAGAAAGTTGATTTTATTAAGTTTTTGAAAACTATGAGGGCGTTTTTGAAAAGTTTAAACTTGTGGGAAATTTAAAGATTTGATTTTTGAATTAACAATATACTTAATACTTTTATTTGATTTTTGATATGAGTATAGTTAAAAATCTTTTGATTTAAAGTTTGTTGCAAATTTCTGCAAAAATGGATATTCTCAAAAGTTTAGAGGCTGTTTTGTAAATCTGGAAAATAAAGGTGAAATTTTTGCTATTTAGGCACAGTTTTATGAAATTAGTATTTTGAGTTTTGAAAATAATATCTCTTAATTGAAGTTGATGTAATAAGTTTTAAGCACTTTTCTATGATATGTTAGTTTAGGAAATCCTTGTGTAGGATTTTCATTAGTTGCGTTTTAGTAAGGTTGTTAGATACATTCTTAGTCGTATACGTATTTGCTCAGGTTTCGGATACACTTCATTGTGGAATTTTGATCGCCGTAATAAGCTCCTCAGGTGAGTGGTGTGTGTTACTTGTGTGTAAGTCCGAATGTGCTAGTAGGTCGAGTCATAACTGCAACTTAGTCCCTAAACGAACGAGCATGCGATGTATGATACAATGAAAAACTCAAATTTTAGAACAAAATATACACCTTGAATTATATGATAATGCCTATGTGCTTACGAGTCCTGGATATCATATATTGAACCATTTTAATGATTTTTATTGAGTTGGTTGCTGATTTCATATTACTGGATTGTTAATGTACTGGCTTGTTATTGAATTGTTATTGTACTGTATTGTTACTGTACTGTACTGCTTGATATTATTGTGTGGGCCCTATTTTGGTGTGCGGAATCATAGGTAACCAAGTAGGTTAGGGCCGGAAGGTTACCTTGATCCACCGTAGACCCGGCTTCACAAATCAAGTGTGGAGGTTACGCTTGGGGAGTGAAGTCAAACTCTTGGCATTAGACGTCCATGCGCACAGATAGTAAGGTAGCTCCTTACTCTGAGTGTTCGGTGGGGGCGTCATAATATGGATTGGAGGGTAAGAGAAGGACGGCATCAGCAACTGTTGGTTAATTGTTTAACGTGCTTAAATTGTTATTGCATATTTTTATTTACTGCACTGGCATATATGCTCACGTATATTATGTTGCATCCACGCATCACACGCACATGTGCACTACAGCCTCACTAAGTTGGACGATCAACTTATGCATTCCATGTTTCAATCTTTTCAGCTACAGGTGTTTGGGGGTAAACGATAGTTCATGTTGCGGTTAGGTTATCACGGTTGCGGTCCCACCCTAGTTCCTGAGAGTAATTAAATTTTTGTTTAAATTCTTATTTGATTTTAAGATTTTCGTTTGAACTCATGTTTTAAATCTTCTATAATGTCTAAGTTCATTTTTATTATATCTTGCAACAATATCTTGGTATTTTAGCTAATTTTGTAAAATGGGAATATCTATAGAAATTAATAATTTAAATTTTATAAAATGTTAATCTTAATCTTCTTGTATTTCAATTAGGACCCACAAGTTGTTTCACCTTGTCATGTCATCTGTTAAAATTTGTTTAATTACTTTCGTTTTAAACTTAGTAATCGAAATTATTTTTATTTCGTTTTAAACCGCTTCCGCTTAAAACCTTTAATTCTCGGTTTTAATTTATCGTTTCTTTTAAAATATTTCGATATTTTAACTCCTTTTTAAAATAATAATAATTTTTCGACCGTCATCCGACGGACCCGCGGAGTCGGGCCGTTACAGATTTGATGGACCTGATTCGGTTATAAAGATCCGTAATTCGAAACACGTGGAGCGAATATGGATTTAGTTCGATCCGATCCGTTAAAGATCCGTATTCGATAATAAATAAAAAGAATGATATATGTACATATTGTTTTATAAAAGTAAGTACCATTAATAATATTTCACCGTCAATTTAAGAAAATAGTAATTTATAACTCGTTTATAAAATTATTTAAACCAATTTTCATCTATAAATATGAATTAAAGAAAGTTTGAACATGTGAGATAAAATTAAATAAAATCGAAAATTTAATAAACTTGTTTTAGAAAAAAAAAATATTAATCTAATTTTTTAAATACAAATTTTATTGGATTAGAAAAAGATCCAATATCTGGTCAAGTCCGGCCAAAATCCATTGAATCTAAATCTGAGTACAATCCGAACAAGATCTAAATTCGACAGAATTGTATCCGGTTTAAATGGAGCCGGATCTGGACGAACCTAATTTGACCAGAAGCCGACCCATTGACAACCCCACTTGAAAGTTGTAATATTAGAATTAACCACATGAATTGGGGTAAGTCCCACTTACTTGGCTTGGGTCTAACTCAACCTCAAAAACTAGGTTGTAAGGTGAGTGTAAGGTGAGGATTGTCCAATGCCTTATAAGGTGTACTTAACTATTGTTTTAAATCAATGTGGGATATCTAGTCTCAATACTCCCCCTTCACGTGTGGGCAGAATGTTTAGCCGTGTAGGTGAAACAAGCCCAACACATGACATAGAAAAGCCCAACATTGTGAATTTGCGACATGTGGTTGAAGATCCAACACACGAATTATGACGCTCCAACCTTTGTTAACCAGAGGAATGATGAATTTTCAAGCCTTGAATAACTGGAGGAATAAGGACGACCCAAACCTTTGTTATCAGGATAAAGTGTGTTAGTAGATAATGAAGTCTATCATGCAAATAAGGAGGTGGCCCACTTTAACATGGGAGCTCTGATACCATATTAGAATTCACTACATTATTTGAACTAAGTTCACAAATTTGACTTGGGCTAAGTTCAATTACTTGGTTTGGGTCTAACTCATCTTCAAAAGCTAATTCGTAAGTAGGAACTGTCCAAAACCTTGTGGACTTAACTATTGTTTTCATCAATGTGAGATATTTAAACTGAATATGTAACCTGATTTATTGTTTTGTTTTACTTTCATATGGATGATTTCCGAATATTTAATTGTTCACATAGTAATTTTTTTATAGGTAGCGTTTAGCTATAGTCTATATACACTAGAGGTGCGGTGCGGTCTGTTGCGGTTTTATACTCGCCTAAACCCAATCTAGTATTTGCGGATTTTCAATACTTTAGATCAAACCCATCCCAATAAGTCTAGAGATTGCATTTTGCGGTCCCATCAGTTTGGGGCGGGTTTTGCGGTCTAATCTTTTCCTATATTAATGAATTAATTTTTTTTTACACTTTACTGTAATTTATTATCCCTTACTATTTTGTTATTGTCCTTTTATCAAAGAATAAAATTCTTGATTGCTCCATAATCATATGAAATACTACTTTTTAAATAATTTTTAGCTTTAATTTGTTAATCTATTTAAAGTCTATATTTGCTATACAAAGATCAGTAATTGTTACTCGAATACAAAACAAAACAAGACTTTTTCAAACAATAAACAAAAATAGAAAATACTTTAATTATTTAACTTGGATTGTTAATAAATTGTGTCGAGTAATTTTAGGGGATATATTAGTCTTTGGGATTGATACGGTAAATTAAAAGTATGTACGTGTTTAACTTATATTAAATAATAAAACACAATTTGTTATTTTATATACATCCAGTTGGGTGCAGTTTATGCGATTTTTTAAAATATAAACCCAAACCAGATCATAATTTGCGATTTTTTTTTCACGAAGTCCAAGACCAACCCATTTATCGTTTAACCCGCAAATTGCGGTCAATTTGGATTGGGACGATCGATTGAGGCGATTTAACGATTTCATTGAACACCCCTAATATACACTTTAGCGCAGGGGAGAGAGAGAGATCACATTAAAAATCAACACCGACTTAATTGGATTGGTTCTGAATTTATTTAATTATTTTCACATGAAAATAATGCGTATTTTCACATGGGAAGGGATGATAGTCAGAATTTCCATTTGATTTCACATGCAATTTTTATATGTTGAGCTGTGTATGGTTGATTAAGAGTAATCAGAATGCGTATTTCAAGTATCTTGAATACAGTGAGCATTAAATATTTAGTTAAATAATATTTGCAACCATTCTAACCTGAAAGTACGAGCAAGAACCATGTGGAATAAATATCGACATCTTCCACATATTTTATACTATGAGGTGACATGTTATTTAATCAAAGTACGAGCAAGAACGGTGTAGTCCGCTCTGATGCCACTTGATGCATGCCAAAATCACAGCATAAGAATATGAATGCACGGATATGAATGCAGTACGATATCGATATGACGATAAGAATTTTTAAAATTTATTGAATACGATACAATATGGATACGGATTTAAAAATATAATGTAAATTTATATTTAAGAAACTAGATCTTTCAATTCAAGCTCTCGAAGAAAAGATAATCCAATTTAACATAAAAAAAAAGTTATATAACTACAAAATAAAACGTAATTCATTCTTAACATATCGCAAAATTGAAAGAAATTCATATGTGAGATTTCATGGCCTAGAAGGTAGAGTTGAATAAGAGGCTGAGTAGTAGTACTAGTCGTTTATGTTAGCCCTAGAGACTTTATCATTTTATTGGGTTTTTGGCATTTTGCACTGAAATTATAGGGTTTTGGCACTTTGCACCCTGATTTAAAAGTTTTGGCACTTTGCACTCTAGTGTGTGTTTTAGTGTTAAAATCCAAAGATAGAAGGGTAGAATAGTTATTTTCAATTTTTTTTTTCACTTTGCACCTTGGCAATATAGATTTTGCACCCTTAAAATATAGAAGGTTGGCATTTTGCACCCTAATATTATAAAATATTAGCATTTTTTACCCCGGTTTAAATTTTTTGGCACCCTGGACTCTAAAATTATAATTTGTATGACATTTTGCACCATAATGTATTTTTCTTAAAAAAAAAAACTCATGAATATCGGAGATGTAGAGATAAAATGGTCATTTATATGCACAACAATCATAAACTTGTTATTCTAAATTTATTTTACTTTATAATAACTTATAACATTTTCTCTCTGTAAAATTTAGATTAAAAGACATTGTCTCATTTTATTTTCAAGTATCCTCAAGATTATTTACTTTATATCTAAAATACACATTTACATATCTAATATATTATTATATTGCATGTTATTTACATAATTTAGATTATCATATTAAGTCGGGATTGAAAATACCAAAAATTATATTTCTTGGGTGCAAAGTGCCAATATTCTATATTTCAGAGTGCAAAGTGTCAAAATCTATACATTTAGGGTTTAAAGTGCCAAAAATATTCGAAATAACTATTATACTCTTCAATCAATTAATTTTTTCTTCAAAACACACACTAGGGTGCGAAGTGCCAACTAAATTGTATTTCCACGGTGCAAAGTGCCGAAACTTTTAAGTTATGGTACAAAGAGCCAAAACCCTATAATTCCGGAGTGCAAAGTGCAAAAGCCCTCATTTTATTATAATTCAAATTTGGCCCATAATATTACACAAAAAGTCCTCCGGAGTGTCTTGATGTTCAACTAGTGTTTTCGATAAGTATTTATTTTAATTTTTATTTATTTTTAAATGGTGTATCGGATACACATTTCATGCATATTCTACAAATATCCGATAAAGTAATTTGTATTCTTTTGGAGATCCAAGTATCATAGCTTATGGGTGTGATTTTGTTTATTTATCTGCATTCAACTATAATATATGTAAATGAGCGTGGTGAGCTAATAAAAATAAAATTCTAACCAATAGGTACGCGAATAAAAATATGTGCGAGTTTTTTTCTCCCAATTAAATAAAACACATAAAGTGGTGAAATTTTTTGGTGTGTCTACGGAATAGAAAGAGCGTAAATAAACACGAAACATGGTAGATCACCGATCAACCATTATATCATTTTAAGAGGACTAGGATTCAAGGACGCAAACGCAAGTAACTCCGGATCTTTTTCAAGAACATTCATGTCTTCTTCACTTAAAGTCACCCATGCTTCAACTCCATTTCCATATCTCGTATCCATCAACAACACAAAATTACTAAATAAAGGGATATTTGCGTCTGCATTGCCAACACTTGCCCAAATTGGCTTTCCCCACCCGAAATCAACTTCATATATGCCACCATTACACATGCCTGTTACAATCAAATAATCTGCATTTCCGTCGGCATAATACTTTTTCAGCTCATACAAATGCTCCTCAACTTTTAAAGACCACTCTCTTCCTTTCATTTTCTCAATAGAATCACTATTATTATTTTCTGCGATAGCACTCTTTAGGCGATGAACGATCAAACTCATTTCCAAATCATCATCTGATCTCCACCGAATCGGAACACTACTCCAGAAAACGTTCCCGATTAGATAATTTGGCATTGGAGGTGAGCTTTTATTCCGTAAGTTGATAGCCATTGCCAAGACTGAGGACTTCGGATCAGAATTAGTAGCCGTTGATCGAGTTTTTGAAGCAGCCATGGCGCATTTCCAAATAAGCCCTGTTACTGCAATTACGCGGGTTGAGGCTCCCGCTTTCTCTTTCAACTCCTTAATAGACGATGAACTAAATACAAATCTCTTTGTCGCACTTTTTCTTTTTTTAGGAAATAGAGGAGCCAACGCCAATGTTGTATGTTCGGGCAGGCGAGGGTTGGGAGGGAAAATCGAGGGTGAAATAAAACTAGGACATATTGTTTCTTGTGAAGATTCATTTGTTGCTGCTGCCCAAGCTTTGAGAAAAGTTGCGTGTGAATAGCCATCGATAATCTTGTGCGAAGTGCATAAGCCTATAGCAATGCCACCGCAATTGAACTCGGTTACTTGAATCATAACTACATATGTTTTTGAGAATAATGATTCAATGGAGTTCGGATCCACGGGGAGGAAACGATGGATGGACATATTGTCGGGTTGTTGGAGACAATCGGATAACCGATCATTGACTTTGGCTTCTACATAATAGACACCATCATCATTACAATCGATTTTACGACTATTCTTAACTTTACCAGCTAGTGGATAAAATCTCGTTAAGATTTCTGAGAGTGACTTCTTCAAAAGTTGCCTTCTTTTTCTTAAGATTAGTAATAAGTCGTCGTTGTCATTGTTGTTGTCGTTGTCAATGTCTTTTTTATGGTTGTTGGGGAAGAAGTAAACGAAGGGCATGTAGTGATGGCCAACGACTTGATCCAAGACCGAAAATTCGTACATTCTCAGGTGAACGGAGTCGGAGATGCTGGTTTAATATTTTCTTCGGATATGATTTCAACTTTTTCGTATTGATTCCTAAAGATAAAAAAAAAAAAAATTAATTGTAGATTAAATTCAAATTTTGGCAATTCTTGATAGAGCTAATGTTAATTAATTATATTTAATATTCATAATATTCAGTTTATGACATTCGATTTGAAACAAATATTTTATCCCCTGTAAAAAATATAAAGAAACAATTTACCTCCTTCAACCGGAAACAAAATTGATAGTAAACATGAAAATTATTTTTGTAATATAGAGGGATAATTGATAACATTTATCATAATTAGCACCTAAGTTTTAACATTTGTAAAACATTACAAACAATACAAATAACAAAATTGGAATATTTTATGGTCAAGGGGTTAACTGAAAGAAGGTGAAAAACCTGATAATTTTTTTTGTAATATTCAATACGTGAGGGAAATTTTTGTAATTAAGCCTTACCTGAGGGAAGTCTTGGTAAAATGACACATGTAAAAGAGCTAGTATGTCAAATTTTTGTTGTTTAAAAATGTCAGGAGTATGAAAGTTTTATTGGATTATAGAAAGATAAAATGCTCTTTATCAAATAACAACAAGGGAGTAATTGAACATTATGCACACTAATGAGTAGATTGCCGTTAACTCTTTTCTTATACGAGTATACGTATTTAACAGGAAATATGAAAAAAGAAAGAAAAAAAAAAAGAAAAAAAGGAAAAAAACATACCTTTGATTAGAGAAATGTGCATGCTGCTGTAGGTAATTATTATTAGAGCTGAAAATTGATGTATTATCAGCCACCATTGATGAAAACAGGAATCTTTTAGGAGAGTGAAATTGACTCAGGCGTGATGGTGGCGGAGACGAGGTGAATAGTCGTGGTGGCGTTGAACGGAGGAGGAGGAGCGATGAGAATCTGAATCCCCTCATGATTTTTGCCTAAAATTGTGGATGGATAAAAAAATTCCAGTTGATTTGCTTTTGCACAAGTTTTCCCATGTGCAACATCGACGTTAAATAGAGAATTAATAATTTAATATTAGTATCCATTGGCTCGGCAAATTTGATTTCACCATTGTCGTCTTCTCTTATAAAAATATAAGAGAAACTTATTACATGCAAGTCTGATTCATTAATTGTTTAAGTAACATGTACAAATATATTTGATTTGTAGAATTCCAGATTTATTTTCAATAATGTCCTTTTTCATTTTTCAAACTTACTTAAATTCGTTACTTGTAAGAAGGGTTGTCAATGTGGCGGATTTCAATTCGAATTCGTTCGAATCCTGTTCGATTAGAGATTATGGACCTAATCCGATAAAGATCCGTAATTCGAAACACATGGAGCGAATATGAATTTAGGTCAATCCGATCCGTTAAAGATCCATACCGGACAATAAATAAAAAGAACGATATATGTACATATTGTTTTATAAAAGTAAGTACCATTAATAATATTTCACCGTCAATTTAAGAAGATAGTAATTTATAACTCGTTTATAAATTTAATTAAACCAATTTTCATCTATAAATATGAATTAAAAAAAGTGTGAACATGTGAGATAAAATTAAATAAAATCTAAAAGTTAATAAACTTGTGAATTTGCGACATGTGGGTGAAGATCCAACACACGTATTATGAAGCCCCAGCCTTTGTTAACTAGAGGAATAACGAATTTTCAAGCCTTGAATAAATGGAGGAATAAGAACGACCCAAACATTTGTTATCTGGATAAAGTGTGTTGGTAGATAATGAAGTCTATCATGCGAATAAGGAGGAGTCCATCACGAAAGGAGGTGGTCCACTTTAACATGGGGGCTTACCATATTAGAATTCACTACATAATTTGGGCTAAGTCCACAAATTTGACTTTGGTTCGGGCCTAACTTAACCTCAAAGGCTAAGTTGTACGGTTGAAATTGTCCAAAACCTTATAAGGTGAACTTAACTATTGTTTTTAACCACGTGATATATTTAATATGAATATGTAACCTGATTTATTGTTTTCTTTATTGTCACGTAGTAAATTATTTATAGGTAGCGTTTAGCTATATACACTTTAGCGCTGGAGAGAGAGAGAGATCACATTAAAATTAACACCGACTTAATTGCATTGGTTCTGAATATATTTAATTATTTTCACATGAAAATTTAAATAATGTTTGTAACGACGTGTAAAGAACAACCCCTTAACCCCCTTGGTCATTCATTTGTGATCTAGATATTTTTAGATGCGAAAGTCACAGTTGGTGTTCTATTAGAATCAGCACGTTTAAAAGGATCTATATTTAATGTTCTATCCATCCGAGTTATAATTACGCTTTATTTTACTGGATTAAAAAAAATGTGATCTAGATGAAAATCATTTTTTTCTTTTTCTTTTTCTTTTTTTCAAAAATGCGTTAATTAGGTCAAAACACCCTACATCTGTGAAGTACGGATACTTCAAAAATATAGTAAATACTGTGTCGGACACTTTTTGAATACTTGTAGGATACGTATTCGACATTCCACGTGGTGTGTTGATAAATATAATCAAAAAGAAAAGTTGGACACACGTATGGATACTTATTTAGACGTATTTAACACATTTTTTTATACTGAATTTTGCTAAGTCACCACAATTGGTAAGAACAATGTAAGGCGTCAAATCACACTTTGTATTATATACAACTGAAATACAAATAATTTGTCTATAACGGGATATGTTTTATTTAACATAATAAAACAATGTACATTATGTATAATTAGTAGTATTAAATTACTAATTAATTTTTTTTCTAAAAATTATGCAATTTAGTACATATGAAACTTAACTTGATCTATTTTAATATGTATGAATATATACATATATTATTTTACTTATTTTAATATGTAAAAATATATAAATTTATATTTTTTGCATTCATATTCATGTCGTATCGTATCCAGTAGATTTTTTAAAATCTGCGTCGCCGTATCCGTATAGTTCATATTTGTATCGACGTATCCGTATTCGTTTAACATAGACCTACGTACGTGGACGATTCAGGCCAATTTGAACCAAAACAGTTTTTTTTTTAATTTTCATAAACAAAAACTTTTTTAACTGGGGTCATCTCCAATGGTGAGGCCAGTGTCAGGGCTCTGGGTTGCCCTATCCCTGTCCATACCGCTGCATGGTCGTCTTCAATGACAGGGAACCCCAATTACTTCTCCACTTTTACAATTATAATAATAATAATTTTATTTTGAATAATAATAATAATAATAATAATATTATTATTATTATTATTATTATTATTATTTAAATATTAAAATTATAGATATTAAATGATTTAATTTTAAATAAAATAAATTAAATATTTAAAAGAGATTATTTATTTTAAATAATAAATATAATTCCAAATAATTTTAATTCTAAATACAATTTAACTAATTTATGAATTTAAATATTTTACTTACAATTCAAATTCATTATTAATAATTTAATTTAAAAGAAATTTTAATTTTAATTATTTTTAATAATCATTTAAAAGAAATTGTATTAAGTGGTGCCACTTGACTTAAAGAGGGGTTCTTCACGAGGCTCCAGGCCACCAGGAGCCAGGAGGGCCTCAATTTGCCCTCCTCCCACCTCGTCCCCGCCCCGAGCCGTCAGACCGCCGCCTTTCTCTACCACTAATTCCTACCATATCACCAACCCCTAGCCCCAGCCAAACCATCTCCATTGGAGATGGTCTAATAGTACATGATAAGTGCAATATATAATGGAATCAATGACATATATTACATAATAGTGGGTCGTGAGTTTAAACTGCAACAAATTATTTTTCGCCCTTTTACATTTTTTTAGTCTACTCGTTGTCTTATTTTCTTACATCGATGTTTGTATTTTTCTTGAGTTATTTCTTACAAAATCATTGCCTTTTTTTAATTTATTTATTGGATTCGTATTAATTACTTAGGCCATCTATAGCCGAAGCAGGCAATAGCTCCCTATTGTCTGCCTGTCTGCCTTGCCAAGTTAGTCATCTCCAACCGAACCAACAATCCAAAACATTTATTTCAATCTCAAATTTTTCTCACTCTCACTTAACTATAACAACAACAACAAAAAATAATACAATAATAATAATAATAATAATAATAATAAGTCATTCATAAAAATAAAAACGAGTAAACATAATTAATGGAAAACAACAACAATTACTATTAATGCACTTGGAGTGAAAAAAAAAAAACAACTATTACACACTAAAACAAAATATAATTCTCAAGAAAAACACCAACAATTAAACATAATTATAGCAACAAAACAAACACTACAACAAGTTGGATCATGTGCCTATGGAGAGAAATCACGACTAAAATTAGAATCGCCTAGGTTGCTTCTCCCTTCAACCGAACCTCCAAAATTTAGCTTTTTTTTTTTTTTCCCTTGCGGATGATGTCCTCCTTCTTCATCCTCCAAAATTCTTTTGATAGAGGAATCATATTAGAGATATTCATCAAGAATACCTTCATTTCAATCTTCTACTGTTTGATGGCCATTATTGCAGCATGTCTACGGTCTTGTACATCCTCATGGATTTTAGCTGCTCGTTTCCAAACGCTCACTATCTTCAGAATGACAGCCTTTCCCTTTCCCTTATTTTTTTAGCCTCCTTTGTTCCAATTGGCCTTGCATTAGGTTGTTCTGACATAGGAGTAAGCTCAAGAGTCACAAATACATTGTCAACGTCAATTGGAAAATCAAATCTTGGATGATAATGTTGTGCGTAATCCACCTCTTATTGCGTATGGAGGGGATCCACTTTTGATTCTGAATTTTCTGAAGAGATCACTCTATGAGAGGATGAATGAATGGTTTGCAGTATGTCAGAATCTTTAACCATATGATCAGATGCTCCTGTGTTAATAATCCAAGTACTATTTCTAGAAGTGACAATAAAATACATCTGCCTTACCGAAACTACCAGGTTGAGCCACGTTAGATGCACGATTGATTTTTCCTCCTGAGTTGAGCGAGAATCCCCTTGTATGGCCATCGCTGCTCTGCCAATATTGTTCTTTCTTGGTTTTTTTGAGAAATTCCACCAATCCGGATATCCGATAATCTCATAACACTTTTGTTTTGAATGCCCTGTTTCACTACAATGACTACAAACAAAGTTATTAGTTTCACAAGAGGGTAAGTTATTTCATCCTTTAACATAATTGCCCTTAGGTCCTTGTGAGTTTCGGTGAGCCACCATTGACGAGCTTTTTGGTACTGGTCGGGAAACTCCCATTTAAATTCAATTAGAAATAAATTTTCAAGGTTTAAAAAAAATTGTGACTCTGTGATACGGGTATAAATGGAGGCTGAAAAATGAGAGAAAAGAGCTTCGACCTGCTCTGGTACCATGTAGAAATAAAGATATTTGTATGATATATTTTACAGCCATATCTTATTCTTCTCCAATGAGGTAAATATATACAAAACTGAAGGGTTCTATTCTAGGAAGATATATACGTAATACTCCTACTGATTACAAAAAAGGGTGATTTACACTCAGACCCCCTCAGGTTTGAGTATATTACAAGAAACCCCCCGTTGTTTTAAAAATTACAGGGACACTCCCTCAGGTTCGGGCATTTACAAGAAACCCCTTACGTCGTTAAAAACAGACGGAATTTGACGACATCAACAAAAATATTTTTGATTTTCCAAATTTACCCCTGCTAAATATATCCACAGGGGGTGTCTATGTAATTATACTATACCTCAGGGGGTGTCTAAGTAATAATATTATACCACAGAGGGTGTATTTGAAATATTACAATAACTTTAGGGAGTTAGTTCTAGCCAACTGTCATATTCTAACAAATGACTGTTGGATGTTACTATTGGCAACATATTTTGGTTATGAATAACAGTCCAAACGTTTTTATTTTCTTTTGTTTTTCATCCCACAAATTTGATAATGTCATCATCAAATTCAAGAGGTAGTGTGAAATGCTTAAAATATCGATAATCAAAATATTCATGTGTTGTATGAAGAATGCACCCATAATAGTTACAGATGCATGCCAATATTTAAAGTTGTATCATCCCTACAAGTGAAGATTTTGATTTATAATCAAAATACATGGTCAACATAACATCCATTGGTCATTTTTTAAAATATGACTATTGGCTATAAGTACCTCCATGTAATTTATAGTCAAAATATATGGTCAACATTAACATCTATTTGTCATTTTATAAAATATGACAGTTGGCTACAACTAACTCCCTAAAGTTATTGTAATCTTCCAAATACACCCCCTTTGGTATAATATTATTACATAGACACCCCCTTGTGGTATACAATTATTACATAGACACCCCCTGTTGTATAATATTATTACATAGACACCCCCTATGATATAATATTATTACATAGACACCCCCTGAGATATAATATTATTACATAGACACCCCCTGTGATATAATATTATTACATAGACACCCCATGTGGGTATATTTAGCCAGGGGTAGTTTTGGAAAATCAAATTTTTTTTGCTGACATCATCGAATTCCATCTGTTTTTAACGCTATAAGGGGTTTCATGTAATTTTCCCAAACCTGAGGGGGTGTCCTGGTAATTTTTCAAACTACGGGGTGTTTCTTGTAATATGCTTAAACCTGAGGGGGTCTGAGTGTAAATCACCCTACAAAAAATATTCCTATTTATTTTCTTATATACAATTAGAGATTAAATTTGATTTAACCAAATCTCGTATGCCAGCAAAGCTTGAAAACAATATACAAGTTTATTTGCTAATGTTTTAATTCATAATGAGAAGATTATTAGTTTTATTTGAAAATATTTTATAGTATATTAATGAAAATTGTACATGTACAATTATAATATACTAAAAATACATTTTAGAGTATACATTTTTTGTCCATCTAATTTATGCTATTTTTTTTATTATAATAAAAGTTGGCCCCCTCGATTTTAAAATCCTGGATCCGCCCCTGGTAGTATGTATAGAAATTGAATAGTCAATGATATTAACTAAATGTATATAGAAATCTTGGTACCTTTACATAGACAATCCAACCGATGTGTCTCTTGCGAATAGACATTTTTGTGCCTACAAATAGGAGATTTAATCTGGCCAATTAAGCATTTTTTTTTCCAGACAATAATAAGAAATTACTCTCTTCTCTACTTTAAAGTTATGTCGAATTTTCTATTTGCTTATGTTCGCCTTGTGTACATTATTTATGCAAATAATGAACAACAGACTGATGAATCTTGGGAGACTATCGGGAATCAAACTGCATGCACCGTGACAGTGTCGAAAATATTGTCTTAAGGAAATCGCTTCAGCAAGCCTCAATCTACTTTCCTAGTATTTTCAAGTATTGATTGAAGTGTTATTTGGCCAGCTTCGATACAATTAAGTATTTTTTTACTAATTTTTATGTTAGATCACCAACATTTGTTATTTCTGAGATTTATGTTAAAATATTTAAGTACACATATTGTTATTAGACACCAACGGAATCATATAGAATTGTGTCAAAGTTTGTAGAAATAAAGTCGGTGGGGAAGACAAATGGCACAATCATGGCCGTCGGATCATTGGGCTATCCCGTGCGTAATTGATCGAAAAAAGAGGTCGGGTCCGAGATCCGATCGACCAGGGGATCATATCACTTATTACATAATTATCTACTTTGACTTGGTTGACTGTCAAATAGATGGTATAAAGTATGGTAATATATCAATGTTTTACTAAAAAATATAGCAATAAACCATTTGCTCATTTAAAATGTTAAAGATAGCCACCTCCTGACTTTATGGTTTTTCTACATTAAACTCTTACTAATTTGTGATTGTGTATTATTAAACTAATAAAATACTACTCCATTCGTTTTTTTTATTTACAGCTTTGACAAAAAAAATTGTTTACTTTTATTTGTCGTGATTTCAATGTAAAATTAATTATTTTTATCAATATTACTCTTCTTGTTAATATTTGTAATTAATGCTAATTAATATTGTTATACTATGATTAAAAGGATGTTTTGGAGTTTTTACTAATAGAAAGTGATTTTTATTGCATTTCTTCGTACGTGTACAATCATCCAAAACGACAAATTAAAAAAAAAACAAAGGAATAACACATAACATTGGTAATAAAAAAAACATACACCTCTTTAATTCCAATTAAATAAACATTAAAAGTGGTTTTGCATTTTACTCTAATGAAATGAGGGTATTGCAATTTTCATACTAAACTTTTATCAACTTTATATATTTGAAATAATATATCTTGAAAAAATAGATTTAATACCATGATTTCACTTTTCTCGACTCATTTTCTTTCTCCGTCTTCGTTACAAGGCCAAATTTTGTGTTTTTTATATGGCTGGAAAGCTCTTGACGAGAGATTTCTAAAGGTACAAGTTTCAATCATGTAACGTAATAAATGATCTGCAGAAAATTAATAAAGTTTTCGGATATTAATCAAAATTAAATTAAATCATACTCCGTCAGTTTTTTTTTTTTAGTTTGTCGCTTTCGCTAAAATATTTTGTTTACTTTTATTGCCATTTTAGGATTTCAATGTAAAATTAATTACTTTCTACTAATGTTACCCTTCTAGTTAATGCTTGAAATAAATGATTTTAATGATGTTATTATTGTTGTGATTCGATAAGATAAACAGCCCTAGGCATAGCGAAATATAAAATTTTTAGGACCTCTTACGGAATCTTGCCAGGATACTACTCTAGTTGTATATATATGAATATATAAATTAAACGATAGTATAATCAGTTTGGACGTTATACCTATCTCCTTGCAAATCCAAGTTGGCAGTCGAAGTCAAGTTTCTCCTCCAGCAAAATCGATCCAAGCCCTGCAGCAGCGCCCCACGTGTTGTGCCTCTACGAGTTGATACACCACAATATCACGAAAATTAATATATCCTAATCGACTAGAATATAGGGTATATTAATATCTAGGATTTATGAACGACTTAGGAACAAAATCGAAAACGAAAAATTCTTCCAAAGGGAAGAGGGAGTTCGGCCGATTTGGTTATGGGAGAGGGAGAGAAAATTTTTGTTCTGCTCAATTTTTGCTTAGAGTTGTGTGTGAAAAATAACTGTAAGTAACCTACTTATAGTTATCTCCCTAACCTAGTCCTATTAGGATTAGGACTTCCTTCTCTTACATGGGTCATGGCCCTCTTTAATTAGAAGACTAAGTCTTCCAATTAATTCATGGCCCAGGTAATTAATTTGACCAGACTTTATTTAATCTCCCAATTAAATAGCCCAATTAATTAACTACTCTCCCAATTAATTAAATCAGACTCTAAGTCTATTTAATTAAAATCCTTTCTATAATTAATTAAATCCAACTTAATTAATTAATTCATAAATTAAATTCCAATTTAATTTATGATCCTGATCCAATTCCAATTGGATCCTATTTTGTTCCATTTGGGTCGACCCAGTCGACCCACCCATTATAATCGACCAAGTCGATTATAAACCCAATCGACCCAGTCGACTCGATTGTTATCATTTCCTCACTTTCGCTTCATGTGTATTGTGTATGCCCCCGTAGGTTCACCTCATAATTGGTTGTGGGTTATAATTAAATATTATTTAATTATTCGAGTAACATATACTCTAAATCAATCGAACACTCTGTCGACTGATCATTCCAAAATTAGCACCCCTGCTAATTTGGGAATTCTCCCACACTCCACGGTCGATGTCCAGCCACAAGCCCATGGAGCCCAATCACTGGTGAATTAATTTAGTGAACCTTTTAACTTATTTACAATTTCCATATACGCCATAATCTCTCCATCGATCAATCTCCCAGTCGAGACTTAAGGATATGGTCTTTCATCGGTTTCCCTTTTCTTTTGTCTTGACCTTATGTATTCTGATCCTGAAATAAATTCTCTTTGACTTAATCTTTATGAGCTACTTACATAAAGTCGTCAGATACATTGGCCAAGGATATATTACCAGAATTAATTTCTCACAAAAATCCATAGGAGAATTTCCTAACCTATCAAGTCGGGTCAATGGATCCTTTGTTGATGATATGAATCTGCATACGAGTTCCTCTATGCCCAATATGAGTCCACAGAGACTTTCTGTCGATCCCCAGTCAGTCGGAACTCAAATCAAAGCATAGACGTTCTCGTACCAGATAAACCCTATCAACTCAAGTAATTAGGGACCGTTCCTCGTATATTGTTGTAAATTGGATAAACTTCAACCCCGATATGCGACTACCGCTTCCATGGTGAGTTATTTCGTAATTGGGGTATTAAGTGCGCTTGCCATCCCAGCAAGCCACCCACTTATGTGTATCGACTATCCTAGTCATGCTCATGGACGCCAACGTCCTCCAGTTTATCGGAGTATACACAATAATGAGAGTCTAACCGAATCCAACGATGTCCTATCTCGATTGGATTCTACGACTCTTGAATATGTTCTAGATCACGGCCTTGGAGATTAGTCCACGGGTTGTCCCATAGCCCTGTGATCTAAGGACTTCTATCCTTATGCGTAGATATTTATTACATAAGATAAAGTTGACCATATAATAAAATGCATTCATTAATCAAAATTGAATAGTTCCTTATTTATTACAATAAATGCTCGCCATATAGCTGGCTTGCAGGACACTATTCCTATCAATCTCCCACTTGTCCTAAAGCCAGTCTTTTATGTTCTTGAGTCCCATCTTATGCAGATATTTCTCAAATGCCTTTTGAGGCAGAGGCTTCAGCTAAGTCCACGATATTATCTTCTGAGTCGACACGTTCTATCTTAATGTCTCATCTACCAATGGTATCTCTTATCACGTGGTATCGTCTTTGTACGTGCTTGGATTTCTGAGGAGATCTCGGCTCCTTTGCTTGCGCTATTGCCCCATTATTATCGCAAAAGATAGTAATGGGCTCAGTGATGCTAGGTATCACATCCAATTCCTGGATGAAGTTCCTCATCCAAACACCTTCCTTTGCTGCATCACTCGCGGCAATGTATTCTGCTTCGGTGGTTGGATCTGCGGTAGTTTCTTGCTTGGAGCTCTTTGAGCTAACCGCACCACCATTGAGGTAGAACACGGTCCTGATGTCGACTCGAAGTCGTCTATATTACTGATGGGGGCTATTTCGCACCCTACATACTGTACCATCGACTAACGGCATTGAGATCTGATCGACGAAATCAGGCTGTTTAAAGATCATCTCATCGACCAGGCCGAGTGCGGTTCTCTTCGATCTAAGGACGATACTCCAGACCCATGAAGGATATTTGGGCCTAGTCCTATTAGGACTATGTTTCCTTATAACGCTAGGTTTAGCATTGTATAAATACCTGGTTAATCTTTGTATTAGACAACTACGAAATCCCTCAACTCCAAGAATACATAATTATACACTGCTTACTACAGCACAACTGAATAAGATTCAACATTATTCATAGCTTTTGATCTCCATACCGGTGTGTTTTTAGCTTTGTTTTGTGGTTTTACTTCTTGTTCTTAAATACTGCTTTTCTTGGTAAACGATCCATCCGGAATAAAGTAACGGAGCCCTATAAAATATATATAAATATCGAGAATCCCCCCCGATATCACAAATTCACTGATATTCAATTAACCCGACGAAATCCGGTTAAATCAGTTGGCGCCCACCGTGGGGCTAGGTTAATTATTCGATTGACACATGGCTCGCCCAAGGAAAAGCGCTCGTGTTGGAGCGAGAAGCAATACAACCACCGGCCATAACACATCGGAAGATCCACAAGACAACAACGATAACAACGTTCCCAACACCAATGAAAATCTCCCAGATACCCGTTCCCGTCAGCAGGAACACCAAGGAGGTCTTACCGGTGCAATACAAGAAGAACCGGAAGTTCCCGAAATACCCGTTCCTCTCCCAGGCGCTCAGGAAAAATTGAGACAAATAGCAATGCTCTTCAAATCACTCTCTCCAGAAGAATTGCTAGTTTTAGACCAAATTCCTCGAAACGTTACGGCTCCCAGGACAACTCCAGCGCCAGGAATGCCAAGGCCAAACGAACGGACCTCTCAACAAGCTGACAGCCCAGCAAGTGAGCGACGCTCGCTACACAGCCCACAACAAGTCAATTCTAAACCCTCCGATAACCGTCCTCGAAGAAGACCTAGTCGAAGACTACCACAAGCGGGTCGCAGCGGATCGAAGGAACGAACGATCATCCCAATCGAAGATGATGTAGATGATGCAATCCCAGATCGACCGAGAGCGACTCAATTCTCAGAAAGAGAAATTGAAAGGATGGTACAGGAGCGACTCGAACAACGATTACGATCTGTTCAAAACCCATGGGCCCGGACTGCAGAACTCCAGGAAAGCCTTGCGGCTTGCTCTCCTTTCTGCAGGGAAATAAAAGAGGCACAATCCGCGGGACAGGTCCCGGGGAGACTACCCCGATATGATGGAACCACCGACCCGGACGATTATATCTTTAGCTTTACGAACATAATGAATTTATATGCCCACTCCGCCGAATTCACCGCCAAGTTAATAGTAACGACATTCGAAGGACTCGCGCTGGATTGGTTTGCCAAACAGCCGGCCAACTCTATATTCAGTTTCCGAGAATTATGCAATAAACTAACGCAGCAGTTTGCCAGTCAGAAGAGACAAAAACTTCCGATGAGCTACCTAGGAACCATACACCAACAAGAGGGAGAGTCCCTAAGAAATTGGTTAGCGAGATTTAACGTGGAATTACTCAAAATCGATTCTCCGAATATCGATTACATAATTTCTATCCTCTTCGACCTCACTAAAAATAGGCAGTTTGGAAACGCCCTCAGTCGAAAACAACCGAGAACGTTTGCCGACATTATGAGCTTGGCATCTAAGTATATGACCCAAGAAGAGATGAATTCCTTTAAGGATAAAAATAAAAACAAAGCCACAACTTCAGGCTCCAAGCGGCATGACAGGTTTCCTGCCCAAAAATCTTTAGATTACGAGCGATCTTCCAGGAGAGGTAATGTTTTCCAGCGATTGGAATACAACAAAGCCGACCAAGATAGGCAACCAAATTTCTACCATAGACCAAGAAACCCTGAACAACCAATCAGAAGCAGGGTGAATCATGTAGAACACCCAAGGTTAAATGCTCCAATGGAAGAAATATTGGAAGTTCTAGAAAGAAATAACTGGATTCCCGAGGCGAGGAAAATCGCGCAGCCGAGACCAGGGTCTCGAAACTACGATCAATACTGTAAGTACCATAGAGCACATGGACATCGAACGGAAAATTGTTTTCACCTTAAGAGAGAAGTTGAAAAATTAATCGAACAAGGAAAGCTTGACGAATACTTAGAGCGAGATAATCGCAAGAGGGAAAGAAGTAGAAGCCCTCGGGACGGTAATCAAAGGAGAAGTTCTCATCGAAGGTCACCTGAACGCCGACCTACTCATGAATCGAATCACGACCAAATCAATGGAACTATCCATACGATATCCGGTGGTCCCGCGGGTGGAGATAGTCGTAACGCCCGACGAAGAACAGCCCGATCCATAATTGGAAACTCAAAATACCCAAAAGAAATTTGGACCTTGGAGAGCAGGCCATCAAACGATCAGCCGATCAGCTTTAACGAGGGTGAAGCACCTAAAAATATTGTCTGGGACGCAAAAGAGGATAACCCCGACTTCCCAATGGTAATCTCGCTAGAAATAGCGAACTACAATGTCAAGAGAATCCTGATCGATAATGGGAGCTCAGCCAATATCATCTCCCGAGAAGTTTTAGCCCAAATGGACTTGGGACAGACAAACTTGCAGAAAGTAGCTACACCATTAATAGGATTCGGAGGGTCCGAAATCATCCCTAGCGGAACGATAACCTTAAGCGTTTCGCTCGGAAAAATACCCCACCGAACAGTGAAGCTAGTAAAATTTCTAGTGGTAGAAACCCCTTTCGCTTATAACGCAATATTAGGACGACCAGCTCTCAATTTATTCCGAGCTGTTGTCTCTACTTATCATCAGAAGATAAAGTTTCCGACCGATAGAGGTATCGGAGAAATAACAAACGACCATTGCATGGCTTGGGACTGCTACAGTACTTCCTTAACTATGAAACAACACCCAAAATCGATTACTCCGAGTAAAAGAAAGATCGAAGAAGATCTCAACAGAAATAAAATTGAAATCCCAAGTACCGATCGAGTAGATAAAAAAGGAAAGGAACCGCTGGATTTATCATTAAAACCTCCAGAACATAAGGATATAATTCTTGTACAAGGGGACTCGTCTAAAACAACAAGAATAGGTACAGAACTGAGCAAAGAAGGGGAAATAATGTTAATCGACTTCCTCATAAACAATGCCGACGTCTTCGCTTGGAGCGCAAACAACATTGAAGGAATCGATCCTCGAATAATTAAGCATTCCCTAAAAATAGATCCTTTGGCGAAACCCGCCAGGCAGAAGAAGAGAAATCATGGACCGGTAAAAGATAAGATTATCAAGGCCGAGGTAGAAAGATTGATTGAAGCGAAACAAATCCGAGAAATACACTTCTCTGAATGGCTGTGTAATGTTGTCCTAGTAGCAAAAGGGGAAAAAAAGGACAACAAATGGAGAATGTGTAATGATTTTACTGATCTTAACAAGTTATGCCCGCGCGACCCATATCCCCTCCCGAGGATCGACCTATTGGTCGATTCGACCGCCGGCTTCGCTATATTTAGCATGATGGACGCCTTTCAGGGGTTTTATCAAATATACATGGATGAGCGGGACCAAGAAAAGACTGCATTCGTAACCGAGCAGGGAGTATATTACTTCATAGTAATGCCATTCGGCTTAAGAAATGCCGGAGCTACTTACCAAAGATTAGTAAACCTAATGTTCAAAGAATTAATCGGAGAGCTGATGGAAGTCTACGTTGACGACATGCTCGTCAAAAGTATGAACGAAGCTGATCACGTAAAACATCTCGATCGATGTTTTCAGATCTTAAGAAAATATCGTATGAAATTAAACCCCGCAAAATGCACCTTTGGTGTCAAATCAGGAAAATTCTTGGGATATTTAGTTCACCAACGCGAAATAGAAGCCAACCCAGAAAAAATCCGAGCCATAACTGAAATGAAACCTCCCAAAACCATCTCCCAAGTACAAAGCTTAGTGGGGAAGATAGTAGCATTAAACAGATTCATATCAAAGTCAGCAGACAAAAGCCTCCCTTTTTTCCAAACTCTCCGAAAGGCAAAGAACTTTGTTTGGACCGGAGAATGCGATCAGGCCTTCGAGCAACTCAAAGAATATTTGACAACGCCTCCGATGTTGGCAAAACCAACGGAAGGGGAACCATTGTATATGTACATCTCCATCTCCGACGTAGCAATTAGTTCAGTACTAATTAAAGTCGAAGACTCAGAACATAAGCCCGTCTATTATCTAAGCAAATTATTGCAGGGAGCTGAGAAGAATTATTTGGAAATTGAGAAATTCACGCTGGCCTTAGTGGTAGCTGCACGGAAACTTCGACCTTACTTTTTAACCTATAGAATAGTGGTTTTGACAAATCAACCGCTAAGACAAGTCTTAGCAAAACCGGAAGCCTCAGGAAGACTAATTAAATGGGCGATCGAACTAGGCCAGTTCGAAATTGAGTACAAACCAAGAATCGCCATAATAGCTCAAGTATTGGCTGATTTTATACTAGAAACTCCAACGCAGACAACTGAATCGTCGAATTGCCTCAACGACGATATCCTGATCGTAGAAAAACAAACTTGGTTAATGCATGTCGACGGTGCTTCATGCCGAGAAGGAGGAGGCGCCGGAATCAACTTCACCGGACCAAATAAAGAAGATTTGAATTACGCAATAACATTGGACTTCGTCGTAACAAACAATGAAGCTGAATATGAAGCGTTGATTGCGGGAATGGAGATGGCGATCAAAGCCAACATAAAAAGTCTTAGAGTACTAACTGATTCAGAACTAGTGCAAAGACAAATTGAAGGCCTATACGAAGCTAAAGAATTCAATATGGTCAAATACCTAGCCAAAGTAAAAACACTAGCTGAGAAATTTGAAAGCTTCAGTATCCAGAACATCCCACGTTCGGAAAATAAATGGGCCGACCAGCTGTCAAGATTCACAGGATCCTATGACGGAAAGACCGAACGGGTGATCAACTAGTTGATCTCTAATAAACCAGCAATCGACATCGATGAAACACCAGTAGTCGATATAATGGAAATCGAAGAAGCCGAAGAAAACTGGATGACCCCGATGATAGACTATCTTCGAGAAGGAAAACTACCACCTGACCAAAATGAAGCTCGGAAAATAAGATATCGAGCTCCGAAGTATACACTTATAGAAGGAAAACTCTACTGAAGATCGGTATCAGGAATTCTTCTAAAATGCGTCTCTGAATCGCAAACCGTAGATATACTACGAGAAATACATGATGGGGATGTAGGAAACCACAGCGGATCAAGAGCATTGGCATTAAAATGTCTCAGGACGGGTTACTATTGGCCAACCATCAATAAAGATGCCGCTCAATACGTCCAAGAATGTCATCACTGCCAGATCCATGCTAACATATGTCATCGACCAGCGGAAAACATGCACCCTATTCCAGTTTGTTGGCCATTCGACCAATGGGGAATGGACATCGTGGGACCATTCCCAGCAGCTAGATCTAAGAAATCCTATGTCCTGGTCGCTGTAGAATACTTCAGCAAATGGATAGAATGCATCGCCCTCACACGAATAACCCAATTCCAAGTTATCAACTTCCTATGGAAATTCATAGTTTGTCGATTCGGAATCCCAAGGATACTTATCTCCGATAATGGAACTCAATTCGCAGGAAAACAGATAATAGAATGGTGTACAAAACTTGGAATTCAACAAAATTTAACCTCGGTAGGACATCCTCGAGCAAATGGACAAACTGAAGTAGCAAACCGAGAGATAATAAAATCTTTGGAAAAAAGATTAGGAGCTGCCAAAGGAAAATGGCTTGATGAACTCCCAGGAGTACTATGGGCTAATCGGACCACAGTCAGGAGCTCAACTGGGGAAACTCCATTTAGCTTGGTATATGGGTCGGAAGCGGTTATCCCTGTGGAAACCCTAATCCCAACGCCAAGAATAGAGATGTTCGATGATCAAGAAAATGAAAAGTTGAGAAAAAATGACATTGATTTAACAGAAGCTTTAAGAGATAAAGCTGCTGTGCGCCTACAAACCACTAAAGCTAATATGGAGAGAGCATACAATCAAAAAGTACGTATCCGAACCTTCAAAGAAGGAGACTTAGTCTTGAAAAAAGTAGAAGTATCCAAGCATGTGGGAAAGTTACAACAAAATTGGGATGGACCTTACATTGTCATTGGTGTAGGGAAGAAAGGTTCGTACAAAATTGCACACTTGGATGGAACAGCCTTACCAAGAACCTGGAATGCTGTCAACCTTAGAAGATACTATGGTAAATAAATTTTAGCAGACTATACTGCATCGTCTTCCTTTTTACTTTATCAAGTTTCAAATCCTTGTAATAAAGGCCTTAGCCTACAATTCAATTATTAAAGATTTCTTTGGCATTTTCTATATATCGATTATATCGGTTAAAATTCATTGGAATCGCACTGTCGTATTGGTGGAAGTTAGAACGAAACGAGTCGAGTATACATTGATCCGCTCAATAAAAACTCCTCGCTCAAAATCATCGATCAAAAAGACTTTTCGGGTTAAAAACCTAAATCTAAATTACAAACGAGTCGAGTAAACATTGATCCGCTCAATATAAACTCCTCGATATATCGAAAAGACTTTTAGGTTAAAAACCTAAGTCTAAATCAAAAACGAGTCGAGTAAACATTGATCCGCTCAATATAAACTCCTCGATATATCAAAAAGACTTTTCGGGCTAAAATCCTAAAGTCTAAATCAAAAACGAGTCGAGTAAACATTGATCCGCTCAATATAAACTCCTCGATATATCAAAAAGACTTTTCGGGTTAAAAACCTAAGTCTAAATCAAAAACGAGTCGAGTAAACATTGATCCGCTCAATATAAACTCCTCGTTATATCAAAAAAGACTTTCAGGCACTAAAAACCTAAGTCTAAATCAAAAACGAGTCGAGTAAACATTGATCCGCTCAATATAAACTCCTCGATACATCAAAAAAGACTTTCAGGCACTTAAAATCCTAAGTCTAAATAAAAAACGAGTCGAGTAAACATTGATCCGCTCAATATAAACTCCTCGATATATCAAACAGACTTTCGGGCACTGAAAACCTAAGTCTAAATTAAAAACGAGTCGAGTATACATTGATCCGCTCAATAAACACTCCTCGTTAAATATTCAACTATAAAAAAAAAAAAAAAAAAAAAAAAAAAAAAAAAAAAAATTTGGGTTAAAAACCTAAGTCTAAATTAAAAACGAGTCGAGTATACATTGATCCGCTCAATAAACACTCCTCGTTAAATATTTAGCGATCAAAAAGATTTTTGGGTTAAAAACCTAAGTCTAAATTACGACAAGTTGAGTAAACATTGATCCGCTCAATAAAAACTCCTTGCTCTATTCCTAACGATCTAAACGATTTTGTACTCTTGAAATTTTGAAGATAGACTAAGTGTAAAACCGTCTACTCGGAGAATGCTACTCATAAATAAATTATGACAGAATTAACGACAAGGAAGATGCGAAGGATAAAATAATATTTTATTCATCAAATCAGTTACATACAAAAATCCCACGTTACAAAAGATCTACATGCTACTTAAAGATCGTTACAATGATTTAAATAAGATGATCCTCCGAGATCGGCGATCTTCACGACAATGTCCACGGAAACACCAATCTCCTCCCTAGTACCTCGTCGATTATATTAGACCACCTAAGAAGCATGCTGCTCAGGATGGTCGACTTCTTTGGTTCGACGGCCAGGCTCTAAAGATCAAATGTTCTTCCAGAGGAAATGAGCATCACTAGCCAGATAACCGGCAATACTCATTCACCCACAACGAGATACTGCTAGTATAATGGGGTAGACTTTTACTCTGAAGCAGCATCTCTTCCGAGGAGTCGTAAAGAATAAAACTTACCAGCCCACCCCTCGTAATTTGTCACTCCGGAGGTGACATCGAAGGGAAGGGGTGAGTGGCAAGTAGGAACCCTCCATGTGCAAACAGAAGCCCATGGACCTCAAAACTGTGAAAACAACATTTGAGGCCTCATAGGACCCGTCAATACAAGGTAGGGCCGACATGGGACCCGTCAATACAAGACTGGGAACGATTCCACTATTTTGAATAAACAAAGCATAGTAATGTGATTTTTTGAAGACAATGGGATCAGAGGGCAGAACAAAATCTAAGGAATCTGAGATCTCCATCCTTTTTGGGAAATTGCAAATGAAGCATATAAAGCACCCCCTATTTATAGGGGTAGATCTAAACCAATCCAACGGCAGAAAAAGTGATTTGATCAAACGGACATGGATACGACCCTTTGACTCCCGTAATAAATGCAAATAAGTTGGAACGGCACTATCTAATCGCCTCAACTAGTCGGCAATAAAAGAGGTTCCGGGTCGAAGCGATCACCAGCAAACCTAAAAGAACTCCGGACCAGACATACCGGAACGATCATACTTCATGGTCGATGGCTTCAAAAACCTAGAACCCACAAACGAAGTCATACAAGCTTTAAAATCACAGCGAAAAGGACACTTGCTCGATAAAAGACCAAATCCTTCACAATGCGAGGGACGTCACTGCCTCATACATCATATGGATGACCATTGACTAAACTGTACAGAAACTCCTGTGGAGTCCAAGATATCTGACATAGAAATCAGGAGAATAGTCCTCCTTATTCGAAACAGCAAGGACGTAACTGCCTAACATACCAAAGAATTGCTTAAGAAGGTCTGAACAGAGTAGATCTGGCTAAAACACCTAAATTTTCCAATTCCTCCCATATCAAGAAAGTGATATAATGGTACACTAGCCAAGCAACATATTGTTCAAAAATTAATGGTGGGAAACATAAAGGTTTGGGAAAGATTGAAATGGACATTTTTCTTTAGGTTGACGTAAAGAAAAACGAAGTTCAACAAAGTGACAATGGCCTCTTTATATAAGATTTAAGTCACAAAAAGACAAAAGTACAAGGCTTAGATTGAGCATCGACCAAGATGAGAGGCATTATCGATATGAATAAACTAACGTCTAAATTACGACGTAAAACATGCTAGTGCGTGTAAACCAAAGGAATATACTAGATTTGATCAACAAAAGAATGGACTTGCAAAAGCAAACATTGTATAAAGATTTGATTTGCTGAAGCAAACATCATATAGATACACAAAGGAAGAACGAGAATAACAGAATATGTCTACTGAAGAAGATTGATCAAGGCAAGAATCTGCCTACAAAAGGTAATGATTTCCAATTTACAGCTTCTCCCATTACAAAAATTTCAGCCCAAATAAATGCTCAAAAGTCGGGCAATCATAAAAAAAAAAAAAAAAAAAAAAAGAGACAGTCCAAGGCCTGCCAGGACGAGCAAAGGTCACTGAGAAGAACGGTCAGCAGGCCGACTACCAGAAACAGCCTTCCGAGGAGTCATATTGCCAGCAAAAGCCATCAACTCTTCTTGACGCTTTAGATAACCAGCGTCATATCCTTCCTCATAGGACCGCCGTTGAGACTCCTCCGCTAAGGCAGTAGCCTGAACCAAGTCACTTTTCTCTTTCTCCCAAGCGGACTTTTCCTCCTGCAATTTTTTCAGAGAATCATTGGCAAGCTGCAGTTCCAGAGACTGCCCAGCAACCTTCGCCAACTCCGATTCCAAACGACGTCGATAAGCATCTTTACTCCTCCACAATTCATCATTTTGAACACCCAGCTGGAGTGCAAAGTACTTACCCTGAAAAAAAGAAATCAATCCTTACGTAAGAAGGAAGTCAAAACTTAAAACAAATGAAAAAATGAAAAGACTCGCCCACCTGTTCACATATCTTCACTAGTGATTGAACAAGGCGTACGTTGGAGGCATCCTCAAGCTTTTTCAGCTCACCAGGTAGAATGGTGCTTAAACCCAGATCCCATGACAAAGCATCAGGCTCAACTGAGCCAGGCAACTCGCTATTGGAAGGGACACCATCAGAACGAGGAGTCTCTGACAGCATAATGTCTTTGACTTGCTCGAAGATACATCGATCATCTAACAGACGAGGAGATCCCCTCTCATCGGGGCTAACGGAGGTCTCCTTGCCTGAAGCAGAAATAACGGTCCGACGACCAGACCTTCTGGTGGTCCGATCTCCAGAAGGTCCTCCCGATTCAAAAGAAGTAGCCGTTACAGTAGTATCATGAAACAAATATTCAGGACAATCCTGCACAATAGATTGTGTTACGGAAGGATTGACGAATAGATCATCGCCAGTTTGCCCTCCGCTGGCGATTGGGGCAGTAGAAACAGACAAAGGAAGGGAAATAGTAAAATCCCCTCCATGGAAAACGTGCTCAAAGGAAGGAGCATTTGAACTAACAGCTATATTATAAGCCGGTTCCTCGTTGGACATATCGCCAAAAGCGATCCGACCAGGGGAAGGCATACTTCCTACTTGAGTGGAAGCAGAAAAGATTGGTTCTGGAAACGACGAGTTTACCACGGAGAGAGGTTCGGAAGCAATAACACCAGTATCGATCTCCGACCTAATTGTTTGGGACGAACGAGGAGGATCCATCGACGGCCCATCTCTTCGAGATCTTTTGGATCTATTATCCCGAGCGCCCTCCCGGGATGGTCGCTTCGAAGTATTACCAAAAAGGTTGCTCATGGTCGGATTATGGAAAAATACAAATTGATATCGAGAAAGTTTATCGACTAGCTAAAGAAAGAGTATTCTGTTAAGAGAGGAGTATAGCAGTAAAAACAAGTCAAGTTTTTACCTTTCGTATTTATACTACACGAAAGGACGCGACAGACCTAAAGAAAGGGCGCGAAAGAGAAAAACTGACCTCGGAGCAAACGCTAGAATTTGAAAGGACACATATATAATGATTACGGCAAATTAAATGACTTGTCTGAATTATTACGGCGAATATGAAAAGACACGACTGTCAGAATATGAAGCGCTTAGCATACACAGTAAGGAAAGCTAAAAGTTACAATTAAAACCTACGAGTGGATAATTACAAAGATTATTTCAAAAAAGAAATCACTATTTCAAGAAGTCTGGTCGCTATCCGGAATTTTCTGATCACTACAGCCGTCCTCGCTCATGCCAATATCGTCTTCTTCTTCTTCTTCTTCGTCTTCTGGATCGATAAAAGTTTTATCGAGCTCCTCGTTAACATCAGAAGGAGGAATCGGCAATGGATTTCCAAATTCTTCGACAAGATGAGCTAAAGGAAAACCTTGATAGACAACATCTGGAACCTCGGAAGGAGAATAAACTTCACCATGGCGATTCAGCCGAATATGAGCAGCCTTGAAATACTCCTTTCGACGGTCATCGATCATCTCTAAAGCGACCAGCTGATGAATCGCCTTCTTAAAAGTATTTTCAAGTAAAGGACCAACCATCCGATATACCAACGCCGTATGCACAGGAGAATTGAGGAATCCACGAACAACTCTTTCATCGGGATTCCTACCGTATCGATCCCTAAGTCCACTGAGTGGAGCATCCTTTTCATACTCCTCTAGAGAAGTTTCAAGGATCGACACTTGAGATTCGAGCTCACTAATTCGAGCCGTGCTCTGTAACTGGAACTCCTCTAACTTTCTAGCCATTTGGTTGGCCTGCTCTTGAGCACGAGAAACCTCCATCACCCTGTTCATCATTTCTTGATCTTCAGTCCCGGTAGCAGGAGTCTCTATGGCAGGAACGGAAGACGATGTTGAGGGACCAACCTCTGAACCGGAGGATTTACGAAGTAAAGCTTTATTCTTCTCCTCCAGGAACTCACACTGTTGTTTCCAAAGTGCATTTTCATAGGCGTAGGACGCAAGACACGTCTTAGTCTGAACAAACAAAGAGAGAAAGAAAAAGAGATGGATTAGTAAATTGAGGAAGACCCTTAAGATTATCTGTTAGCATGATCAAAGGAAAGAAATATCACCTTTTCAGCATAAAGGGAAGCTCGCTGGAATTTCTCCAGAGGATCCTTATGAAGAAGTTTATTCAGATCCCGAGTAAAAAGACCAGACAAAAGAACACGGGTTGACTTATCTATCGCATTTTCATTATCATCGTGTATAAGAGAGTCCTTCTCGGAATAACCAGCGGCCCTCTTTCCCTCTAAATGATCCTCGATCATTTCGACAAGGGTAGGTTTTGGATGTTTTTCTCCGACTAAAGAAAGATCCTGGCCAGAGCGTCCATAATAACTCCTCTTTCTATCGACTGGATTATTAGTGGGATGAGGCATCGACCAGGTGCGACATCCTCGAACACCCAAAGATGTTCTAAGATGAAGAGGAGGGTAACCAGATCCCGTGCCCTGACGAATAGGGGGCTCACGAGGAGATTCTGAAGATTCCTCTCTATCCTCCTCGGATTCATGACATATCTCCAACTTCCTTTTACGTGACGCTCTCTGCTCAATAGGGGCGTTCTCTGCAGACTTAGAAGATTTCGACAGCACCATCTTTCCCTTCAAAGAGTGTCGAGAGTTTTCTACCATATCAGCTGAAAAAGAAATAGATCATAAGTCATTTACCTTCCCTATAAACGGTATCATGACAACGCCAGGCTAAAATAAAGTACTAACCAAGATGTTCAGATGATGAATTAATCGGAAAGTTGTGAACACTCAACCCCGCCTTACGAAGGAAAGCTTCCCCGATCAAAAGAGCACTTTGATATTTGTTTGCACGCATTTCGAAGATATCAGCGATAAACTTAGCATCATCGGGAACCAGTTCGCCTGTCGGTAAGCGACCGCCCGGAATCCAACGGGAACCATGATCCCATGAAAAAGGCACGCTCGAACCGTCCGCCAAGCAAAAATTAGACGGAGGACGAACGAAGAAAAAATGAGATTTCCATGAAGGATTACTGGAAACAGGGGCGTCAAAGATCGCTCGACTAGGTCGCTGACTAGCGAAGAAGTATCCACGATTTGAAGAACTAGAAATATTGAATCGGAAAAGTTGCGTAAAATTACGAAAAGAAGGTTTAAACCCCTTTGCGATCATCAAAACAGAAAAGCAAACTACAAAAGCAACGGAATTAGGGACCAGCTGTGTCAAGCACACACTAAAAGTTTTCAAAACTTCAAGAAAAAGGGGAGACAAAGGAAGACGGAGTCCGCTATTGAAGTGAGCCGTATAAAAGGCTCGACATCCCTCCGGGGGAGATGTGACCCTATCAGTAGAAGAAGGAAGAATTATCTCAGAACCTTCCGGAAAATATTTGGTATAATTATTCACAACCTCCGGGAATGTTTCCGCCGTATATGCGCAAGCTACATCCTCAATAGGTTCAGAAATCTGAGGAACAGTACCTTTGCCCTTTTTGGTTCGGGCAGCCACATCCGCGTCAGTAAGGATTCGTACCTTGAAGGTATCCTCTACAGGGACGACGAAGTCAGTTACACTAGATTGTTCGCCCAACTGACTAGAATGCAACTCCTCCTCATTATCGGGGGCGACAATCTCTTTAGAAGAAGATCTTCTTGCGGAAGCCATGTATTCTAGTTCTCGGAAAATGAAGGTCGATAAAAGGAAGAATTTAGCGTGATGAACGACCAAGCAGGAAATAACTACGAATTGTAGGGAAGTATAAAAGAAGAATGGCGAACTTAAGAGTCACCTATTTATAAGAAAATGAGAAAAGACGTTTCGAACTTATTGCGGCTACTCATATTCCCGCCAAAAATGGAAGGATACGAAAAGCTTCCAGAATAAACGCGTGGCGATCCGTAACTGGACAGAGAAAACGACTATCTATGATATGAAGCACTCTTTTCCTTATTTAAGATTTTTTTCCCACAGGGTTTTTTCTTAAGTAAGGTTTTTCACGAGGCTCCATTCATAGAAAACGAACAGTCGTAGAGATCTATCTACTTCTACGAGCTTCTTTTATCTATACACTCGAAGAAGTGAGGGAGTACTGATGGGGGCTATTTCGCACCCTACATACTGTACCATCGACTAACGGCATTGAGATCTGATCGACGAAATCAGGCTGTTTAAAGATCATCTCATCGACCAGGCCGAGTGCGGTTCTCTTCGATCTAAGGACGATACTCCGGACCCATGAAGGATATTTGGGCCTAGTCCTATTAGGACTATGTTTCCTTATAACGCTAGGTTTAGCATTGTATAAATACCTGGTTAATCTTTGTATTAGACAACTACGAAATCCCTCAACTCCAAGAATACATAATTATACACTGCTTACTACAGCACAACTGAATAAGATTCAACATTATTCATAGCTTTTGATCTCCATACCGGTGTGTTTTTAGCTTTGTTTTGTGGTTTTACTTCTTGTTCTTAAATACTGCTTTTCTTGGTAAACGATCCATCCGGAATAAAGTAACGGAGCCCTATAAAATATATATAAATATCGAGAATCCCCCCCGATATCACAAATTCACTGATATTCAATTAACCCGACGAAATCCGGTTAAATCAATTACATTGGAAGCTCGAGTCTGTATAGCCTTCCAATTTCAATTCTCCTCCATCGTATACCAAGAACAATTCTTAGTCCTTCTCAGGTACTTCAGAATGGCCTTTACGGCTATCCAGTGCTGCTCTCCTGGATCAGACTGGTAGCGACTTGTAACGCTTAGAGCGTACGCTACGTCTGGTCTAGTACATAACATACCATACATTATGCTTCCTATTGCGGATGCATATAGTACTCGAGACATATTGCTTCTCTCTTCTGGCGTCTTTGGGGCCATATACTTTAGAGAGTGCAATCCCATGTCTCATTGAAAACAATCCTCTCTTGGATTCTTCCATGTTAAATCTTTTCAAGACTTTATCCATGTACTGGGTTTGGGAGAGGCTCAGCGGTCCTTTTGATCTATCTCGGTAGATCCTTATACCTAGTACAAAGGATGCTTCTCCCAAATCCTTCATTGAGAATTGTGTAGACAACCATGCTTTAGTTTCGGACAACACTTTCACATTGTTTCCAATGAGAAGAATGTCGTCAACGTAAAGCACCAAAATTCAACTGTACTCCCACTGATCTTCTTGTACACGCAAGGATCGAACATGTTTTTGATGAATCCAAAAGTTTGGATTGTTTCATCGAAACGAATGTTCCAACTTCGAGAAGCTTGCTTCAGTCCATAAATGGACCTCTGGAGTTTGCACACGTTGTGTTCATCTCCTTCGGATGCATATCCTTTTGGTTGCTCCATGTAGATCTCTTTGTCAATGTCCCTATTGAGAAAGGCAGTTTTTACATCCATCTGTCATATCTCGTAGTTATACCACGCAGCTATGGCTAGCAAGATTAGAATGGATTTTGGCATTGCGACGGGCGAGAAGGTCTTCTCAAAATCAATTCCAGGTCTTTGAGTATATCCTTTTGCCACTAGTCGCGCCTTGTAGTATTGAATTGTTGGAAGGTTTGTGGTTGTGAATTATTGGATTAATTACGTTAAAACAATTCATTAATAACAAAAATTTATTATAAAAATAAAAAATAAAAATTATTTTTAAAAAAGTTTGAAATTAATCAGCGACGGATTTTTCAATCTGTCGCTAAACATACTACCAGCGACGGGAAATTTCCATCGCTAAAGTCACTCATAGCGACGGAAATGAAATTCGTCGCTGTTAGAAGATTCAGCGACAGAAACTGTATCCGTTGCTGTCATTCTGTTTAGCGACGGATATGATTTCCGTCGCTAGGAGAAAATTTAGCGACATATTTTATTTTCCGTCGCTAAATATTCAGCGACGGACAAAATCCGTCTCTGAATTTTTCGTCGCTAATAATTAGCGACGAAGGTTTTAGCGACGGATTTTTTTTCGTCGCTAATTCCGTCGCTAAGTCGATTAGCGACGGATTTTGGAGCAAAATCCGTCGCTAATTCCGTCGCTATTTTCGCAGATTTTTGTAGTGTCTCCGTTCACTCTAAGCTTTCGCTTATAGATCCACTTGCAACCCACGAGAGTCACTCCCACGGGTGGATCTACCACGGCCCAGACCTTATTTGAGTGCATGGAGTCCAATTCAGATTCCATGGCTTTGCGCCTCTTTCCCGATTCTATGTCTAGCATAGCCTCTTCGTAAGTCCTTAGGTCGGTCAGAGACTGTCCAGTCTCATGCAGCAGACCGTAGTACCTTTTGGGTTCTCTACATTGTCTTTCTGACCTACGAAGTATCGGTGTACTCTCTGGTGCACTTTCATGCTCATGTTCTCCCACTGCCTGTGGTGATGGGTCAGCTTGATCGACCTCTTCGGCCTTTTCAGCTTCAGTTACCTCATCCAGTTCTACGTTGTGTTCCTTCTTGTCCACCAAGAAATCCTTCTTTAAGAAGTGTGCATTCCTCGAGACAAACGTAGTTTGTCTTGTAGGATCGTAGAACTCGTATCCTATTGAGTTTTCCGGATACCCCACGAATTTGCACAAAGTGGATTTAGTTTCCAATTTATCTCCCACTAGCTTTTTAACGTAAGCGGGAGATCCCCATATGCGCATGAATGCATATGAGGGTGCCTTGCCAAACCATAATTCGTATGGTGTCTTTTCTACGGTTTTAGAAAGTACCATGTTTAGTATCTTCGTTGCCTTGAGGAGGGCATGTCCCCAAAATGAAAGAGGAAGGTTAGTGGCACTCATCATGGATCGAACCATATCCATCAAGGTTCGATTCCTTCTCTCTGCTACTCCATTTAATTGGGGTGTTGCAGGAGGAGTCCACTGCGACAGTATTCCATGCTCTACAAGATAGTTCAGAAATTCGTTACTAAGAAATTCTCCACCTCGGTCAGAATGAAGAGCCCGTATCATTTGACCAAGTTGATTCTCTACTTCCATCTTGAATTCTTTGAATCGCTCAAAGGCTTCAGACTTGTGTTTCAACAAGAACACATAACCATAATGACTAAAGTCGTCAGTGAAAGTGATGAAGTAGTCATAGCCTCCTCGGGCGCTTTTTCTTAGTGGTCCACATACGTCAATATGTATTAAGTCCAATGTTTGCTTGGTTTGCTTAGGGTTTCCCTTAAATGGCAATTTAGCCATTTTACCATTTAAACATGGTTCACATGTTGGCATTTCATCAATGCGATTGACTTCAATCGCGCCAGAAAATGCTAACTTTTGAATCCTTGACTTAGATATATGTCCAAGTCTAGCGTGCCATAATTGGGCAGATATTTCATTATCTTGTTTCCTTTTATTTTGTTGAGCGTGCATAACTAACTTAGGTGGTTCAATGGTGTATAGTCCATCTTTTAATGTACCAGTGACAAACAAATTATCATTCATGAATAATGAAAAGAAACTTTTATTAATTAAAAATTTAAAACCTCCATTATCCAAAACAGGAATAGAAATAATATTTTCACTAAACCAGGTACATAAAGAACGTTCCTAAGGACTAATTTATTACTGATTTAGCCGGATTTCGTCGGGTTAATTTGTATATCAGTGAATTTGTATATTTAGTAGGGCTCCGTTACTTTATTCCGGATGGATCAATCACAAAGAAAAGCAATGATTAAGAACAAGAAGTATAACCACAAGTTAAGCTAATAACACATCAATATGGAGAGCAAAATACTATGAATGATATAGATTCTTATTCAGTTGTAATGCCTTGGGCAGAGAATATTTGTGTATCCTTGAAGTATAGGATTTCGTAGTTGTCCCCTAATACAATGATTAACTAGGTATTTATACAATGTTTAACCTAGTTTTACAAGGAATCATAGTCCTAAAAGGACTCGGCCCAAATATCCTTCATGGGTCCGGAGTATTATCTTTAGATCGAAGAGAGCCGTGCTTGGCCGGGTCTGTTAGACGATCTTGATCTGCTCGGATTGGTCTAATCGATCTTAACATCTTCGTTCGATACGAGTAATATGTAGGGTGCGAAATAGCCCCCATCAGTACTCCCTCACTTCTTCGAGCGTATAGATAATAGAAGCTCGTAGAAGTAGATAGATCTTTACGACTGTTTCTTTTCTATGAATGGAGCCTCGTTAAAAACCTTACTTAAGAAAAAACCCAGTGGGAAAAAATCTTAAATAAGGAAAAGAGTGCTACATATCATAGACAGTCGTTTTTTCTGTCCAGTTACGGATCGCCACGCGTCTATTCTGGAAACTTTTCATATCCTTCCCTTTTTGGCGGGAATATCAGTAGTTGCCATAAGTTCGAAACGTCATTTCTCATCTTCTTATAAATAGGTGACGCTATAGTTCGCCATTTCTCTTTTATACTTCCTTACAACTCGTACTAATTTTCTTGATTAGTCGCTCATCACGCCTAGTTTTTCTGTTTATCGACCTTCATTTTCCGAGAACCAGGATATATGGCTTCTGTGAGAAGGTCTTCTTCTAGAGAGGTTGTCGCCCCCGACAATGAGGAGGAGCTGCAATCTAGTGTAACTGATTTTGTCATCCCTGTGGAGGATACTTTTAAGGTACGGATCCTTACTGACGCGGATGTGGCGGCCCGAGCCAAAAAGGGCAAAGGTACTGTTCCTCAAATTTCTGAACCGATTGAGGATGTTGCTTGCGCTTATACGGCGGAGACATTTCCGGAGGTCCTGAATAACTATACTAAATATTTTCCGGAAGGTTCTGAGATAATTCTTCCTTCCTCTACTGATAGGGTCACAATTCCCCCGGAGGGATGCCGAGCCTTTTATACGGCTCACTTTAATAGTGGACTTCGTCTTCCTTTGTCTCCCCTCTTTCTCGAAGTCTTGAAAACTTTTAGTGTGTGCCTGACACAGCTGGTTCCAAATTCCGTTGCTTTTGTAGTTTGCTTTTCGGTTTTGATGATCGCCAAGGGGTTTAACCCTTCTTTCCGTAATTTTACACAACTTTTTCGCTTTAATATTTCTAGTTCTTCAAATCGGGGATATTTCTTCGCTAGTCAACGACCTAGCCGAGCAATCTTTGATGCCCCTGTTTCTAGTAATCCCTCATGGAAATCTCATTTCTTCTTCGTTCGTCCTCCATCTAATCTTCGCTTAGCGGATGGTACGAGTGTGCCTTTTTCATGGGATCATGGTTCTAGTTGGATTTCCGGAGGTCGCTTAGCGACAGGCGAACTGATTCCCGATGATGCTAAGTTTATCGCTGATATCTCCGAATTGCGTGCAAACAAATTTCAAAGTGCTCTTTTGATTGGGGAAGCTTTCCTTCGCAAGGCGGGGTTAAGCATTCATAGTTTTCCCATCAATTCACCATCTGAACCTCTTGGTTAGTAATTTATTCGATCTTAGTGTTGTGATAATATCATTTATAGGGAAGGTACATAATTCATGATTAATTTCTTTTTCAGCTGATATGGTAGAGAATTCTCGACATTCTTCGAAGGGAAAGATGGTCCTTTCAAAATCTTCTAAATCCGCCGAGAATGCGCCTATCGAGCAGAGAGCGTCACGAAAAAGGAAGTTGGAGTTAGGCCATGAATCCGAAGAGGACAGAGAGGAATCATCAGAATCTCCTCAGGAGCCCCCTATTCGTCAGGGCACGGGACCTGGTTATCCTCCCCTTTCTCTTAGAACATCTTTAGGCGTTCGAGGATGTCACACCTGGTCGAAGCCTTATCCAACTAATAATCCAGTCGATAGGAAGAGGAGTTATTATGGACGTTCCGGTCAGGATCTTTCTTTAGTCGGAGAAAAACACCCAAGACCTACTCTTGTCGAAATGATCGAGGAACATTTGGAGGGAAAGAGAGCCGCTGGTTATTCCGAGAAGGACTCTCTTATCCACGATGATAATGAGAACGCGATTGATAAGGCAACTCGTGTTCTTTTGTCTGGTGTTTTTACCCGTGATCTGAATAAACTTCTTCATAAGGATCCTCTGGAGAAATTCCAACGAGCTTGTCTTTATGCTGAAAAGGTGATATCCTTTTCCTTTAATCATGTTAACCGGTATCTTTAAGTGTCTTCCTCAATTTACTAATCCATCTCTTTTTCTTGCCCTCTTTGCTTGTTCAGACTAAGACGTGTCTTACGTCATACGCCTATGAGAATGCACTTTGGAAACAACAGTGCGAGTTTTTGGAGGAGAAGAATAAAGCTTTGCTTCGTAAATCTTCCGGTTCAGAGGTTGGTCCCTCAACATCTTCTTTGGTTCCCACCATAGAGACTTGTGCTACTGGGACTGAAGACCAAGAAATGATAAACAAGGTGATGGAGATTTCTCGTGCTCAAGAGCAGGCCAACCAAATGGCTAGAAAGTTAGAGGAATTTCAATTACAGAGCACGGCTCGTATTAGTGAGCTGGAATCTCAAGTCTCAACTCTTGAAGCTTCTTTGGAGGAGTATGAGAAGGATGTCCCACTTAGTGGACTTAGGGATCGATATGGTAGAAATCCCGACGAAAGAGTTGTTCGTGAATTTCTCAATTCTCCTGTTCATACGGCGTTGGTGTATCGGATGGTCGGTCCTTTACTTGAAAGCACTTTTAAGAAGGCGATTCATCAGCTGGTAGCTCTGGAGATGATCGATGATCGTCGAAAAGAGTATTTGAAGGCTGCTCATATTCGGTTGAATCGTTATGGTGAACTTTATTCTTCTTCTGAGGTCCCAGATGTTCTATATCAAGGTTTTCCTCTAGCTCACCTTGTCGAAGAATTTGGAAATCCATTGCCCATTCCTCCTTCTGACGTCAATGAAGAGCTCGATAATACTTTTGTTGATCCCGAAGTCGAGGAAGAAGAGGAAGAAGATATTGGTACGACTGAGGTCGTCGGTAGCGACCAGAGAATTTCGGATAGTGAGCAGGCTTCTTAAGACAGTGATTTCTTGAATAATCCTTGTAATTATTTTCCTCGTAGGTATTAATTGTAATTTTACCTTTCTTCTCTTTGTACGCTAAACGTTTTGTATTCTGACAGTCGTGTCTTTTCGGCTTCGCCGTAATAATTCAGACAAGTCATTAAATCTGGCGTAATCATTATGCGTGTGTCTTTTCATATTCTAGCGTTTGCTCCAAGGTCATTTCTGCTATTTCGCGCCCTTTCTTTAGGTCTGTCGCGTCCTTTCGCGTAGTATAAATACGAAAGGTAAAATCTTGACTTGTTTTTACCGCTATACTTTTCTCTCGACAGAATACTCGTCTTTTAGCCAGTCGATAAATCTTCTCGATATTAAATTGTGCTTTTTCATAATCCGACCATGAGTAATCTCTTTGGTAATACTTCGAAGCGACCTTCCCGTGAGGGCGCTCGTGATAATAGATCCAAAAAGCATCGAAGAGATGGGCCATCGATGGAACCTCTTCGTTCGTCCCAAACAATTAGGTCGGAGATCGATACCAGTGTTATCGTTTCTGAGCCTCTCTCTGCGGTAGACTCGTCGTTTTCTGAACCAATCCTTCCTGCTTCCACTCAAGTAGGAAGAATGCCTTCTCCTGGTCGGTATGCCTTTGGCGATATGTCGAACGAGGAACCGGCTTATAATATTGCTGTTAGTTCAAATGCTCCTTCCTTTGAGCATGTTTTTCATGGGGGGAATTTTACTGTTTCCCTTCCTTTGTCAGTTTCTACTGCCCCAATCATCAGCGGAGGGCAAACTGGTGGTGGCTTTTTTGTCAATCCTTCTGCGACACAATCCATTGTGCAGGATTGTCC
>CM064881.1:42484845-42687677 GCA_003313485.2 Penstemon barbatus
CATGCATTAGCCAAGTTTGATCTTCAATGACCAAGACATCGTTGTTGGGGCAGCTCGACGATTCAGTAGCCTGTGTCGGTGTTTCTAATATAAAATCGGCCAACACTTGGGCCTTGATGGCAATCCTTGGTTTGTAGTCCACCTCGAACTGACTGAGTTCGATGGCCCATTTGATTAGTCGACCGGAGGCTTCTGGTTTTGCTAGAACTTGCCTTAGTGGCTGATTCGTCAGAACGATGATTTTGTAAGTTAAGAAGTAGGGTCGGAGTTTTCGTGCGGCCACTACTAAGGCCAATGTGAATTTTTCTATTTCTAAGTAATTCTTCTCCGCCCCCTGTAATAATTTGCTGAGATAATATACAGGCTTATGATCCGAGCCCTCGATTTTGATTAGTACCGAACTGATCGCTGCATCGGAGATGGAGATGTACATGTATAAGGGTTCTCCTTCCGTTGGTTTTGCCAACATCGGAGGTGTCGTCAAATATACTTTGAGCTGCTCGAAGGCGTGATCGCATTCTTCGGTCCAAACAAAGTTCTTTGCTTTTCGGAGAGTTTGGAAAAAAGGGAGGCTTTTGTCTGCAGACTTTGATATAAATCTGTTTAATGCTACGATTTTTCCCACTAGGCTTTGTACTTGAGAGATAGTTTTAGGAGGTTTCATTTCAGTTATGGCTCGGATTTTTTCTGGATTGGCTTCGATTCCGCGTTGGTGAACTAGATATCCCAAGAATTTTCCTGATTTGACACCAAAGGTGCATTTTGCGGGGTTTAACTTCATACGATATTTTCTTAAGATCTGAAAGCATCGATCTAGATGCTTTACATGATCTGCTTCGTTCATACTTTTGACCAGCATGTCGTCCACGTAGACTTCCATCAGTTCTCCGATTAATTCTTTGAACATTAGGTTTACTAACCTTTGGTAAGTAGCTCCGGCATTTCTTAAGCCGAATGGCATTACAATGAAGCAATATACTCCCTGCTCGGTTACGAACGCGGTTTTTTCTTGATCCCGCTCATCCATGTATATTTGGTAAAACCCTTGGAAGGCGTCCATCATACTGAATAATGCGAAGCCAGCCGTCGAGTCGACCAATAAGTCGATCCTTGGCAGGGGGTAAGGGTCACGCGGACACAACTTGTTGAGGTCGGTGAAATCATTACACATCCTCCATTTATTATCTTTTTTATCTCCTTTAGCGACTAGTACGACATTGCATAGCCATTCCGAGAAATGAATTTCTCGGATTTGTTTTGCCTCGAGCAACCTTTCGACCTCGGCTTTGATAATTTTATCTTTCACCGGTCCATGATTTCTCTTCTTCTGCCTGGCGGGTTTCGCCAAAGGATCTATTTTTAGGGAATGCTTGATTATTCGAGGATCAATTCCTTCAATATCATTTGCACTCCAGGCGAAGACATCAGCATTGTTTCTGAGGAAGTCGATCAGCATTATTTCTCCTTGTTCGCTCAACTCTGTACCAATTCTCGTCTTTTTGGATGAGTCACCTTCTACTAGAATTACCTCTTTATGTTCAGGGGGTTTCAAAGATAAGTCTAGCGGTTCTTTCCCCTTTTTATCTAGTCGATCAGTACTAGGAATTTCAACTTCATTTCTAACGAGATCGCCTTCGATCTTTCTCTTGTTCGGAGTTATAGGCTTAGGGTGTTCTTTCATAGTTAACGAAGTACTGTAGCAGTCCCAAGCCATGCAATGGTCGTTTGTTATTTCTCCGATGCCTCTATCGGTTGGAAACTTTATCTTCTGATGATAAGTAGAGACAACAGCTCGGAATAGATTGAGAGCAGGTCTTCCCAATATTGCATTATAAGCGAAAGGGGTTTCTACTACTAGAAATTTTACTAGCTTCACTGTCCGATGGGGTATTTTTCCGAGCGATACGCTTAAGGTTATCGTTCCGCTGGGAATGATTTCGGACCCCCCGAATCCTATTAATGGCGTAGCTACTTTCTGCAAGTTTATCTGCCCCAAGTTCATTTGGGCCAAAACTTCTCGGGAGATAATATTGGCTGAGCTCCCATTATCTATTAAGATCCTCTTGACATTGTAATTTGCTATTTCTAGCGATATTACCATAGGGAAGTCGGGGTTATCCTCTCTTGCGTCCCAAATAATATTTTTAGGTGCTTCGCCTTCATTAAAACTGATCTGCTGATCGTTTGACGTCCTGCTTTCCAAGGTCCAAATTTCTTTTGGGTATTTTGAGTTTCCAATTATGGACCTGGCAGTTCTTCGCCGGGCGTTACGACTATCTCCACCCGCCGGACCCCCGGAGATCGTATGGATAGTTCCATTGATCTGGTCGTGGTTTGACTCCTGAATAGGTCGTCGCTCAGGTGATCTTTGATGAGAATTTCTCCTTCGATCACCATTCCGAGGGCTTCTACTTCTTTCCCTTTTACGGTTATCTCGCTCTATGTATTCGTCAAGTTTTCCTTGCTCGATAAGTTTCTCAACCTCTCTCTTAAGGTGAAAACAATTCTCCGTTCGATGTCCATGTGCCCTATGGTATTTACAGTATTGATTGTAGTTTCGAGAGCCCGGTCTCGGCTGCGCGATTTTCCTTGCTTCAGGAATCCAGTTATTTCTTTCTAGGACTTCCAATATTTCTTCCATTGGAACATTTAATCCTTGGGTGTTCTACATGATTCACCCTGCTTCTGATTGGTTGATCATGGTTTCTAGGTCTTTGGTAGAAATTAGGTTGTCTGTCTTGGTCGGCTTTGTTGTATTCCAGTCGGTGGAAAACATTACCTCTCCTGGAAGATCGCTCGTAATCCGAAGATTTTTGGGTAGGAAACCTCTCATGCCGTTTGGAGCCTGAGGTGGTGGCTTTGTTTTTGTTTTTATCCTTAAAGGAATTCATCTCTTCTTGGGTCATATATTTAGAAGCCAAACTCATAATGTCGGAAAACGTTCTCGGTTGTTTTCGACTGAGGGCGTTTCCGAATTGCCTATTTTTAGTGAGGTCGAAGAGGATAGAAATTATATAATCGATATTCGGTGAGTCGATTTTGAGTAATTCTACGTTGAACCTCGCCAACCAATTTCTTAGGGTTTCTCCCTCTTGTTGGTGTATGGTTCCCAGGTAGCTCATCGGAAGTTTTTGTCTCTTCTGACTGGCAAACTGCTGCGTTAGTTTATTGCATAATTCTCGGAAACTGAATATAGAGTTGGCCGGTTGTTTGGCAAACCAATCTAGCGCGAGTCCTTCGAATGTTGTTACCATTAGCTTGGCGGTGAATTCGGCGGAGTGGGCGTACAAATTCATTATGTTCGTAAAGCTAAAGATATAATCGTCCGGGTCGGTGGTTCCATCATATCGGGGTAGTCTTCCCGGGACCTGTCCCGCGGACTGTGCTTCTTTTATTTCCCTGCAGAAAGGAGAGCAAGCCGCAAGGCTTTCCTGGAGTTCTGCAGTCCGGGCCCACGGGTTCTGCACAGATCGTAATCGTTGTTCAAGTCGCTCCTGTACCATCCTTTCAATTTCTCGTTCTGAGAATCGAGTCGCTCTCGGTCGATGGGGGATTGTATCATCTATATCATCTTCGATTGGGATGATCGTTCGTTCCTTCGATCCGCTGCGAACTGCTCGCGGTACTCTTCGACCAGTTCTTCTTTGGGGACGGTTGTCGGATGGTTTAGAATTTACCTGCTGCGGGCTGTGTAGCGAGCGTCGCTCACTCGCTGGGCTGTCAGCTTGTTGAGAGGTCCGTTCGTTCGGCCTTGGCACTCCTGGCGCGGGAGTTGCCCCGGGAGCCGTAACGTTTTGAGGAATTTGGTCTAAAACTAGCAATTCTTCTGGAGAGAGTGATTTGAAGAGCATCGCTATTTGTTTCAGTTTTTCCTGAGCGCCAGGGAGAGGAGCGGGTATTTCGGGGAGCTCCGGTTCTTCTGGTATTGTACCGGTAAGACCTCCTTGGTGTTCCTGCTGACGGGAACGGGTATCTGGGAGGTTTTCATTGGTGTTTGGATTGTTGTTATCATTGTTGTCTTGTGGATCTTCAGATGTGTTGTGACCTGTGGTCGTATTGCTTCTCGCTCCAACGCGAGCGCTTTTCCTTGGGCGAGCCATGTGTCGATTCGAATAATTAACCTAGCCCCTCGGTGGGCGCCAACTGATTTAGCCGGATTTCGTCGGGTTAATTTGTATATCAGTGAATTTGTATATTTAGTAGGGCTCCGTTACTTTATTCCGGATGGATCAATCACAAAGAAAAGCAATGATTAAGAACAAGAAGTATAACCACAAGTTAAGCTAATAACACATCAATATGGAGAGCAAAATACTATGAATGATATAGATTCTTATTCAGTTGTAATGCCTTGGGCAGAGAATATTTGTGTATCCTTGAAGTATAGGATTTCGTAGTTGTCCCCTAATACAATGATTAACTAGGTATTTATACAATGTTTAACCTAGTTTTACAAGGAATCATAGTCCTAAAAGGACTCGGCCCAAATATCCTTCATGGGTCCGGAGTATTATCTTTAGATCGAAGAGAGCCGTGCTTGGCCGGGTCTGTTAGACGATCTTGATCTGCTCGGATTGGTCTAATCGATCTTAACATCTTCGTTCGATACGAGTAATATGTAGGGTGCGAAATAGCCCCCATCAATTACCACCTAAATCTAACTCCACTTCGCCTGTGGCCTCGGCAGCAGCTCTAGCTCCATTGCCAAATCTCAAGATCCAATCCCCTGGCCTAAGTGGCCTTGTTGCTCCCATCACTTGTAAATCATTACAAAGATGATAACCACAAGCAGTGTCTAGCACCCATGATGCACAATGAAGTGATAAATTAACTTCAACAAGGAATATACCGTTCGAGCTCTCCAAGAACTCTTTGCAGTTCCTCTTCCAGTGTCCAGGTTTCTTGCAGTAGAAACATTTTTGTTCACCAGCAGAAGCCTTTCGCTTCTTTCCCTTCACTATAGGCCCAGATGGTCCTTTGCCTTTGCTTGAAGAAGCATTTCCTTTCCCTTTCCCTTTTTTCGTCCTTTTGGACTTGGATTGAGTCGAGGTAGCAACCATCACTGGTTTCTCTCTTTTCATGGAAGCCTCGACAGTGGCGAGCATATAAGCCAACTCGTGAAGTTCAACATCCATCTTGTGCATGTTGTAGTTCACTACGAATTGCTCGAATAATCTTGGCAACGACTGGAGGATTATATCCTGGCAGTAGGTTTTCTCCATCTTTACGTCAAGAGTACCAATCTTTTCAATAGGCCCAATCATCTTGATGCAGTGAGATCGAACATCAGCACCTTCAGCCATCCTCGTTTGTTGCAAAGTCTTAGCAATTTCATACCGCTCATATCTACTTTGCACTCCAAATAGACCATTCAGGTGCGTGTAGATTTCAAAAGAGGACTTCATATGCTCGTGCTGCTTTTGAAGCTCATTCGACATGGATGCCAACATGAGACAACGTGATTGCAAGTCACCGTCTAGCCACATATTAACGGCCTTTTTCTCAGTATCATCGGCATCCTTAGCAAGTTCGGGAGGGGGCCCATCAAGGACAAAACTTCACTTTTCAGAAGCGAGAATGATCTTAAGGTTCCTGACCCAGTCATGGAAGTTGGGTCCAGTCAATTTGTTTTGTTCAAGTATGATGGAAGTCGGATTCTTAGACATTATATCTACAAAACGACGAGAGAAGAAATAAATATGCGAAAGATTAATTTAAAATGCACAATTTACAAACATGATTTTTATTTGTAAATTACTCCCACTATTTTAATCAAAATCTTATGCCCCCACATAAGTTTCCAGAATTTAAAATATCCTAGCGGGCTTAAGGCCCAATTGCAATCTCCTAGTACCCACAACTTGTTGGCCATACTATTTGATTCACTTGGTGGTCAACTACGTCGTCGGTTAACCATCGCAGCTAACCCTTAAGTTCATTTAGCCTCGTTTTTCGATATGGACCCACGACTCGTGAGACATCCATACTTACTAGCGTTAAATCATGTCCAATACTCGTGGAGAGAAATAGTTCAATCCTAGACGCCCCACGACTCGTGAGACAGCGCCTAAAACCTTGCTATCCCCTCCCTTGGCACTAATTTCGTGCATCGAGGCAATAGACATATCATCTTCCTATAGCTCGATCCACGACGCGTGAGACATCGAGATATATTCGTACAATATGCATAAGACCTAGTAATTGGATAGGCTCGGACCATAGAAACTATTCATATGCCCGTTATTCGATTTAATATTCTAATTGAATTTTATGTTCAATTGGAGGTTTTAAGTTTTTCTTGTGCGAGGTCTCATCAGATTATGCTTTATTTTATTTACGTGATCTATTCTAAGCATGCAAGACATACATCAAAGAATATAAGTAAACATACATCACCTAGCAAGATATGATTGATCGATTGCCCATCCTATGCGATCGATCACGAGCCATGTGATGAATCAATTGGTCAGTCTATGGTAGAAATTAAATGTCCTAACTATTACAATTTTCAAACCCATACATCATGGGCCTTCTTGTAATATCCAACTTGATTGGGCCTCCATGTAATGAATTGGGCCTCCACGTCCTCCAAGGTTATGGGCCTCCATCCGGATCTCCAAGTTTTCATGAGGTCTTCTCGGCTCCAAGCCTAATCTAAGCCTAGCTTACATAATTTAAATGGTCCTATTCTATTACATTTGTTTGCGCAAGCAAAGACCCCAATCAGGCCCATTTAATTACAACCCATAAAAATAAATAAACCAAAAACTACACATGGCTTAAGGGCAAAATCGATCAATCCACATATTCACTCAAGAACATGCATAAATTCACATAAGGGCATAAATGTAAATTTACCGGCTCCTTTAATTTTAATTCACAAAATTTATCCAAGTTAATTAATTTTGAATTAACAATTAACCTCTAAGATTAATTAGCTCTTACTTGAGCTCTAAGAAATCTACAAACCTTATCTTGATTAAATTGGTTAATTAAGATAGATCAAATATCTAATATTCCTATCTTATCCAAAACTCAAAGTTTCCCAAATATTCCAATCTCCAAGATTTTCAAGATAATCCTATTTTGTCTAGATTAGTTTAATTAAGGTAGTGTTTAATTCTAACAAGATAACTACCTTATCCAAAAACTCCAAGTTTCCTAATCATCCAAAATTCTAAAATTTCCAGAATTTCCAAAATAGGCAGAATTAGAGTCCAACCAAAATCAACCAGTCGAGGCCAATCGGAGATTGCCACGTGGACAACACACGCACTGCCACGAAGTCCGCGCATGGCAGCGCGCGACAGCATGCGGCTGCGCGTGGCAGCACACGGTTGGTAGCCCATAGGCTGCTGCCGTGCGCTTCTCGCGCGGCCAGCGTGCTGTTCGCATGCTGCCGTGGGCAGTAGCACGCGGTGGCCGCCCAGCCGCGGTGCGCTGCGTGCCACCGCGGTTGGATCCAATTAAATTTTTTTTTGTTGTTGTTCGATTACCCATGATTTAATTAAGCAGATCTAGTCAATTAAATCACAATCCAAAAATAAAACTAACATGATAAAGTTTTCGAATTTAAAATTATACATTAACTCTAAGTTAACAGATCTACGTTCTAAAACATGCAAAGTTAAAGAACTAGCCATACATAAATCAAACATATGATTTAAAACACAGAATTTGCAAATTCATATATATACAAAGCCTAGAGTTAGCTCTGATACCACTGTTGGGATTCGATAAGATAAACAGCCCTAGGCACAGTGGAATATAAAATTTTTAGGACCTCTTACAGAATCTTGTCAGGATACTACTTTAGTTGTATATATATGAATATATAAATTAAACGATAGTATAATCAGTTTGAACGTTATACCTATCTCCTTGCAAATCCAAGTTGGCAATTGAGGTTAAGTTTCTCCTCCAGCAAAATCGATCCAAGCCCTGCAACAGCGCCCCACGTGTTGTGCCTCTACGAGTTGATACACTACAATATCACGAAAATTAATATATCCTAATCGACTAGAACATAGGGTATATTAATATCTAGGATCTAGGAACGACTTAGGAACAAAATCGAAAACGAAAAATTCTTCCAAAGGGAAGAGGGAGTTCGGCCGATTTGGTTATGGGAGAGGGAGAGAGAATTTTTGCTCTGCCCAATTTTTGCTTAGAGTTGTGTGTGAAAAATAACTGTAAGTTACCTACTTATAGTTATCTCCCTAACCTAGTCCTATTAGGATTAGGACTTTCTTTTCTTACATGGGTCATGACCCTCTTTAATTAGAAGACTAAGTCTTCCAATTAATTCATGGCCCAGTTAATTAATTTGACCAGGCTTTATTTAATCTCCCAATTAAATAACCCAATTAATTAACTACTCTCCCAATTAATTAAATCAGACTCTAAGTCTATTTAATTAAAATCCTTTCTATAATTAATTAAATCCAACTTAATTAATTAATTCACAAATTAAATTCCAATTTAATTTATTATCCTGATCCAATTCCAATTGGATCCTATTTTGTTCCATTTGGGTCGACCCAGTCGACCCACCCATTATAATCGACCCATCGATTATATACCTAGTCGACTCGGTTGTTCTCATTTACTCGCTTTCGCTTCATGTGTATTGTGTATGCCCCCGTAGGTTCACCACATAATTGGCCGTGGGTTATAATTAAATATTATTTAATTATTCGAGTAACATATACTCTAAATCAATCGAACACTCTGTCGACTGATCATTCCAAAATTAGCACCCCTGCAAATTTGGGAATTCTCCCATACTCCACGGTCGATGTCTAGCCACAAGCCCATGGAGCCCAATCACTGGTGAATTAATTTAGTGAACCTTTTAACTCATTTACAATTTCCATATACGCCATAATCTCTCCATCGATCAATCTCCCAGTCGAGACTTAAGGGTATGGTCTTTCATCGGTTTCCCTTTTCTTTTGTCTTGACCTTATGTATTCTGATCTTGAAATAAATTCCCTTTGACTTAATCTTTATGAGCTACTTACATAAAGTCGTCAGATACCTTGGCCAAGGATTTTACCAGAATTAATTTCTCACAGAAATCTATAGGAGAATTTCCCAAACTATCAAGTCGGGTCAATGGATCATTTGTTGATGGTATGAATCTGCATACGAGTTCCTCTATGCCCAATATGAGTCCACATAGACTTTCTGGCGATCCCCAGTCAGTCGGAACTCAAATCAAAGCATAGACATTCTCGTACCAGATAAACCCTATCATCTCAAGTAATTAGGGATCGTTCCTCGTATATTATTGTAAATTGGAATAACTTCAACCCCGATATGCGACTACCGCTTCCATGGTAAGTTATTTCCTAATTGGGGTATTCAGTGCACTTGCCATCCCAGTAAGCCACCCACTTATGTGTATCGACTATCTTTGTCACGCTCGTGGACCCCAGCATCCTTCAATTCATCGGAGTATACACAATAGTGAGAGTCTAACCGAATCCAACGATGTCCTATCTCGATTGAATTCTACGACTCTTGAATATGTTCTAGATCACGGCCTTGCAGATCAGCCCATGAGTTGTCCCATAGCCTTGTGATCTTAGGACTTCTATCCTAATGCGTAGATATTTATTACATAAGATAAAGTTTACATTATAATAGAATGCATTCATTAATCAAAATTGAATAGTTCCTTATTTATTACAATAAATGCTCGTCATACAGCTAGCTTGCAGGACACTATTCCTATCAATTATTCGAATAAAATGATGTTTTTTGTTGGTCCCAAATGGTCAGTTGAGGTCTAGAGGGAGGGGAAGGAGGGGGTGAATAGACCTCAGAAATTTGTACAACTTTAAAATTTAAACTTTCAATTCTTCAAATGAGCAGACTAAACTGATCAAGTTGAGAGAAGTTACTAGGCTGGTCGCGCATACAGCTTTGAGCAGCAGAGTAGACCACTTCAACTGATTCACTTAGCTGATTTGAATCAGAGTTCCAAGGCGTGTTACTTGCAGTGGAATTTGCAAAGTATTTTTCACAAGTAATCGAGACTTGGTCTCAAAGTTTTATCCGCAGTTTTACAAAGTTCTTTTCAAACAGTTTTGATGAAAATGTGCTTGTTTTGAAATATGCATGAAAAAATGTAGAATGTAAAACACCGATCTTTTTGTAGTGGTTATACGGATCAAAGTCCTTTAGTCCACTCTTCCAAGTCACTTAGATCTTGGGTTATACTATAATCACAAAGATTACAATATTTTCTCTGCTTACGCCGAACAACATATGAACTGGCCATAAGTTCGCAATAGGAGATCACAAAGAAAACCTATCCTCCGAAGTAATATCACTCACAAAGATAGATATCTATTTCTCACAATACTTCTCTTTCAATAATCACTCAGATTTCTTCTTTTCTTCAACATTAGCTTTTGTCAACAAATGATTAAGCTGATGAGTGAGCTATTCTTGAGTTCTTTTGAGACTTAAAATGATTTTTCTTTTGAGTGCTCTCAAAAGTGTATTGTTTCGTATTGTCTCGTGTTTAAACTCTTTGAACAAGCTTTCTTTTTATACTTGAGATTTGAAATCTGTCCGTTGAAGTGTAACAGAGGTCTTCATCTCAAACATTGGTCCCTATCTCTTAGGAACGGCTCCCTGCGACTGTGTACTGTCATATCCACTGTACTCCTTGTCAGTCGCATTAAATGCATTCCGCTGATACGAGGTTCTTTTTCAATCATTTGTCGCAAATACCCTTCCTCTTCGGCATTAATTTCTTTAAGTACATTTATGACTGTTGAGGTGACTTGTGTGATCACTTCTACTCAGTGTCCGAAGTCCCTTATCTGGTGATCACCCGGCTGATCCCAAACTGAACAAATCTGTTGAGTCAGCTGACTTTCATCAACTTGATTTCCTTCTGCAATAGTAGATCAGTCGTCTCCTCAACCATAAGTCTTAATCCTTCTTATTTGTCTTTTACATTCGATCAAAACTTCTTGATAGGGATTTCACTAAGCTTTCATTACTTAGCTGATCTTGATGTTTTAAAAATCATCAAAACCTCCCTTCAATATTTGTCTTCGTCTTCATCTTTATCCAACACTTTGTGTTATGGCCCAAGCCCCCAAGTCGGGTCCTACGTGGACCCACCCCCGAGTCCAGGTCCGTATTCGGTGAACACAACTAAATTTAGAGTATTTTTTTTTTGGGGTTTTAAAACAACATCACATTACAATAATTCACATTAATTTGAATCATAGTTCAAACACGTGAGCATAAAAACCCGAAACACTGCTATGTACATAAACACAATGAGTTTCCAAAATAAACACTCTTAAGTACTTATCATACCAGATACATAAACGACACAAAACATAACAACATAAAAGCAATAGATAACAATGATGATGACCCTCGACGATCGACAGACAGGATCTCTGAGATGGACACACCAACGCTAGACATCTGACAATAGTATATATGTATGTGAAAAAGAAGTAAACACAAATATGTAAGTTTATCATCCAAGTTAGTGAGGTTGTAGTGCACATGTGCGTATGATGCATGGATGCAACATAATATACATGAACATATATAACATTACAATAAATAAACACATGCTATAGCAGTTTAAGCACATTAAACAAGTAACCAACATTTGCTGATGTCGTCCTCCTCTTATCCTCCAGTCCATATTACGACGCCCCCACTGAACACTCTAAGTAAGGAGCTACCTTACTAACTGTGCGCATAGACGTCTCATGCCAGGAGTTTGACATTTACTCCCCAAGTGTAACCTCCACACTTGGCTCGTGAAGCGGGTCTACGGTGGATCGAGGTAACCCTCAACCTTCCTGGTTATCCATGATTCCGCACACCAAAATAGGGCCAACACAATAATAACAAACAATACAGTACAATAACAATCCATTAACAATATAGTACAATAACAATCGAGTAACAGGAAATCAGTAAACAACTCAATAATTATCAAAACAATTCGGTATACAATATCAAATACTTATAAGCTCATAATCATTAGCATAATAATTCAACAAGAATAGTTCGTCCTAGCAGTTGAGTTATTCATTGTATCATACATCACATGCTCGTTCCTTTAGGGACTAAGTTACTGTTATGACTCGAATTACTAGCACATTCGGACTGACATACAAGTAACACACAACACTGACCTGTATAGCTTACGATTCTCGAAGAAATGCAGAAAAGTAGCGTCTTATATTCCTATACACGTTTATGTAACGATCTTAAAATCTAATTACTCCATAAGAATTCTAGAGTGACTAAAGCAATGCTTTAGTCGAGCAAACAATTGATTGTTCAATATCGAAACCACATCTGATCTAAAGGGTCTATGGTTCATCCGTAAAGCGTCTGGTAAACATAACCACGATAAGGTTAAACTAGAAGAAAATCGTTCTCATTGAGTTTTAAAATATTAAATTAAAGGTTTTAAGTTAAGTTACTACCTTCAAATAACTTTATGTTTCTAAAGTATTAAAACAATAACTTGTTTTTCGAATTTATAATTTTAATTTTATTAGAAACATTTTATTTTTGAAAATTAAACATTATTTATATTATCTTTTCCAAAATAGTAATTTATTTATCAATTTTAATTGAAAAATAATTGATTATTGTTTATCATTTTATTTGGATATATAATTAAATTCCTTCTCCTTGATTATATATTTTATTATCTTTATTTCAAACTTATTTAAATTCAGGAAAATTGTTATTCGACAAAATTTTAATTTATTTTTGAAATTACTTAATTCAGAAAAAATATTTATCCAAAATTATTTTAATTTATTTTTTTATTTAAATTATTTATTTCTAGAAAATATTAATCAAATTATTTAAAAAATTTTACTATGGAAATTAATATTCAAGATTAATTAAAATTATATTTTATATATAAAAATTTTATTTTTGAATTTATTAAATTCAGAAAATTATTTTATCAATTTTTTTTATATTTAAATTATTTATTTTCCTAAGAAATATTATTCAAAATAATTTTATTTTATTTTCCAAAACTATGAATGATTTTGTTGTACTTAATTAAGTAATAATGTACCCTTGAAATTATTATCTTTTCAAAAATATTATTTAATTAAGATCTTATTTGGAAAATAATTTATTAGTATTTAATTTTCTCCCTTTTTTTTTTCCTAAATTATTTAAGTATTATATTTATTTTCAAAAATTTAAGCAAAATTATTTTTCCGAATTTATTTTTCAAATTTATTATTTTAAGAATTATTTATTATTATCATTTTTTGAATTTTTTTTTATTTTTGAGTTTTAAATTTGATTTATAAATTCATTTCTTTTGATTTTATTAATTTTAGAAAATTAATTTTAAGTTATTATTATTATTATTATTATTAGTATTCATCTTTATCTTTTTTTTTTTTTTTTGTTTTTTAACTATGGACTGGCCATCAGGGCCAGTCCACTTAACATGGAACAACAGGCCCATTGGTCTGTTGCAATTTGCAACAGATAACAAGCAGCCCCGACTGACGGTGGGTGGCTCCGGCCATCTCACTGGAAATTGCATACCATCCCCTTTAACTATGAAAGTGCATACCCTTTAAATATGCATACCATGTAAATTTATGGCCCATTAAGAATAACCCATTAGGGTAGGCCCATAGATGTAGAATCCCTAAGTAGTGAGGATTAGGGTTCTACATCTATATAATGAGGAAACTGGTCCTCTCTCTACACACTTTTTAGAGCAGTTAAATTCCCCTCATAGTTTAACCGCATTCATAGAAACTCGAATCTGTGGCAAGAGAGAGAAACCAGAGATTCCATACCTTTTCCGCATTGATGTCTTTTACGATGGAATCAGGTATCTCTAAACCTAATTTACTTATTGAGCAATTAATGCATGTTAATGTCGATCCATTAATGTTTCATGCCTTACGTACTTAATTGCTAACAGTGGTATCAGAGCCCGTGTTTGGGCTAACTTTAATTCGATTAGTTTCGATCTAAAATTTATGTTTACTTTTAGATCTGAATTTTCTGAAAATTAAAATACGTGAACTACATGATCTAATTATCATGATTTTTTTGTTAGATCCTTTATTATGTTTAAACTGTGCTCACATAAATTAATTTTCTATGTAATTTATTTATGAAATTCATATAAAGTCACGGTTTGATATGTATAATATGCTTGAATTCATAAATATGAAAATTGACTGAGTAGTTGGATTTTATGTTAAACAACTTTATTAATTTTGATAAACATGATATATATAATCAAATTAAAAGGTTATAAAACTGTTTTGTTAAACATAAACCTGATGTTGCCAGCGACAAATTTATGTATATTGTACTATTAAGATTTCCTTTATGATTCAATTTCAATATGCATAATATAAATGAATAAATTATTCATTATGTTAAGAAATCATATTGCAATTAATGACCACCCCCATTATTATCTCTATGGACTTGTGCGAAAGCACCAAAAGGAATTTCAGTCAATCTTTTAAACCCGAATCTGATGATGTCTTACGCCGTGTTTTGATCGGAAATCGTAATCAGTTTTTGGATGTCCTTTTGTGGCACCATCCCTATCACTGAGATAGAAATGTTACTTTTATGATGCTGTTATTGGGCCAATTTTTCGCATTATGGGCCTGAGGTCATGTAATTAAATCTGATTGAACACAACAATAATGTTGTGTTGTTTTTCTCTTATATTTGGACTTAATTAGAAAACTGATTAAATGTTTTGAGCTTCTGTGAACCGTAACTATTTTGGCTCAAAATATCGTAAATGGGAATAAATTTTTTTTTATAATGAAAATTATATATTAAAAGTTTTCTGGGTTTTCCTCTTTATTTGTGAACTTGTAGGAATTTTCACATTCCCAGAAATAAATATGTGCATAAATGTTTTGAAATTTACATTATGTCGATTTGTTAGTCACCAAAGTGGCCTGATCATTATGTTTAGTAAATTTCATAGCACGTTAAATTTTTCGTCACCAATATTTAATTGTACATTTATGAAAAAGGATTTCGAAAATTATATTGATTTGTTAGTCACCAAAGTGGCCTAATCTTATAACTAGTAAACTTCCTTATGTATGATTTATATTTAATGGAATAATGTGACATACTATTTAAAATTCATATTATGATGATCTGTTAGTCACCAAAGTGGCCTGATCAATAGAGTTAATGAATTTTGAGTTACAATAAATCTATATATTACCGATATCTAATTTACATGTTATGAAAGGGCAAATGAGTAGTATATTAGTTTGTTAGTCACCAAAGTGACCTGATTGATATATTTACCAAATCGTCCTGTGTAATTAGTTTAATTGGTGAAATTATATGATTTATTTTTGATTTATTTATTACCAAATATTAAATTAGCATATTACGTAAAAGAGATTTACAAAATCATATTAGTCTGTTAGTCACCAAAGTGGCCTGATTGATATATTTGTTGAATTTCTTCACATGTTAATTTTTTTTTATTTGGTTATTGATAAATTCGTATGTGTATATATTCCTATTATGATGATTTGTTAGTCACCAAAGTGGCCTGATCAATATTGTTAGTGAATTTATATGCACAAACCTTAAGTTTAAATTATCAATTAAAAGATAAATAAATCAGTTTGTTATAAAATGGCATAAGAGTCGACCCAAAGGAGGCTTGGTCATTTTTCTAGCAAACATTACGAGTTAAGCCAATAAAGTATTTTTTTTTATGTGTGTTCCAGCATTTGAATTAATTATTCTATAATCTGGATTTATGATTAATGTGAGCTTATTCCTTGTAATTTTTCAGTTGAACAGTCTCAAACGAATTATCGTGCTAAGTCTGTTGTTTCCTTTAATGGTAACAATTTTTCTGAATGGAAGGAGCAAGTCGAGTATGAATTGGGTTTACAATATCTCGACATTGCCCTCCTTGATGATGAGCCCCCTGTTCCCACCGAGGAATCCGGTGAGGAGGAAAGAAAGGCTCACAGAATTTGGACAAGGGCCAACAGACTTAGTATGAAATTCCTAAGCATGACTATCGAACCGAATATCAAAAGTACTCTTCCTGATGATCTGAAGAGTGCTAAACAATTCGTTGAATATTTGGAAGAACGTTTCCGAAACACAGATAAGTCGCTCGCCTTGACCCTCGTTCAGAAATTACTTGCTACCAAGTATGAGTGGTCCAAGGGCATGCAAAACCATGTACTGGAGATGACTAATCTGATCAAGAAGCTATCTTCATTGGGTATCGTAATGGATGAGTTTTTCCTTGTTAGTTATATATTGGCGTCGTTACCTTCTGAATATGGGGCTTTTCAAATCAGTTATAACACTTCAAGGGAGAAGTGGTCACTGGAGGAATTGTCTCGAATGTTAATTCAGGAGGAAACACGACTTAAACAACAAGGAACTCATTCTGTTAATATGGTAACCCAAAGAAATGTGAAGCATAAGAAGGGAGCCAAGAAAGGAAATAAGCCGATGTCTAAGGGCAAGGAGCCAATGAAAGCTATATTGGCACCTAAGAAGGACCTGGGTAAAGATAAATGCCACTTTTGTAACAAACGTGGGCACTATCAGAAAGATTGCCCTAAACGCAAGGCGTGGTTTGAAAAGAAGGGTAAGCCTTTGGCTTTAGTATGTTTCGAATCAAATCTTGTTACTGTTCCTTCTGATACTTGGTGGCTTGATTGTGGTTCTACTATTCACATTTCTAATACCATGCAGGGATTCCTTACAATCCAGACACCTCAACCAAGTGAAAGTTTTGTGACTCTTGGAAATGGGGATAAAGTTCCAGTTGCTGGAGTTGGGACTTACCGACTTATTTTAGATACTGGTTTTCATCTGGATTTGTATAAGACACTATTTATTTCCAATTTTTGTCGTAATTTGATTTCATTGTCTAGACTAGACCTTATGGGATTTCGAATTACTTTGGGAAATCAAAGTTTTAGTTTATTTAAAGGTAGCCGTTTTGTTGGTTCTGGTTTACTTTCTAATGGTTTATATCAACTAAAACTTAATGGTGTTTATGCTGAATCTCTAATTACAACTCACAATTATGGTGGTGTGAAACGTAGTATGGTAAATGAATGTTCTGCTTTCTTGTGGCATAAACGTTTGGGTCATATATCCAAAGAAAGAATGGAAAGATTAGTAAAGGATGGGACCATTTCTGGTCTGGATTTTACTGATTTTGACACGTGTGTGGATTGCATTAAGGGTAAGCAAACCAAACACATTAAGAAATCTAAAGCCACAAGAAGCACTGAGCTTCTTGAAATTATACACACCGATATTTGCGGTCCTTTTGACACTTCCTCATTTAATGGTGAACAATATTTCATCACTTTCATCGATGATTTTTCACGTTTTGGTTATCTCTATCTACTTCATGAAAAATCTCAATCTGTAAATGCCCTTGAGGTGTTTGTTACTGAAGTTGAGAGACAATTAGATAGAAAAGTGAAAATCGTTAGATCTGATAGAGGTGGTGAGTATTATGGGAGATCTACTGAATCGGGACAATGCCCTGGTCCCTTTGCAAGATATCTCGAAAAACATGGCATATGTGCCCAATACACTATGCCAGGCACACCACAACAAAATGGTGTTGCCGAAAGGCGTAATCGAACTCTAATGGATATGGTTAGAAGTATGATGAGTAATTCATCATTACCTAAATCCTTATGGACTTATGCGCTTAAAACTGCCATGTACGTATTGAACCGAGTTCCCAGTAAAGCGGTTCCAAAAACTCCTTATGAGCTATGGACCGGAAGGAAACCCAGTTTAAAGCACCTGCATGTTTGGGGTTGCTCGGCAGAAGCTAAGCTATATAATCCATATGAAAAGAAATTGGATTCTCGTACTGTTAGTGGTTACTTTATAGGTTACCCAGAGAAATCCAAAGGATTTAGATTTTATTGTCCTAAACATACTCCAAGAATTGTTGAAACCGGAAATGCAAGGTTCATTGAGAATGGTGAGATCAGTGGGAGTGACAGTGGACAAACTGTTATTAACGAGGTAAGAGAGCAAGGTTTGCCACCTACAATCTTCCATGACATTACTCCCGTATTGGTTGAGCAGTTTCATGCTGAGCAACAAACTGAAGTACCAATTCATAATGAAATCATTCAAAATGAACCTGTAGAAGAAGAGCCACAAGGAATTGCATTAAGACGGTCGCAAAGGGAAAGACGATCTGCAATACCTGATGACTATGTTGTTTATTTCCAAGAATTGGAGAATGATATTGGGATAGACAATGATCCGATTTCATATTCACAAGCCATTGAAAGTGAAAAATCTGAGAAATGGATCAATGCCATGAAGGAAGAATTGAAATCTATGGAAACCAATCACGTATGGGAGCTAGTCACATTGCCGGAGGGATCAAAGCGAGTCGGTTGTAAGTGGGTCTTTAAGACCAAACGCGACTCAAAAGGCAATGTTGAACGATATAAAGCAAGATTGGTTGCCAAAGGTTTTACTCAGAAAAGCGGCATTGATTACAATGAGACGTTTTCACCTGTCTCTAAGAAAGATTCTCTCAGAATTATTCTTGCACTTGTAGCTCATTTTGACTTAGAGTTACATCAAATGGATGTGAAAACAGCCTTTCTTAATGGAACATTAGAGGAAGAGGTTTATATGGACCAACCTGAGGGTTTTCGAGTTGAAGGACTCGAACACATGGTGTGTAAATTGAATAGGTCAATATACGGACTTAAACAAGCCTCACGACAATGGTACATTAAATTCAACGATATAATTGTTTCCTTTGGATTTAAGGAAAATATCGTTGATCAATGTATATATTTGAAGGTCAGTGGGAGTAAGTTTATTTTCTTGATTCTGTATGTTGATGACATTCTTTTGGCTAGTAGCGATCTTGGCTTGCTACATGAGACTAAGAAATTTCTCTCTGAGAATTTTGAGATGAAAGACTTGAATGAGGCATCTTATGTGATAGGGATTGAAATATCCCGTGATAGATCACAAGGATGGATTGGGTTGTCTCAAAAGACTTATATCAACAAAATTCTTGAAAGGTATGGGATGAAAGATTGCAATATTAGTGTTGTCCCAATTAACAAGGGAGAAAAATTTAGTCTCAAACAATGTCCGAAGAATGATTTCGAGAGGAAACAAATGGAAAATATTCCGTATGCCTCGATAGTCGGAAGCTTGTTATATGCTCAAACATGCACCAGACCTGACATAAGCTTCGCTGTTGGTATGCTTGGCCGTTACCAAAGTAATCCAGGCTTGGATCACTGGAAACTTGCCAAGAAAGTTCTACGCTACTTGCAAGGAACTAAAGACTATATGCTCACATATAGACGATCTGATCGGTTGGAGGTGATTGGATATTCCGATTCAGACTTCGCTGGATGTCTGGATAGTAAAAAGTCCACTTTTGGCTATTTGTTCCTTTTGGCTGAGGGGGCAATATCATGGAAAAGCGCAAAAGCAACTGTTCTAGCCGCATCTACTATGGAGGCTGAATTTGTGGCGTGTTTCGAGGCCACAAATCATGCATTATGGTTGCGGAACTTCATTTCAGGACTTGGAATTGTCGACAGTATTGCCAAGCCGCTGAAATTTTATTGTGATAATTCCGCAGCCGTCTTCTTCTCAAAGAACGATAAGTATTCCAAAGGTGCGAAACATATGGATTTGAAGTTTCTTATCGTGAAGGAGGAAGTTCGGAAACATACAGTGTCAATTGAACACATCAGTACTAATCTGATGATTGCTGATCCTTTAACTAAGGCAATACCACCAAAATCATTTTTGGAGCATACTGAACGTATGGGTCTTGGTAGTATTTGATGTAATTTGTTGAGGGTTTTATGAGTTTATTATTGATATTGACATTTTTGAGCTCTGCATACATGTTTCTGATAACTTATAGTCATGTTCCTATTATTTAATGAATGTGTACACTTTTATGGCTATTATGTGAATAATAATAGGAATGGACATTATGAAAGTTTCCAATTTTAGGTCTTGTGTGATAAGTCACTTATATCGTGGTACATGGAAGGAATTTTGTTGGATAATGATAACTTAGGACCGCCATGACTCGTGTATGTGATTTATTATGCAAAGGCAATTAACGATGATTCTCTCATGGGCCAAGTGGGAGAATGTAAATTTATGGCCCATTAAGAATAACCCATTAGGGTAGGCCCATAGATGTAGAATCCCTAAGTAGTGAGGATTAGGGTTCTACATCTATATAATGAGGAAACTGGTCCTCTCTCTACACACTTTTTAGAGCAGTTAAATTCCCCTCATAGTTTAACCGCATTCATAGAAACTCGAATCTGTGGCAAGAGAGAGAAACCAGAGATTCCATACCTTTTCCGCATTGATGTCTTTTACGATGGAATCAGGTATCTCTAAACCTAATTTACTTATTGAGCAATTAATGCATGTTAATGTCGATCCATTAATGTTTCATGCCTTACGTACTTAATTGCTAACATACCATCCCCTTTAACTATGTATGCAATTTCATAGTTTAAATTTGCATACCATCCCCTTTAACTATGTTTAAAATAAGGGGATGGTATCCATAAAATAAGATTCAACAAAAATTCCCTAAAAAAATTCTACTTTAAGTGTTGAAAAATAGCTTGAATTTTTTTATTTCAATAAAATCCCTAATGTTTTGAAATCTTCATTTTCCATCCAAAATACTCTTTAAAACTTAAATAAAAGCCTCATTCTTTCATAACCCAACAATATTCATCACTAATATTTCAAAATCTATAAAAATATTCATAACATTTTTCAATCATCTTTCACAACTAAAACATAAAATCCAAAGTTTCGTAACATTTTGAAAAATGTGAATTCTGTAAACAAGAGCTTCAAACTCAAACCTAGATTTTTTAATAAAATTCCAAAACTAAACTTTTTCACATATAAAAATCAAAACTTAAATTTGAAAATTGAAGCTCTAGATCTAGGATTGAAGAAGTTTTAAAATGGATAAACAAGGTTTTGTAGTATTTTCTACATAAACTTATTTCTTAAATATAAAAACTAACAAAAACACCTCAAAGGGGTAGGAGGAGTTTATACCTAAACTTGGATAGTTGATTTCCTTCCCCAAGCTCACTGCCCTTGACTCCGGTGGTGGCGGCGGCGGCGGCGGCGGATTCTAGCAGTGCCGGCAGCACGGTGGCGGTGGTGGTTCTTTCTCCTTCCAAAATAAATACTCACTTCTCTCACTTTTTCTTTTCTAACTCTATTATAATATTCACTCACAAGTTTAAGTATTTGGCAAAAATGGTATATATATATATATATATATATATATATATATATATATATATATATATATCCTAATTTCAGATTATAGATGTATATACATCTATACACATTACATGGGTTTCTTGTTTGGTGAAGTTTTCTTCACCCAAGATGGAGATGGCGGCTCTTAGATTTTCAAGGAAGGGAACCATCATTACTTTGCTACACAATTGAAAAGATTGGGACAATTTTGCACTTTGCCCTCTGAAGTTTTGGGAAAGTGCAATTTCGACGCAAAATAATTTTTTTTGTACAATTAAGTCAAAAAATCTTATTAAACGACCCGTTTTCTTTTTAAAAGGAATTTACCACTTTATAAAATTATTTCTAAGTCCAATATGCTATTGGAAATAATTAATGCACACAGAGCACAAAAGAGAGTTCAATTTTTTGTGCTCGAAAATTTTGATTGTATGTTTAGGTTTACAGAAATACTATGTTTATTAAAAATAAAATACTTCACACAAAATCAAATTAAAAATTCAATAACTTTATTTTAAAAGATTTTAAATTTACGGGGTGTTACACTTCGGAGTTTTTTATTTAAAAAAAATGGCTATTTATTGTATTTCCTAATCCGTGTGCAATCCTCCAAAACGACAAATAAAAAAAACAATGGAGGGGGTATTTCATAATCTACAAGGAATTATGCCACAATAATTTTCAGGAAATGTATCAAGGGGATGAAATCATAGTATTAAATGTATTTTTTAAGAAATCATAATTTTCACGCAAAAGCAAGTAACTCCGGAGCTGGCTGAAAAAGATTCATCTTGTTCAGGTAAAGTCACCCATGCTTCAACCCCATTTCTATATCTTGTATCCATTATCATCATCATATTACTAAGTATAGGAATATTTGCATCTGCATACCCAACACTTATCCATATTGGCTTTCCCCACCCAAAATCAATTTCCATACATCCCACCATTGCACGCGCTTGTTACCGTCATATAATCAGCATTTTCATCAGAATAAAACTTCTTCAATTCATGCAATTCGTCCTCAACTTTCAATGACCATTCTTGTCCTTTCATTTTTTCGATAGAATCACTTGTTGGAAAATTCCAATGGTTATGTGGGCCTAATATGTTAATTTAGCGTGTATTGTTATTATAAATTGAAGTCCATAATTATGTGGTCTAATTATGTTAACTTTTGGACTATGGGTATTAAGTTTATCATGGAATAAAAGTGTAGATACCAGTTTGTGATTTTCAATTTGATGAAGGGCCGACTTGAAAATAATGAAACATATACTAACCCTACTAGGTTATTATATATATAAGGGGTTATGATCCCCACTTGTACACAACACAACAACAAAAATATAGAGTTACATAACTCATATTCTCTGCAATCCCTTTTTGCATGAGTATTAAGGTTCTAAGGTGTGTATTAAGTGGAAGATCATAAAACCCATCATCACTAAATCATCAATAACATCAAGACTGCTGGCATGAATCAAGGTAAGTTTCCGCTGCATTAAAGTTCCAGATCTACTTTTAATCTCTTGACAATCGACATGGTTAGGCAATAAGGTTTTCGGTATTAAATCGAATTAGATCTTATGATCATTATGCTTATATATTCGATTTAGATCCAACAAGTGGTATCAGAGCCACCCATGTTCGATTACATGAGATTTTCATAAACTTATATTCATGATATATGAAAATCTGGATTTGGTTCTTAAGTTTTGTTGATTAAGTTTAAAAGATCTAGATTATGCTTGTTACGATTTTTTGCTATTTTGATCTTGTTTGTGAAAAGTAAATTTCATGCTTTATAGATCTTGATTATGCAAATTAGGATTTATTGATTTCTTGATCTTGATTTAAAGATTATGGTTCATGTCTTAGGTTAATACCTTAAGCCATTAAGGTTATTGTTCTTTCGGATTCTAGATCTAAATAAAGTTTTCTTGACTATATTATCGAACTTTAGTATAAATCTATCTTTATATATTGATAAATTCAGGCATTATTGTTTTTCTTTTAAATAAGTTAAATTGGTTGAATAATATAAAATGAGAAAAAGGAAAATATAGGAGTATGGGTTTTTTCTCTTCTCTGTCCATCAACACCGCCAATCCACTTCTGCACCCCGCACCGTTTCAAGTTGGCTTTAGGATTCAGTTGCAAGAAGTTTAATTAGCTTGGTTGATTGAACTTCATTTGTTTAGATTTTGCAATTTTATCTTATGTTTATGTTGTGAGAATTGAGAAAAATCGTACTTCGCCGGATTTGTATGCTTCTAATTCAGTCCAGATCGATTGATTTCAAGTTTCCTAATGATTTTTTTGGGCAAAATTCATAAACGGGCGAAGAAGATGAAGTCTCGGGTTGTTTTCGGTTCTTTCGGGTTAGGAGATTCGGATATATGCAGAACATTTAGATGGGTCAGTTAACGGGTTGGGTTACCTGTTATCTTGTATTCGATTTGGGTCAGTTTTGACTTATTGACTTTAGATCGGTTATGGGTGGATTTAATTTTTATCTGGACTAAATCTGGGCAGGTTTTGTTAGGGGTTGTTTGGCTTCCCGAAAATCCAAAATCACTGTTCATAAGGGCCTGGTTGGCTAAATAAAATTATAAAAAAAAAAAATAAGGAAATTGCCTGGTTTGGCAATAACATTCGAATAATTTTGATACATAATAGTGACTTTATCAGTCAATCTGACATTCAATATAACCAATTGTAGCAACATGTCACCAAAGTGACCTCTCTTGCGTAGATTGGCTTATTGAGAATGTTAAGATGAATTTGTGTATGCAAATTCATGCGAATATTAAACCGGCCCAAAGGAAGGATAATGTTTGGCCGAATTGCATATACACCTGTGGTGATGAAAGTGTGATTATTATTAGGAGTCCATGTGGGTAATTAGTCGATCCAAAAATAGACTCTTTATTTGACAGGAGTTATTTTCAACATTCGATCACTACAACAAGAGTACCACTTACAGTTAACATTACTGTCCAAAGACTTGATATTAATGTTGTACTAGGTATCTTGCTATGTATTTAATAATTATTTGAATTACTATCTTTCATAAAGTAAATAATTATTCTATTATTATTCAATATGTGAACATGTGCCTAACTTCAAATTCGTTCTTTGTAACAGCTATAATTTCAGATATTACTGTATCCACCAATTCACTATTTGAGAATAATGATCGCATTTCCATGCTCAATGGGAATAACTTGGGCAATAAAATAAAATCAAAAAATAATGATGCTATAGGTTCTTTCTTTAATTTGGTCTGTTCTGAAGTTAATTTAGCTTCAGTACCAATAAACACTTGGTGGTTAGATTCTGGTGCTACTACCCACATAAATGTTTCTATGCATGGTTGCCTAAGCTACCGAAAGCCAAATGACGTTGAAAGATACATCTTTGTGGGCGATGGAAAATAGGTAGAAGTTGAAGCAATATGTGATTTTAGGTTATTGTTAGGAACTGGTCATTATTTGGATTTAAAAGACACTTTTGTGTACCGTCTTTTAGACGAAACATAGTTTTCATTTCTTTATTGGACAAATTTGGTTATCATTGTTCTTTTGGAAACAGTAAGTTCAGTCTTTCTTTAAATTCCAATATTATTGGAACTGGTTCATTAAGCATGTATGATAACCTATACTTACTTGATACTATTACTTCTTATAATGAAACCCTGCATGTGGAATCACGTGGGACTAAACGCAAATTAAATAAAGAAAATTCTTCAAAATTATGGCACAAGTGTTTAGGTCACATCTCAAAGTCTAGAATTGAGAGACTTGTGTCAGAAAACATTCTAGATTCACTCGATTTTTCGGACTTCCATGTTTGCGTCGAGTGTATTAAAGGAAAATAGACCAAACAAAGAAGATTAGGTGTCAATAGATCTTCAGACGTCTTAGAGTTGATTCATACAGATATTTGTGAATCATTCCCTTCAACTTCTGGGAATGGCCAACGATATTTCATATCATTCATAGACGATTACTCACGTTTTGGGTACCTGTATCTCATTCATAAAAAATCAGAGTCTCTGGACATGTTCAAAGCATTTAAAGCTGAGGTTGAGAACCAACTCAACAAAAGAATTAAGTCTGTCAAGTCTGATCATGGTGGTGAGTACTACGGCAGATACGATGGTTTAGGTGAACAACGTCCGGGACCATTCACTAGAATCCTAGAGGAATGTGGAATCGTCGCACAGTACACCATGTCGGGGTCACCTAGCATGAATGGTGTAGCTGAAATACGAAACAAAACATTTAAGGACATGGTAAGGAGTATGATCAGTCATTCTACCTTCCCAGAACCACTATGGGGAGAAGCACTAAAGATAACAACTTACATTCTGAATAGAGTACCAACTAAAGCAGTCGCCAAAACACCTTATGAGCTTTGGACAGGCCACAAACCTAGTCTAAAGCATTTTCACATTAGGGGATGTCCTGCTGAAGCTAGGCCTTATAGGCCTAAAGAAGGAAAATTGGACTCCAAAACAGTGAGCAGCTAATTTATTGGATACTCTGAACGATCTAGGGACTTTAAGTTTTACAATCCCACATTAAGGTCAATTTTTGAAACGGGAAACGCAATATTTTTTGAGGATGTTGAGTTTGGGGGGACAAATAAGGTTAGAGACATTGTCTTTGAAGAAGAATCAATTACGGAGGAGGAATCAATTATAACTCCTACTACTGCTTCTGATATTGTTCAGATTTTCTTTCCTGCATTTAGTCGAGAAGCAGATTTGGATCCTTTACAAGACAATGTTAATTAAACCCCAACTGAAGTTGAGATGATTGATCCTTAAGTTCAACCTCAAGAAGAACCACCCTTAAGGAGATCCACGAGAGAGAGGAGAAATCCTATACCAGATTATTATATAGTGTTTCTCCAAGAAAATGGGGAACATAATGGATTGATGGAAAATGATCCAATCAACTTCCGTCAAGCCATGCAAGATATTAATTCTCTCAAATGGATTGAAGCCATGAACGAGCAGTACAAGTCTATGCAAGACAATCAAGTCTGGGATCTTGTCCCATTACGTGAAGGAAAGAAACCAATTGGTTGCAAATGGATATTTGAAACCAAGAAGGATTCACAAGGTAATGTGGAAAGATATAAAGCTCGTCTTGTAGCTAAAGGCTTTACTCAAAAGGAAGGCATCAACTATAAAGAAACTTTCTCTTTGGTATCTTCGAAAGACTCTTTTAGGATAATTATGGCTCTTGTTGGGCATTTGAATCTTGAGTTACATCAGATGGATGTTAAGACAACGTTTCTAAATGGTGACATTGATGAAACGATCTATATGGTGTAACCGGAAAACTTTGTGTCTGGAGACCCAAAGAAAATGGTTTGCAAATTAAGAAAATCCATCTATAAACTTAAGCTTCCCGTCAATGGTACTGCAAATTTCATCAAGTAATTATCTCATTTGGTTTCGACACAAACACTGTTGAAGATTGTGTTTACAAAAAGTTCAGTGTGAGTAAGTTTGTATTTTTGTTTTTATATGTTGATGACATTGCCACTAATGATATAAATATGTTGCACGAAACCAAGAGGTTTCTATCAAAGAATTTGAGATGAACGATCTTGGGGAAAAATTCTTTTGTATTAGGGATTCAGATAGATTGAGACAACACTCGAGGTATCCTTGAATTATCGCAAAATGATCAATATAGAAAAAGTGCATGGCATGATGTAAACCAGAAGATACCCCATCGCTAAAAGAGACAAATTTAGTCTCGATCAGTGCCCTAACAATAAGCTTGAAATTAAAGAAATGAAGATGGTTCCCTCCTTATTTAGCATTTATTGTTGGGATGTTTGGCAGATACTTAGAAATCTTAGGATGGATCTTTGGAAAGCAGCCGATAGAATTTTAAAGTATCTACAAAGAACTAAAGACTACATGTTCACATACCGGAAATCAGACCAGTTGGTTTTAGTGGATGCCAAAACATTAGGAGATCCATATAATGCTAACACTGTTTGTTAGTTGGACAAGCTATCTAGTTAAAGAGTGCCAAACAAAGACTCGCAGTGATTTAACCGGATTTCGTCGGGTTAATTGTATCAGTGAATATGGGATATAGGGGATTCTCAATATATATGATTTAAAGGGCTCTGTTACTTTATTCAGGATGGATCAATCTCAAAGAAGAACAACTTAGAGGGAACAACAAGTAATCATGATAACCAACGTAAAATAATATAAATATGAAGACAAATCTCTTTTCTTATTGAAATAATCTTGGATTCTGCTGTTATGCAGAATTTAGTAGCGTATTTGCCGTGTGTGTAATACAATGATTAACTAGGTATTTATATCATATTAAACCTAGCATTACAAGGAAACATAATCCTAATAGGACTCGGCCCAGTTGTCCTTCTTGAGTCCGGATTGTAGTCTGCTTTTTGAGGAGAGTCGTATTCTGCCGGGTCGATAAGATGATCCCGAACTAACTGTCTGATCGATCCGACCTTATATAACTTAGTCGATCCGAATATCAAAAGGGGTGCGAAATAGCCCCCATCAGTACTCCCTCACTTCTTCGAGCGTATAGGTAGTAGAAGCTCGTAGAAGTAGACAATTTTTCACGACTGTTATCTTCTATGAATGGTGCCTCGTTAAAAACCTTACTTAAGAAAAAACCCTGTGGGAAAAAATCTTAAGTAAGGAAAAGAGTGCTACGCATCATAGATAGTCGTTTTCTCTTTCCAATTATGAATCGCTACGCGTCCCTTCGGGGAGGCTTTTTATCTTCTTCCGTTTTTGGCGGGAATGTGATTAGTTGTGACGAGTTCGAAACGTCTTTTTTCTTCTCAGTATAAATAGGTGACTATTAAGTTTATCATTTCTACTTTATACTTCCTTATATTTTGCAGTCATTTTCTCGCTTAGTCGTTCATCATAATAAGTTTTCCTTTTATCGACTTATATCCTTCGAGAATCCAAAAATATGGCCTCTTTAAGAAAATCTTCTTCCTCCTCTAGGGAGAATGTCGCTCCCAGTACTGAGGAAGAGTTGCATTCTAATCCTTCGAGCGAGCAAATTGGAGTTTCAGAATTCATTATCCCTGCTGAAGATATCTTTAAGGTACAAATTCTTTCTGATACGGATGTCGCTGCCCGAGCCAAGAAAGGCAAAGGTACAGCTCCTTAAATTTCTGAACCGATTGAGGACCTAGCTTGTGCTTACACGGTGGATACATTCCGTAAGGTTGTGAACAATTATGCCGAATATTTCCCGGAGGGTTCTGAGATAGTTCTCCCTTCTCCTTCTGATAGGGTTACATCACCACCGGAAGGATGTCGAGCCTTTACACGGCCTATTTTAATAGTGGTCTGCGTCTTCCGTTGTCTCCCCTCTTTCTTGATATTTTAAAAATATTCAGTGTGTCCTTGACACAATTAGTTCCTAATTCCGTGGCCTTCATGGTTTGTTTTTCTGTCTTAATGATCGCGAAAGGGTTCAAACCTTCCTTTCGTAACTTTACACAACTGTTTCGGTTTAATATTTCCAGCTCCTCCAATCGCGGATATTTCTTTGCTAGTCAGAAGCCTAGTCGAGCAATCTTCGACTCTCCAGTATCTAGCAACCCTTCTTGGAAATCTCATTTTTTCTTTGTTCGTCCCCCATCTCATCTTCGTTTGGCGGATGGTTCGACCATGCCTTTCTCATGGGATCATGGCTCCAAATGGGTGTACGGAGGTCGCCTGCCGACTGGTGAACTCATTCCTGATGATGCTCAGTTCATTGGTGAAATCCATGCTATGCGTGCCAACAAATATCAGAGTGCACTTCTGATTGGGGAAGTTTTCCTTCGTAAAGCGGGATTGAGTGCTCATGATTTTCCAATCACTTCATCATCTGAATCACTTGGTAAGCATTTCATTTCAGCTTAGTGTTGTGATGATCCCTTTTCTATAGAAAGTCTAACTTTTGTCTTTGTTTCTTTTTCAGCTCATATGGTAGAAAATTCCCGACATTCTTCCAAGGGAAAAATGGTGTTGTCCAAATCCTCCAAAACCATAGAGAACGTCCCTATCGAGCAGAGAGCGTCTCGGAAGAGAAAACTGGAGTTGAGTCATGACTCTGAGGAAAATGGACAGGAATCTCCAGATTCTTCTCAAGAATCCCCTATTCGTCAGGGGACAGGATCCGGTTATCCCCCCTCCAGCTTAGAACATCTTTGGGTATTCGTGGATGTCGCAGCTGGTCGATGCCTCATCCTAATAATAATTCGGTGGAGAGAAAGATGAGCGACTATGGTCGTTCTGGTAACGATATTTCTTTACTTGGCGGCAATCATCCAAAACCTACTTTGGTCGAAATGATTGAGGATCATTTAGAGGGAAAGAGGGCCGCTGGCTACTCTGAGAATGATTCACTTGTCCACGACGAGAGCGAGAACGCGGTCGATAAGGCAACTCGTGTTCTTTTGTCCGGCGTTTTTACTCGCGACCTGGATAAGCTTCTTCGGAAGGATCCTTTGGAGAAATTTCAGCGAGCTTCTCTTTACGCTGAAAAGGTGACCTCTTTTTAAGTTTGCTTTGTGGGATATTTTCCTTCGAAGATCTTTTTAGTTTGCTAACTAATTTCTTGTTTTACCTCTTTACTTTTTCAGACTAAGACTTGTTTAGCATCATATGCCTATGAAACTGCTCTCTGGAAACAACAATGTGAGTTTCTGGATGAGAAATACAAAGATTTACTTCATAAGTCTTCTGGTTCAGAGGTTGGTTCCTCAACGACTTCTTCCGTTCCGGTCGTAGAGGCTCGGGCTATGGGGACTGAAGACCAGGAGATTATAGACAGGGTTTTGGAGACTTCCCGTGCTCAAGAACACGCCAATCAATTGGCTAAAAAGTTAGAGGAGTTCCAATTTCAGAGTACTGCTCGGGTTAGCGAGTTGGAATCTCAAGTATCAAGTCTTCAAGCTTCCTTAGAGGAGTATGAGGGGTACATTCCTCTTAGTGGGCTTAGGGATCGTTATGGCAGGAATCCTGATGAAAAAGTGATTCGTGAATTTCTCAACTCTCCTGTCCATACGGCGTTGGTATATCAAATGGTCGGTCCGCTCCTAGAAAGTACTTTCAAGAAGGCGGTTCATCAGTTGGTCGCTTTTGAAATGATAGAGGATCGTCGAAAATAATATTTTAAAACGGCACATATTCGGTTAAACCGCTATGGCGAAGTATATTCTCCTTCCGAGCTTCCGGACGTCGTCTATCAAAATTTTCCTTTGGCTCACCTCATCAAAGAGTTAGGAAATCCATTGCCGATTCCTCCTTTTGATATTAATGATGAGCTCGATGACAATTTTATCGATCCAGAGGAAGAGGAAGAGGTTATTGAGCCATCAAAAGAAGGAGACGTCGTTGGCGAACAGAACATTCCGGAGGGCGATCAGGCTGCATGATATATTGATCCATGAAACTATCTTTGTAACTATTTATTGTAGGTCTAAATGTAATATTACACTTTCACCCCTTTGTACGTTAAACGTTTCATATTCTGACAGTCACGTCCTTTCATCTTTGCCGTAATAATTCAGACAAGTCATCAACTTCGCCGTAATCATTATGCGTGTGTCTTTTCAAATTCTAGTGTTTACTCCAAGGTCAGTTTTTCTATTTTGCGCCCTTTCTTTGGGTCTATCGCGTCTTTTCGTATAGTATAAATATAAAAGGTAAAAATTTGTCTCGCTATTTACCGCTTTGCTTATCTCTCAACAGAATACTCCTTCTTTATTAGGTCGATAAGCTTTCTCGATATTTTACATTTACTTCTTGAATTCCGATCATGACTAATCTTTTCGTTAATACATCAAAGCATCCTTCTCGTGAGAACGCTAGAAATCCCAGATTGAAGAAGTCTCGAACAGAAGGACCCTCGATGGAACCTCCTCGTTCATCTTCTGTTAGTAGGTCGGTGACCGATACCCTTGTCATCCCCTCCAAACCTTTTTCTGTAGTTAGTTCATCCTTTGTAGAACCAAACTTTTCTTCTTCCACTCAAGTTGGAAGTATGCCTTCCCCTGGTCGGGTGGCTTTTGGCGATATGTCCAATGAGGAGCAGACTTATAATATACCCGTTACTTCAGGTGTTTCTTCCTTTGAGCATGCTTTTCACGGAGAGGTTCCTAACAGCTCCGTTTCCTCCTCTCTTTCTACCGCCCAGCTTGTCAGCGGACCCCTAAGGGGAGATGCTGCGGGGCAGTTGGTGGAGATTCTTTTTTGGATTCGTCTATGACACAATCTGTGTCTCACGATTTTTCTGATTTTTTATTTAATGATACAACTATTGCTACTACCTCCTTTGAATCTGGCGGGCCTTCTGGAGGTCGAACTGAGTCAAGGCCCGATCGTCGGACCGTTATATCTGCTTCGGGTAAGGAAACCTCGGTTAGTCCCAACGAGAGGGAATCCCCTCGTCTGTTAGACGATCGTTGTATCCTTGAGCAGGTTAAGGATATCATGCAGTCAGCGACTCCCCGCCCTGACAATGTCCCTCTTGTTAGTGAACTACCTGGCTCTGTTGAGCCAGATGCTTTATCCTGGGATCTAGGCTTGAGCACTATTTTGCCCGATGAGTTGAGGAAGCTTGAGGGTACTTCCAATGTACGCCTTGTTCAGTCGCTAGTGAAGTTGTGCGAGCAGGTAGTCCTATCTTTCATTATTTTTCCCGCTTTTATTTTGATTGCCTTGTTACATAAGGACTATTTTCTCTTTCCAGGCTAAGTATTTTGCACTCCAGCTGGGTGTGCAAAACGACGATATGTGGATAAGTAAAGATGCTTATCAACGTCGTTTGGAATCAGAGTCGGCCAAGGTCACAGGGCAGACCCTCCAACTGCAGCTTGCCAATGATGACCTCAAAAAATTGCAAGAAGAAAAGTTTGTCTGGGAGAGAGAGAAAAGTGACTTGGTTCAGTCTGCTGCCCTAGCAGAGGAGTCTCGACGGCGGTCTTATGAGGAAGGTTATGATGCCGGTTATCTAAAGCGTCAGGAGGAGTTGATAGCGTTTGCTGGTAACTTGACTCCTCGGAGGACTGTTTCTGCTAGTCGGTCTGTTGATAACAACCCTTCTTGGTGATCTGTTCGACCCGGCAGGCCTAGGACTGTCTTTCTCTCTTCTTTTTTTTTTTTTTAGTGCCCAAACTTTTTGTGTAGTTGCTTGGGCTGAATCTTTTGTATTGGGAAAATGACTTAATTAAAATTTGATCAATTTCAATCCATAGGTATATTTTGTTATGCATATCTTGCTGTTATGCATAAATATAACTTCATGAAATAATCAGTATAGATTAGCATACTTGTCCGATATTGATCTTCGCGGAGAATATTCAGAATAGAGAAAAGGTAGCTTAATCTTGCTCGGTCAGTGTTTAAGTAACTGAATGATATAATGTTTGTTCTGCAAATCAAACTTTTTTGATGATCAACCCAGTATGGTCCCTTGGGCTATATCCAAAGTCACGTTACACATTAAAATGTAGACAGTGGGCCACTCGTATCGATAATCGATTGAATAACTGTTAAGGAACGCTTAGCATTTTGGTCGATGTTCAATCCATGCCTTGTAAATTTGTCTTTTTGTCATGTATATCTTATATAAAGAGGCTATCATTCCTTCCGTTGAACTTCTGCTTTTCTTTCCATAGGACTAAGTTTGAAGAGAAGATATCCCCCTAGGTATCTTCCTGAAACTTATGTTTCTCTGTACTGATTGTGAGTTACATGTTCCTCAAACAGAACAACCAGTGTATCATTATATCATTTCTTTGATATGGGAGGAATTGGAAAACGTAGAATTATTAGCCAGATCTGGCCCGTTCAGACCTCCTTCAGCAATTCTTTGGAATATTAGGCAGTGTCGATAGTGCAGTCTGGCATGATGGTATTTACCGCCTCAATATCGACGTCAGATTTCTTGGACTCCAATGGAGTTCTTGTATAGCTAAGTTAATAATTTTCCATATAATATATGAGGAAGTGACGACCCTCGTATGCTGGAGGGTTTGGTCTTATACCTCTAGGCGAGCCAGTATCCTTTTTTACAACGGTGTAAACTTGCATACCTTCGTTGATGATCTTAAGTTTTCTGCCGAGCGACTATCATATGTGAGCGTGCAAATCTTTCTGGTCCGGAGCTCCTTTAGATCTGCTTGGATTATTCGTCGATCGCTTCGATCTAAGGTTTCTTTTGTTATCGATTGGTTGAGTCGATCAAAGAGGTGCCGTTCCAACTTACTTGCATTAATTACGGGAAGTCAAAAGGTTGCATTTCTTTCTCTTGATCAGATATCTATCCAGCCGTTGGATTACTTAGATCTATCCCTATAAATAGGGCGGTGGTTTGCATATTTCATTTGTATTTCTCAAAAAGGATGGAGATCTCAGCTTCCGTTAATTTCACTTTGCCTTCTGATCCCATAATATTCAAAAAGTCACATTATCATGATTCATATCATTATAACTTAAATTTCTTCTGCCTCGTACTGACGGGTCCCATTGATGCCCTACCTTGTACTAACGGGTCCCATGTGGCCTCTGCCTTATTCTTCATGGGTTTGAGGTCCGTGGTTTCTTGTTTGCTCATGGAGGGTTCATACTTACCAGGCATCCTTGTTCTTGGATGTTACCTCAGCAGTGGTCGTCCACTGTGGTGTGCTGGTAAGTTTTATCCTTTACGACTCCTCCGAAGAGATGCTGTTCTGGAGTAAAAGTCTACCCCCTTATACAAGCAGTGTCTCGTTGTGGGTGAATGAGTATTGCCGGTTATCTGGCTGGTAATGCTCACTTCGTCTGGAAGAACATTTGATCTTCAGAGCATGGCAATCGAACTAAAGAAGTCGATCATCCTGAGCAGCATACTTCTTAGGTTGTCTATCATAATCGTCGAGGTACTAGGGAGGAGATTGGTGTTTCCGTGGACATTGTCGTGAAGATCCTAGATCCATAGGATAGGATCATTTAACAGTTGTAACGATGTGTAAATCGTATATAGATCTTTGTAATATGATCAAAGCTTTTGTATGTAATTTGTTACATGTTTACAAATGAAATAAAACATCATTCTTATTTCTTGCATTCTTCTTGTCATTGATATCGTTTTAATCTTGTTTATGAGGAGCGTTTATCGAGCAGATTCATTTACACACTACTCATTTCCAAGATATAGGTGTGTTTACCAGATCTTTTTGATTGCTAAAACAGATCGAGGAGTGTTTATTGAGCGGATCAATGTAAACTTAACTCTTTTTTTATTTAGACTTAGGTTTTAATACCAAAAGTCTTTTAGTCGCTAAAAAAATAGATCGAGGAGCGTTTATTGAGCAGATCAATGTATACTCAACTCTTTTTTTTTTTTATTTAGACTTAGGTTTTTATACCAAAAGCCTTTTTTGATTGTTGGAAACGGATCGAGGAGTGTTTATTGAGCGGATCAATGTATACTCAACTCTTTTTTTTTTATTTAGACTTAGGTTTTTAACACCAGAAGTCCATTAATCGTTCAAAAATAATCGAGGAGTGTTTATTGAGCGGATCAATGTATACTCAACTCTTTTTGTTTAGACTTAGGTTTTTAACACCGGAAGTCCATTAATCGTTCAAAAATAATCGAGGAGTGTTTATTGAGCGGATCAATGTATACTCAACTCTTTTTATTTAGACTTAGGTTTTTATACCAAAAGCCTTCTTGATCGTCGAAAAACAGATCGAGGAGTGTTTATTGAGCGGATCAATGTATACTCAACTCGTTGTTTTATTTAGACTTAGGTTTTAATACCAAAAGTCTTTTAATCGTTATAATAGATCGAGGAGTGTTTATTGAGCGTATCAATGTATACTCGACTTGTTTGTTGTTAGATCGAGGAGTGTTTATTGAGCGGATCAATGTATACTCGACTCGTTTGTTGTTAGATCGAGGAGTGTTTATTGAGCGGATCAATGTATACTCGACTCGTTTGTTGTTAGATCGAGGAGTGTTTATTGAGCGGATCAATGTATACTCGACTCGTTGTATCATGAACTAAATCAATACTATCGTAGGATTGCGAGGAGAGTTCACCGAATCAATCGATTTATACTCAATCTTGATTTGATATTTAAAATCGCTAAAATCTTTAATAATTGAATTGTAGGCTAAGGCCTTTATTACAAAGAATAAAACTTAGTAAAATAAAATAAAGCAGCATAATCTACTAAAATTTATTTACCATAGTATTTTCTAAGGTTGACTGCATTCCAGGTTCTTGGTAAGGCTGTTCCATCCAAGTGTGCAATTTTGTATGAACCTTTCTTTCCTACGCCGATGACAACGTAAGGTCCATCCCAATTTTGTTGTAACTTTCCCACATGCTTGGATACTTCTACCTTTTTCAAGACCAGGTCCCCTTCTTTGAAGGTTTGGATGCGTACCTTTGATTATACGCCCTTTCCATATTTGCTTTAGTGACTTGCAATCGTACAGCGGCTTTTTCTCTTAAAGCTTCTGTTAAATCAATATCATTTTCTCTTGTCTTTTCGTTTTCCCGATCGTCATACATTTCAATTCTCGGTGATGGAATTAGAGTTTCGATCGGAATAACAGCTTCGGAGCCATATACTAGGCTAAATGGGGTTTCCCCGGTTGAGGTCCTGACAGTGGTTCGATTAGCCCAAAGTAATCCTGGGAGTTCATCAAGCCATTTTCCTTTGCCTGCCCCTAATTTTTTTTCCAAGGATTTTATTATTTCTCGGTTTGCTACCTCAGTCTGTCCGTTTGCTCTAGGATGCCCGACCGAAGTGAAATTTTACTGAATCCCTAGTCTTGAACACCATTCTATTACCTGTTTTCCCGCGAATTGGGTTCCATTATCAGAGATTAGAATTATCGGGATGCCAAATCGACATACTATGAATATCCAGAGGAAGTTGATCACTTGGAACTGAGTTATCCGTGCAAGAGCGATGCATTCTATCCACTTGCTAAAGTATTCAACAGCAACCAGAACGTATGCTTTCTTGGATCTAGCTGCGGGGAAAGGTCCTACAATGTCCATTCCCATTGATCGAACGGCCAACACACTGGTATCGGGTGTATGTTTTCGGCTGGTTGATGACATATATTAGCATGGACTTGGCAATGATGACATTTTTGGACATACTGTATGGCATCGTTGTTGAGGGTATGCCAATAATAACTTGTTCGAAGGCATTTTAAAGCCAAGGCCCTCGCTCCGCTGTGATTCCCTGCTTCTCCTTCGTGTATTTCTCGGAGCGGTTTGAGATTCGGAGATGCATCTTAGAAGAATTCCCGATACCGATCTTCGGTAAAGTTTTTCTTCTATCAACGTATATTTTGGAGCACGATATTTTATTTTACGAGCTTCGTTTTGGTCGAGCGGCAGTTTTCCTTCTCGAAGGTACTCTATCATCGGAGTCATCCAATTTGCTTCGGCCTCTTCGATTTCCATTACCTGAGTGATCGGTGTTTCATCGATATCGATTGCGGGTATATTAGACATTAGCCAAGTGATTACTCTTTCAGTCTTTCCGTCGTTGGACGCTGTAAATCTAGAGAGTTGATCGGCCCATTTATTTTCCGATCTTGGAATGTTTTGTATCCCAAATTCTTCGAATTTTTCAGCCAGTTGTTTCACTTTGGCCAGATATTTGATCATGTTAAATTCCTTTGCCTCATATAAGCCCTCTATTTGTCTTTGTACTAACTCTAAATCGGTTAATACTTTAAGATTCTTTATGTCTGCTTTGATTGCCATTTCCATTCATGCGATCAATGCTTCATATTCTGCTTCGTTGTTTGTCACGATGAAGTCTAATGTTATCGCGTAATTGATATCCTCCTTATTTGGCCCGGTAAAGTTGATTCCAGCACCTCCTCCTTCTCGGTAAGAAGCGCCGTCGACGTGCATTAACTAGGTTTGATTTTCTATGATCAGGATATCATGTGCATGGTTGGTCGATTCAGGATTTTCAACTTCCTGGCTCGGAGTCTCTAATAGAAAATCGGCTAGGACTTGTGCTTTAATTGCAATTCTTAGTTTATACTCGATGTCGAACTGACCGAGTTCGATCGCCCATTTGATCAATCTTCCAGAGGCTTCTGGCTTTGCTAAGACCTGTCTTAATGGTTGATTGGTTAATACCACAACTTTATAGGTCAGAAAGTAGGGTCCGAGTTTTCTTGCTGCCACTACTAAGGCCAAGGCGAATTTCTCTATTTCCAAGTAGTTTTTCTCGGCCCTCTGCAATAGTTTGCTTAAGTAATAAACAGGCTTATGTTCTAAGCCATCCACTTTAACTAGTACCGAACTAATGGCCACTTCAGAGATCGATATGTATAAATATAATGGTTCCTCTTCGGTTGGTTTGGCCAACAGTGGGGACGTCGTTAGGTATTCTTTTAATCGTTGAAAGGCCTGGTCGCACTCTTCTGTCCAAGCAAAGTTTTTCGCTTTTCGAAGCGTTTGGAAGAACGGCAAGCTTCTATCAGCTGACTTGGATATAAATCTGTTTAGCGCCACAATTTTGCCTACCAAGCTCTGTACTTGGGAGATCGTTTTTGGAGGCTACATTTCAGTTATCGCTCGAATTTTTTCTGGGTTGGCCTCAATTCCACGTTGATGTACCAGATATCCCAAAAACTTTCCGGATTTAACCCCGAAAGTGCATTTGGCAGGGTTTAGCTTCATTCGATACTTTCTCAATATTTGGAAGCATCGATCGAGGTGTTTTACGTGATCAGCTTCATTCATGCTCTTGACCAACATATCATCCACGTATACTTCCATTATTTCTCCAATTAATTCTTTAAACATCAGGTTAACTAACCTTTGGTAGGTGGCCTCGGCATTCCTCAAGCCGAATGGCATTACTATAAAGCAATACACTCCTTGCTCGGTTACGAATGCAGTTTTCTCTTGGTCCCTCTCGTCCATGTATATTTGATAGAAACCTTGGAAAGCATCCATCATACTGAAAATTGCAAAACCAGCGGTGGAGTCGACTAATAAGTCGATCCTTGGGAGAGGATATGGATCCCGCGGGCATAATTTGTTAAGGTCGGTGAAATCGTTGCACATTCTCCATTTGTTATCCTTTTTGTCTCCCTTTGCTACTAGCACGACATTACATAGCCACTCCGAGAAGTGTATTTCTCGGATTTGTTTTGCTTTGAGTAGCCTTTCTACTTCGGCTTTAATTATTTTGTCCTTTATTGGTCCATGATTCCTCTTCTTTTGCCTAGCAGGTTTTGCCAGAGGGTCGATTTTTAGGGAATGACTGATTACCCGGGGGTCGATCCCTTCAATGTCGTTCGCGCTCCAGGCGAAGATATCTACATTACTTATGAGAAAGTCGATCAGCATTACTTCTCCTTCCTTGCTTAACTCCGTACCTATTCTTGTTGTTTTTGATGAGTCCCCCTGTACTAGTATGACATCCTTATGTTCTGGTGGTTTTAAGGATAAATCCACCGGCTCCTTTCCCTTTTTATCTATTCGGTCAGTGCTAGGGATTTCAACCTCGTTTCTACCAATATCGTCCTCGAGCTTTCTTTTGCTCGGGGTAATCGCCTTAGGGGGGCTTTTCAAAGTTAACGATGTGCTGTAGCAATACCATGCCATACAATGGTCATTCACTATTTCCCCGATACCTGAGTCGGTCGAAATATTTTTTGATGGTAAGTTGAGACGACAGCTCGGAACAGGATGAGGGCAGGTCGCCCTAAAATCGCATTGTAGGCGAACGGAGTTTCTACTACTAAAAATTTTACCAGCTTCACTGTTCGATATGGTTTCTTTCCGAGTGAAACACTCAAAGTAATTGTTCCACTGGGGACAATTTCGGATCCTCCGAATCCCACCAACGGCGTAGCTACCTTTTGGAATGTTATTTGCCCCAAGTTCATCTGGGCTAGTACCTCTTTAGAGATGATATTTGCAGAGCTTCCATTATCAATTAGGATTCTTTTGACGTTGTAATTTGCTATCTCTAGGGATACCACCATCGGAAAATCGGGGCTATCCTCTTTCGTGTCCCAAACAAGGTTTTTGGGTACTTCGCCTTCATTGAAACTAATTAGCTGGTGCGTCGTTGCTTTGTTTTCTAAGGTCCATATTTCTTTCGGATATTTTAGGCTTCCGACTATGAATCTAGCAGTTCTTCGACGAGCATTACGACTATCTCCCCCTGCGGGTCCCCCTGAGATCGTGTGTATGGTTCCGTTGACCTGATCATTATTTAGTTCTTGAGGGGGACCTTCTACGAGAATTTCTTCTCGGGTGGTTATACCGAGGACTCCCGCTTTTTTCTCGCTTGCGGTTATCCCGCTCCAAATAGTCATTTAGTTTTGCTTGTTCGATCAGCTTTTCGATCTATCTTTTAAGGTGAAAACAATCTTCAGTGCGGTGCCCGTGTGCCCGGTGATACTTGCAGTATAAGTCATAGTTTCGTCCACCTGGTCTGGGCTGAGCGATTTTCTTTGCTTCTAGGATCCAATTATTCCTTTCTAGTACAACCAAGATTTCTTCTATTGGAACGGTTAATCTTGGGTGATCTACTTGATTGACCCTGCTCCGGATTGCCGGTTCGCTGATTCCAGGTCTTTGATAGATTTTAGGTCGTCTTTCCTGGTCGTTTTTATTATATTCTAATCGCTGGAAGACGTTGCCTTTTCTAAAAGATCATTCATAGTCCATGGATCTTTGGGCAGGAATTCTATCATGTCGTTTGGAGCCTGAGGTCGTAACTTTATTTTTGTTCTTATCTTTAAAAGAATTCATCTCTTCCTGGGTCATATACTTAGATGCCAGGCTCATGATGTCCACGAACGTTCTTGGTTGTTTTCGGCTGAGGGCATTTCCAAACTGCCTATTCTTTGTGAGGTCGAAGAGAATCGAAATTATGTAATCAATATTGGGGGAATCGATTTTGAGTAATTCGACGTTAAATCTTGCCAACCAATTCCTTAAAGATTCACCTTCTTGTTGATAAATGGTTCCTAAATAGCTCATTGGCAATTTTTGTCTTTTTTGACTGGCGATTTGCTGTGTTAGTTTGTTACATAATTCTCGAAAACTGAATATGGAGTTGGCTGGTTGTTTGGCAAACCAGTCCAAAGCTAATCCTTCTAACGTGGTCACCATCAGCTTAGCTGTGAACTCCGCCGAATGAGAATACAAGTTCATTATGTTTGTGAAACTAAAGATATAGTCATCTGGATCAGTGGTTCCGTCGTATCTGGGTAGTCTACCCGGAACTTATCCGATTGACTGTGCTTCTTTTATTTCTCTGCAGAAGAGAGAGCATGCTACTAGGCTCTCTTGGAGTTCTGTGGTTCTGGGCCACGGGTTTTGAACGGATCGTAAGCGTTGCTCGAGTCGTTCTTGTACCATCTTTTCGATTTCTGTTTCCGAGAATCGCATTGTTCTTGGTCGATTCGGGATCGCCTCGCCAGCGTCATCCTCGATGGGGATATGGTGTGTTCCTTTGATTCGTTGCGTTGTGGTCTCCTTCGATCCGCTTTTCTTCGGATGTTGTCATCGGAGGGTTTTGAATTGCCCTGCTGCGGACTGTGCAGCGAGCGTCGCTCGCTTGCCGGGCTATCAGCTTGTGGAGAGATTTGATCGTTCTGCCTCGGCGTTCTTTGAGCGGGATTTGCCCTAGTAGTTCTAACGTTTCGGGGGACTTGTTCGAGTACAAGTAATTCCTCTGGGGAAAGTGATTTAAGGAGCATAGCGATCTGTCGTAACTTCTCCTGAGCATCTGACAAGGGGACTGGGATCGTTGGAGCCACATGTTCTTCCGGTATTGTGCCAGTAGGGATCCCTTGTGGTTCCACCTGATTCTGATGATGCTCATTCTGTTGCTGGCTGTCGTTGGATACACGGGCGTTATTATCGGTATTGCTGATGAGGGGTAATTCGGATCCCCTGTCTTTCTAGGCTCAACGCAGTCCGAATAGCACCGAATCCTGTCCCCAGGAACCAAGAGCCGAACCAAAGCCTGAAGTTGATTGTTCCGAGCTCGTAAGAGAACCGGAGATCAAAGGATACTGTTGGGCCGAGCCCAGGCCCAAGCCCTTCAATTCAGCTATAAATACCCCATGCATTTATTACACCAAGGGGGGGAACTTCCCAAGTGCACTAGCTTTGAGACTACTGCTCAGACTCACTCAGGAATAGTAGGGTAGGCTTTCTCATATGTATTTCGCCCTTTAATATGTACGGCATCCTATAATACTCGAATAGGACTCCAAACACTTGTAATCTGTACTCGATAATTTAGAATATAATACTATTGGTCTTTCTTATTTGTTGTCTAACATTATTACTGCATTGCTTGTCCACCCTTGATCGAACACACGAAAACTCGTAAGATCAATTGGCGCCCACCGTGGGGCCTTATTCGAGTATTAGATCGAAATATGCCTACTACGAGGGGAAATACGTACACCAGCAGATAGCCTTAATAGACAGAAACTCTGCTATTCACTATCCAAGGAAAATCCTCCCACCATTGGGGCGTTCGGCCTTTCGAGGATGAAAATAAGACTTATACGATGAATTTCCGAGCTTAAGATCAGTATCTCAATCCATAATTGCACAGCTCATTTATCTCGTCAATGGATTTATTTTCCACGGAGGATCTATTCCCATAAGTGAGTAAGAAGTTACATAGATATCATCCGCAACAGATGGACGTAGAATTAATTCCGCTCGCTCGATCGCTGGTTAATATCGAAGGCTTAGAAGATCTATGTAGTTGCAGCTTATTATTAAGGGTCGGAATTTATTTTTCCGATCTTCGTATTTATTAACGACAAATTTTTCGAATCAATTATTTAAGAGATCATCCGCGTAATTTTTATACATTATTTGTTGGCTATTTCAACTTTTCTCAAATCGATTGGGATAAGTTGAATATTTGAACAGCAGCAACCAATTAAATAAAGCCTCGAGCAAATGGTTGAATATTCGCGATCATTTCGGCCAATAAAGGAATTCAAATAATGAAATTCGATCAGAAACGAAGCATTATCATTAGAATTCTTCAAACAAGTTACAAAGTAAAGCCTCGAATATAATTCGAGCTCAAGAAATACAATAAAGTCTTCAGGGTATCCAGCAGAATGGTGCCATCTTCAGGGTATCCAGCAGTTCTGCTACCTCGAAGATGTTCTTCCATAAAGTCTGCCACATCAGGCTCCGACCTACCTTCTCGACATGGGACAGAGTCTGATTTCGCACCAAAAGGTTTTACCCTCCTTGAGGGCCCGGAATGTTCGGCATTTCTTTTTCGACTTAGAAGCTTCTCATACTCCTGAACACCCTGAATTCGGTTCCAAGAATGCTGGCTATAGCCGACCGACGAAAGAACGGAAGTATCCGGGGAAAATAAAGTTCGAAGAGGTCCGGCAGTGGCAGAATTCAGGCTACTCATAGTGCCAACCCCTCTTAAATCAGGAATTGTAGCTGCTATGACGGCTGAGTTCCCACCTATATTACATGCATCCGCACTCTTTTCGGAAGTATATGGTAACGGCTCAAAATAGAATGACTTATCTCCGATTGAGCCAGCGGCGGACACTCGAAATTTCTCGACGATTCGGCCTGCGGGGTAATACGAATCAGGCACGGTTTTAGACAAAAAAGACTTATTCGGATAAACCTCAATATAGACAGAGAACAAGGAGCATACTCAAAGAAGGAATCGCAAAAGGCGGAGCACTAGAGGTTGGCAGGACATTAGTTTGCATACGGGATCCTTCAGAAGATGAACTGGGATACTTAATCGCCGGGGCAGGGTAATCACAGCGGCTCAACCCAGCCAATCGTAAAACGCTTTCTTGAACTAGGAACTTGGTATGGTATGGATTAGATCGCATCTGTTCGAGAAAATCGTCGGAAAGATGTTGTCTGAGCTTTTCTCTGATTTTGCGAGAACCATACGACCAAGAATCTGCGCCATCCCATCGATGCGGTCTAGTCTTTGAACTACCTTCCGATATAGGAACGTCAGGACCTTTCACAAAGAAGAACCTCCTCTTCCAGCCTATACTCCTTTTTGTCGCTATCTTAGTAAGAAAAGGTCGTTTCGACCTCTGGAGAATGGATACGAATCCCGCATTGGAGCCCCTACATAATTCCATTCGGAAGATATGCCAGAAGTTGCTAAAAGAGGCCTCTTCCCCTTTTGCCTCCATGAGAGCACAGAATGCCACTATGTAGGCGACGGAGTGCGGGAGAAGTTGAGCGGGGGATAACAAAAAGAAAGAAATGACGTTTCAAATAAGGGGAATGAATGGAATACGTAGACCACAGGAAAATTGGCCCTCATAAAAGGATTGACAGCCAGCCGGGGGCTCAGTAGCACGGTCGGAGTAAGAAGGAATGACGATCGAAAACCCTTTTGGGAGATATTTCCCAAACTCCGTCTCAAGATAAACGCGATCTTTCTTTGAAAAGTAACAGGAGGTTTCTTTAGCAGGAAGTTCTGACGTGTTCGAGGTCACGGCCTCGGATGCGAGCGTGGGTTTGAAAATTCTGACAAAGGCACCCTCACCGATGCTGCGTTTCTCAACCTCATTTTCCTCAAGATCCTCGCTCGGATCGTCATCCTCGCCTCCTTGACGAAATTCTCCGTCTTCGTAGTCATCAACAAGCCTTAATAGAGGGTCGGATTCCTGCTTCTCTCCGACCTTATTCTTGCCCTTCGAACTTCTAGAACTCGACATAATGGATTAAGAAACAAATATACAAAAGGCTAATGCTGTTTCGAACTCAAACGCTTCGAGCTCAAGAGAGAATGTAATATGTAAACAATTTTCCAACAAGTCAACATGTATATATACGGGGTTAAAAAGGTAAAATTGCAAACGGGTCCCCGAGTAACCGCGACGGTTGAACTTACCAAGGGTAAAAACTTAGGGTTATCCCTCACAGAATAGCCCTTTTGATCCTTCATTCTCTAGGATTGCGGAATATCTCCTTGCAATTTATCCCTAAGAATCTCAGAGGCCCTCCTTGTTATGATCGAAAATTTTGGAAAGCATTCATCAAGGGATCGAACAACGCATCGTGGAACCAAAAAGGATATTACTACTTCAACATCCTCCGACAAGGGTAACTTTGGAACACGCCGGTGTATGTTTTCTTGTATATGCACTCTTTTTCCCTAGCTCGGTTTTTATCCCAATGGGTTTTTCCGAGTTAGGTTTTTAACGAGGCATATCCTAATGACATTCTGAACGGCTCGTCTCATTATCGCATGGGACGTAATTTGTACTTCTTCGAGCGCACGCTCCACTTTGCACTCGAGAAGTGGGGAGTATTGATGAGGGGTAATTCGGATCCCCTGTCTTTCTAGGCTCAACGCAGTCCGAATAGCACCGAATCCTATCCCCAGGAACCAAGAGCCGAACCAAAGCCTGAAGTTGATTATTCCGAGCGCGTAAGAGAACCGGAGATCAAAGGATACTGTTGGGCCGAGCCCAGGCCCAAGCCCTTCAATTCAGCTATAAATACCCCATGCAATTATTACACCAAGGGGGGAACTTCCCAAGTGCACTAGCTTTGAGACTACTGCTCGGACTCACTCAGGAATAGTAGGGTAGGCTTTCTCATATGTATTTCGCCCTTTAATATGTACGGCATCCTATAATACTCGAATAGGACTCCAAACACTTGTAATCTGTACTCGATAATTTAGAATACAATACTATTGGTCTTTCTTATTTGTTGTCTAACATTATTACTGCATTGCTTGTCCACCCTTGATCGAACACACGAAAACTCGTAAGATCAATTGGCGCCCACCGTGGGGCCTTATTCGAGTATTAGATCGAAATATGCCTACTACGAGGGGAAATACGTACACCAGCAGATAGCCTTAATAGACAGAAACTCTGCTATTCACTATCCAAGGAAAATCCTCCGACCATTGGGGCGTTCGGCCTATCGAGGATGAAAATAAGACTTATACGATGAATTTCCGAGCTTAAGATCAGTATCTCAATCCATAATTGCACAGCTCATTTATCTCGTCAATGGATTTATTTTCCACGGAGGATCTATTCCCATAAGTGAGTAAGAAGTTACATAGATATCATCCGCAACAGATGGACGTAGAATTAATTCCGCTCGCTCGATCGCTGGTTAATATCGAAGGCTTAGAAGATCTATGTAGTTGCAGCTTATTATTAAGGGTCGGAATTTATTTTTCCGATCTTCGTATTTATTAACGACAAATTTTTCGAATCAATTATTTAAGAGATCATCCGCGTAATTTTTATACATTATTTGTTGGCTATTTCAACTTTTCTCAAATCGATTGGGATAAGTTGAATATTTGAACAGCAGCAACCAATTAAATAAAGCCTCGAGCAAATGGTTGAATATTCGCGATCATTTCGGCCAATAAAGGAATTCAAATAATGAAATTCGATCAGAAACGAAGCATTATCATTAGAATTCTTCAAACAAGTTACAAAGTAAAGCCTCGAATATAATTCGAGCTCAAGAAATACAATACAATCACTCCTACCCTATTACAAGACCTATGAATATTTCTATCCTATTTCAGGCTCGGTCTTCATTCTCTGAGATCGCTCCAGATGCAGAACTCAGCAGTGAACTTTATTGGCGGTCGCTCGCCACCTGTCGCACAGCCATCTCCGAATAGTATAAAGGCCGGTTCGCAGCTCTATTCTAAGGCTTCAGACCGACCTTAGGTCTTCATCTGTAAACAATGATTAAAACACTCAATCATTATTTACAGAATAATTCGAACCGGAGCGGCAAAGGGTTATCTCAGCAGAGGCATTCCAAGGGAACTCGAAAGGACTATGTCGTAAGAAAGCCCTCGAGGAAGCTGGTGCCTCAGATTTAAAGAACTCTTCTCAGGATAACCAGCTGCCCGACCGGATACTGCGCCAGAAGACCGGAATTCTAACCCGCACCAGACAAGATATGTCTGGGAAAACAGGTTGCCTGCCGGTATTCTAGGCGCCATTTCTTTTGCCTGTCGATATTCTAAGCGAAAATGCTTATGCTAAAGGAGCTGAGATCGAAAAACAGGGTTCTGAGTCTTATCTCAAATTCCTTTATCTGGGAGAAAATGTAAGTCAAGTTTAAATCTCGATCCATAGTGATCGGAGGAAGCTTAAAAGAAAAAGTGAGAAATGTCGAATACATAAAGGGACCTATTTATAATAGAGTAAGATTTTGAATCAACGGCCCAGATAGCGGATCACGAATGGCTAGGATGTCCGCATTAAATGAACTGACCGATACGTTTCCCGAAAAATAGGGTCCTGTTTGGTTAACGGATTATACAATCCAATGATATACTACGAAGGGCTTATTCGAAACTTTCGCTCGAACAATGGTTTCGCTTACCATCGTACTCCTAAATGGTGAGAAGATCAGGGTCATTTGTCCGAAAGATCGACCCCCGTGCACTTGTTACTCTAGGTATGAAATAGCTATTTTATAACTAATCAGAGGTGTTTAAATCGGAGAAGCCGCGATTGATCTATTCGAACGAAACTAACGAACTGAGGAATTCGACGGTCTTCGAAAATTCGACGATAGCAAGGACCAATCACAAGAAAGGGGAAAATTCCATTCATAAATTTCACTAAATAATACAGGAGTTCAGAAGGAAAACAGGAAAGGTACATTTCAAACATAGTACAAACTAATATATTACAGAAGACTATACTTACTTTCTACAATTCTATGAAATTTCCGATTCCCTCTCCCATAGTCTACTCGAAATAACCTAGCTCCGAATAGAGAATCTCCTTCGGATTCACAGACTAACTTTATCTATAATCTTCCGAAGACAAAAGGGCGAACGCCCAGATTATCGGGTAGTTACATTCTGAATCGTTCTCCCGCCAGAACGTCTTCCTAAATGCATCTGGCATATTGGCCTTCAAGATGGGAATTCTATTTGCCTGTCGATATTCTAAGCGAGATCGAGTTAGAAAATTGTCCCTTTGAAAATCGTTCGAAATCTGAGCTCAAAAAGCTAAATAGATTGAACAACAATTTTGGTTATCATGATCGGACAGATAAAATGCTGATACCACGAATATGAAAATCTCAACTGTATGATCTTTCCGTTTTTATAGTAAAAGACGAAAGAATCTGGCGGCAGACAAGTCGCAAAATGAATGGACAAGATTTGTCGACCGTTACGATTCCCGGTAAAACAGGAACCGTTTGGGAAAAGATGAAAACTGATCAAAAGTTGGAAACGTTCACAACAGTCAAAGAACACGGTGTATTAGGTCGAACGAAGTAAGAACCTCGCAAGGGACATTTTCTATTAAGTTAGAAAGATTATTTAATTAAGTCGTAGGCCAATTTGCTATCTGGTTACGTTCCATCTATTATCTCAATCGCGGAAGACATTTGTCTCATCAGAAGTTATTTCGATCAAAATTGTATATTCAGTGGGAATTCGCTTCACCAATATACCTATTTACTCGTCGTATATTAGTATTATCAATCCCTACTCATCTATTATTCTAGAACTCTCGATCTACATTCGTCTATCATTCAGTCTCTATTTATCTCCATTTATTATAAAAGGTGAAAGTTGTTGCTACGACCCTCGAAAATCGACCAAGGATCAAACCCGTTCCTGTGCCCCTTGGATCGAAAAGAATAAAAATGGGTGACGACCCTCGAGCTAAAAATGCTCTGATACGACTAAGGGTGAAAGCCGTTGCTATGCCCCTTAGATCGAAATTATTAATGGGTGAAAGCCTCTGCTATGACCCGAGGGCTAAAAATGCTCTGATACGACTAAGGGTGAAAGCCGTTGCTATGCCCCTTAGATCGAAATTATTAATGGGTGAAAGCCTCTGCTATGACCCGAGGGCTAAAAATGCTCTGATACGACTAAGGGTGAAAGCCGTTGCTATGCCCCTTAGATCGAAATTATTAATGGGTGAAAGCCTCTGCTATGACCCGAGGGCTAAAAATGCTCTGATACGACTAAGGGTGAAAGCCGTTGCTATGCCCCTTAGATCGAAATTATTAATGGGTGAAAGCCTCTGCTATGACCCGAGGGCTAAAAATGCTCTGATACGACTAAGGGTGAAAGCCGTTGCTATGCCCTTAGATCGAAATTATTAATGGGTGAAAGCCTCTGCTATGACCCGAGGGCTAAAAATGCTCTGATACGACTAAGGGTGAAAGCCGTTGCTATGCCCCTTAGATCGAAATTATTAATGGGTGAAAGCCTCTGCTATGACCCGAGGGCTAAAAATGCTCTGATACGACTAAGGGTGAAAGCCGTTGCTATGCCCCTTAGATCGAAATTATTAATGGGTGAAAGCCTCTGATATGACCCTCGAGCTAAGATTGCTCTGATACGACTAAGGGTGAAAGCCGTTGCTACGCCCCTTAGATCGAAATTATTATCCTCGATCTACCTAGTTCAACCATCATTCAATTCTACTATTTCTCCATAATTATTCATTCGTCTAAGGCTAACAGCCGTCGTTATGACACTTTGATCAAAACTATTATTCAAGATCAATCAAGACCCTATTTTCGATTATTACTTCACGATTATTTGTCCGACTAAGGAATTTGGCCCCTCAGGTTAAATTGTTACTAAAAGATCATTTTGGATTCTTCTATTCGATGTCTTAATTACTCTGTATTTGACGGGGGAATAAAAGCCTTATATAGGTTATATTGAAGATTGAGGAGTGTCGGTTGTCATCTATCATCTAAATATTTATCAAAGGTGGTAAAGAATAGCGCTTATTCGTATTTTTGAGACAGGGAAATTGATGCTCTATGACAGTATACGAAAGCAATTCTACAGGATAACAAGTAAGGATGATAAGAGAAATAAATATCTCATTCATGACATTGCAAAAAGTTACAAAAGGGTTCGAAGTTACAATAATAAAGAAAAATCGAGCAAAGCTGAGACTTTACATTTAATGTAACCCTATTACAAATTAACCCTACGCTAGATTTTCTCCGCGATCGAAGGAGGAGGGCGGGGCTAGAACAACACTTCTACCCTTCATCCATCACTTCTTCAGTATTTGCTCCACACCGGCCCAGATCGAGAAAGTGGGAAGCAACCCCTAGAGAAATTATTCCACGCAATCTCGAAGGCAACCTTCTTCAAGAAACATCTTGAAGAAGTAGAGATCGAGTGCAGGAAAACTCCTCCAGCAGTGACCCACTATCCGACTGGGTGGATTGACAGGATACAGAAGGTCGAACCAGCCCTAATCGGTTGTAATCAGAGAGAGCTGGTCGCCTGTCGGTACCCCAGTCGTGATTCTCTTCGCCTGCCGATACCCTAGTCGAAATAAGTTGCCATCAGGAGATAGCGAAATTTATAAATAGTTCGAAGGAGAACCTCGAACAGTTCAATCGGAGATAGCAAACGGAACATGGTGGCTAGAAAGAGTAAAATCTCAATCATAGAGCCGATCAGAAATGTTACTGAAATGTAAAATTTGAAAGTAACTACAGAACTATATATAGTGGAAAGAAAAGGCAATTAACGACTCAGATTTAATAGTACTAACGGCTGAGATATAAGCAGTAAATGCGCCGACCGTTACGATTCCCGAGAATACAGAAACTGTTTCGGGAAAAAAGTGAAGAAAATATCAAAATTGTACAGCATGTAAAGAAAACGTCGTCAGTAATTGGCCCGAGGATAAGTAAAGCCGTTGTAAAGATCGATAAAAAGTATTTTCCGAGCTTGACATAGGAAGCAATTACAAAATACAAAGATATCGACCTCCATTACATCTTCATAACTGGCCGATCCTATGAAATTTTTGGCGGACGATAATGTCCTTGCTCGACCAGGAAACACCTATCGAGCCAACAGGTTTTCGACTATGGTCGTACTTCATCGAAAAGAAGAAGGGCAATACATCTCTTTCACAGGAGAAACGTGAACATTTTATGAAGGACGTCAATCTCCGAAGCCCTACCCGAAACGTTTTCAAAAGAGAGCCTAGCAAATTGCGTCATACCCTCGAAAAACTTGACGCCAGAGCCTCCCTAAACCACAAAAAGACCATGGGCCATTGGGGTCGTGGGTGGTCAGCAATAAAGCTTGTTGGTCTTCAAGGTTGAAATAGCGTTCGCCTACAGATACCCTAGTCGAGATTGAAGTATAAATTTGACTATGATACGCGAAATAACTCCTAACCCGAAATTCGAAATATTGACCCGTGCAACAAGATTTTCCAATCAGCATGATCGAAGAAATCTGTTTTCGAAAAATATTATAAGAACGCAAAACGAAGAGCCCCATTTATAGATACTATTCTCAAAAATCCAACGGCTAACAGAAAACAAAAGGAACGGTCAAGATCAAAAGATTGTCGCGACTCCCGAGAATTTCGGCGGGAAGAGAAAGTGATATTACTTGTGGAAATTAAGCGAAATTAATACGCCAGGATCGAAGATCAAAAAAGCAAACTAAAGCATGATCAAAGAATGAACACATAAGAGGAACATGCGATTCGAGAAGAAAGTAAATTATTACAAGCCATAGAAAATAAAATGTCTGAAAATTATTCATGATCGCACAAGAAAAAACATACTACAAGTCCGGGTAAATAAAAGACAACATCTAAAGAAATTTATTGTCGGAGAAGAGCTTTCGAAGCTCAGCATTACGAGCCTCACATCCCGCTTTATATCCGCGGTCATAGGCCTCCTTTTCTCGACGAGCAAAGTCTTGTTTCTCCTGCTCGTGAAGACTCTTCAGTTTTTCAAGCTCATCATTCAGCTGCTTATGGATCTTTTCTCCATGCTCTTTAGCGGTCTTCTCCTTTTCTAAGGCAAGCTTCTCCGCGAGGACACGATCAAATTCAACCTTCTTCTCCTCCAGCTCAAGGGAAATAGCGGCACGCTGATTTATTTCCCGATCAGCAAAAGTTTTAAGCTCAATAAAATCTTGTCTGGCCTGTTAAAAGGATCGACAGCGTTAATAATAAAAAATAAAAAAATAAAAAAATAAAAAAAATAAAAAAAAAAAAGAAGGAGAGAGAGGAAGAATAAATAACCATATGTACACCTGAAAAAGGAAGTGCTGCCTAGACTCGAACAACTCTTCTAGATTTCTCTCCTTGGACATGTTCCTCTCCTGGGGCATGTTAGTTTCCGAAGAAGTAAAGTTGGCTTGCAACAAATTACCCATGGGATCAGCCTTAGAAGGGGATCCATCTTTCAACTCCTCGGGCAGGAAAGGAGTAGCGTTCAAAGAAATGGGGTTAACCCGGAGTTCGGGAGGATTATCAATCTTCAGAGCTTCAGCAGAGGCCCCTCCACCAATCTCTAACTTGGATTTTTTGCTGAGATTCCCCGCGGGAACAGTGGTCGGAGCATCAGAAGATGACTTGCTGTTAATAGCAAGATTTTCTAAAGCCTCAATAGGAGTAACCCCATCGGAATAAGGCCTCTTGTTCGAAGAAGGAATAGGAGTCTTTTCTCGGACAGGATCTTTACTCGGAGAATCAACTACCTTCGGGGAAGAACCCCCGAGCGCTGCCTCGAGCTCTTCATCCAGAATGGATTTACCGGAGCTACCCTTAGTTTGTTTGGAGGAAATGGTTTTCTCCTTCTTACTTTCTCCCCCTTTAGAGGCTTTCGGTGAAGATGCAGAAGTTTTAGAAGAAGATTTGGAGGGTTTGGCCTCCTTGGCAATTTTCTGCTCTTTGCTCGGATTCTTATTCTTCGAGCCCCCAAACATCGATCTAGGGTCAATAGGTTTGCCTAGTACATTTTCCATGATAAGCGGATTTGGGTTCAATAGCTCGGATTCTTACTCTTTAAAGAATTCGAGGAATGCGAAAAATCTGGGGAAAGCTCCGATCTCTATAAGCAAGAAGTAATGGGAATAATGAGAAGAAATCCTAATATTTATAGACACTACGCACTACAATTATGATAGTGAATCGACGCGACCGTGAAGAAAAACCCCACTCGGATAAATAAAGTTCGAGCAGAAAGTGTGAAAAGTTATCGATATTCGATAAGTTAGAATTCACAAGTTACACGAATCAAATCAAAATAAACCCGATTACAAAATTGAGTTACATGGGTAAATACGATTGATTCCTAACTACAAAACTATGAATCGCCCCTTACGCGACACTCGACCTCAGTAACTTAATAGACAGAAGATCAGATGATGTATGTTCGAATATGAACAATTACTCAGTCCGATCAAAAGATCGATCGCCTTCTATATCTGGTGCATCGCCTATGTCGACATCTTCACTTTTTTCCCCTGACCCATTAGGGGGATCATCATTGGAACGCTCGAGCATATCGGGGTTAGGCATTGGAATGCCATACTCCTCCACTAAGGGGGCAAAGCGATGATCCTGCCAGTTAGTATTCGTCTTGGGAAGAGAGGAAGCTTTATAATCTTTCCCTTCAGCGTTCTTGAAAGGGTTCATATAATTGAAGTACTCCTCCATGTCATCCGGAATCTTCTTGGCCGCCACTAATTGTTGGACCCCTTTATAAAAAATCGTCCGAAGAATTTCTCCCATTCTCCTCTGAACTAAGGGATCTAAGACAGGAGATTCCAAGAATTCTCGTATGGCCGGAATCTCGGCTTCTTCCCGGCCCTGGGCATATGCACGCTCGGAATCTTGCTTCGCCAGTTCGAGTTCTATCTTTACTTTCTTCAGCTCTTCCTCGAGGGCACTCCTCTCTTTAACGGACGCCAGCAAGTCCTCTTCCACTGAGGAGCAACGTTTCGTACTCACTTTCTCGAGCTCCTTCTTTACTTGGAACAATTCTCGCTGACTCTCCGCCAGCTGAGATCGAATGGCCTGGTTATCAGCAAAAATTTGGGCATATGCATCGTGAGCGTCCTGCGATTCCTGCTCCAGTAACGCCAAACTATAGGATTGAAGGGCGAACAAATCCCCGACCTACAAGACATTTTCGAGTATGGGTAAAGGCTAGTGATTCTAAAGAAAGAAGAGAGACAAAAGATAAATTTTCACCTCGTGATACGTTCGGGAGAAGTCACTCAAGACCTCAAAATCGCCTTTGACGGAGTGAAGCAACATATCCCGTTTGAACCGACCGGCCATAAAAATCCTAGCGGCCTTGTCGAATTCGTTCTCCCCAGCCACATCCAGATCAGTCAGAATGGTGCCATCTTCAGGGTATCCAGCAGTTCTGCTACCTCGAAGATGTTCTTCCATAAAGTCTGCCACATCAGGCTCCGACCTACCTTCTCGACATGGGACAGAGTCTGATTTCGCACCAAAAGGTTTTACCCTCCTTGAGGGCCCGGAATGTTCGGCATTTCTTTTTCGACTTAGAAGCTTCTCATACTCCTGAACACCCTGAATTCGGTTCCAAGAATGCTGGCTATAGCCGACCGACGAAAGAACGGAAGTATCCGGGGAAAATAAAGTTCGAAGAGGTCCGGCAGTGGCAGAATTCAGGCTACTCATAGTGCCAACCCCTCTTAAATCAGGAATTGTAGCTGCTATGACGGCTGAGTTCCCACCTATATTACATGCATCCGCACTCTTTTCGGAAGTATATGGTAACGGCTCAAAATAAAATGACTTATCTCCGATCGAGCCAGCGGCGGACACTCGAAATTTCTCGACGATTCGGCCTGCGGGGTAATACGAATCAGGCACGGTTTTAGACAAAAAAGACTTATTCGGATAAACCTCAATATAGACAGAGAACAAGGAGCATACTCAAAGAAGGAATCGCAAAAGGCGGAGCACTAGAGGTTGGCAGGACATTAGTTTGCATACGGGATCCTTCAGAAGATGAACTGGGATACTTAATCGCCGGGGCAGGGTAATCACAGCGGCTCAACCCAGCCAATCGTAAAACGCTTTCTTGAACTAGGAACTTGGTATGGTATGGATTAGATCGCATCTGTTCGAGGAAATCGTCGGAAAGATGTTGTCTGAGCTTTTCTCTGATTTTGCGAGAACCATACGACCAAGAATCTGCGCCATCCCATCGATGCGGTCTAGTCTTTGAACTACCTTCCGATATAGGAACGTCAGGACCTTTCACAAAGAAGAACCTCCTCTTCCAGCCTATACTCCTTTTTGTCGCTATCTTAGTAAGAAAAGGTCGTTTCGACCTCTGGAGAATGGATACGAATCCCGCATTGGATCCCCTACATAATTCCATTCGGAAGATATGCCAGAAGTTGCTAAAAGAGGCCTCTTCCCCTTTTGCCTCCATGAGAGCACAGAATGCCACTATGTAGGCGACGGAGTGCGGAGAAGTTGAGCGGGGGATAACGAAAAGAAAGAAATGACGTTTCTAATAAGGGGAATGAATGGAATACGTAGACCACAGGAAAATTGGCCCTCATAAAAGGATTGACGGCCAGCCGGGGGCTCAGTAGCACAGTCGGAGTAAGAAGGAATGACGATCGAAAACCCTTTTGGAAGATATTTCCCAAACTCCGTCTCAAGATAAACGCGATCTTTCTTTGAAAAGTAACAGGAGGTTTCTTTAGCAGGAAGTTCTGACGTGTTCGAGGTCACGGCCTCAGATGCGAGCGTGGGTTTGAAAATTCTGACAAAGGCACCCTCACCGATGCTGCGTTTCTCAACCTCATTTTCCTCAAGATCCTCGCTCGGATCGTCATCCTCGCCTCCTTGACGAAATTCTCCGTCTTCGTAGTCATCAACAAGCCTTAATAGAGGGTCGGATTCCTGCTTCTCTCCGACCTTATTCTTGCCCTTCGAACTTCTAGAACTCGACATAATGGATTAAGAAACAAATATACAAAAGGCTAATGCTGTTTCGAACTCAAACGCTTCGAGCTCAAGAGAGAATGTAATATGTAAACAATTTTCCAACAAGTCAACATGTATATATACGGGGTTAAAAAGGTAAAATTGCAAACGGGTCCCCGAGTAACCGCGACGGTTGAACTTACCAAGGGTAAAAACTTAGGGTTATCCCTCACAGAATAGCCCTTTTGATCCTTCATTCTCTAGGATTGCGGAATATCTCCTTGCAATTTATCCCTAAGAATCTCAGAGGCCCTCCTTGTTATGATCGAAAATTTTGGAAAGCATTCATCAAGGGATCGAACAACGCATCGTGGAACCAAAAAGGATATTACTACTTCAACATCCTCCGACAAGGGTAACTTTGGAACACGCCGGTGTATGTTTTCTTGTATATGCACTCTTTTTTCCTAGCTCAGTTTTTATCCCAATGGGTTTTTCCGAGTTAGGTTTTTAACGAGGCATATCCTAATGACATTCTGAACGGCTCGTCTCATTATCGCATGGGACGTAATTTGTACTTCTTCGAGCGCACGCTCCACTTCGCACTCGAGAAGTGGGGGAGTATTGATGAGGGGTAATTCGGATCCCCTGTCTTTCTAGGCTCAACGCAGTCCGAATAGCACCGAATCCTGTCCCCAGGAACCAAGAGCCGAACCAAAGCCTGAAGTTGATTATTCCGAGCGCGTAAGAGAACCGGAGATTAAAGGATACTGTTGGGCCGAGCCCAGGCCCAAGCCCTTCAATTCAGCTATAAATACCCCATGCAATTATTACACCAAGGGGGGAACTTCCCAAGTGCACTAGCTTTGAGACTACTGCTCGGACTCACTCAGGAATAGTAGGGTAGGCTTTCTCATATGTATTTCGCCCTTTAATATGTACGGCATCCTATAATACTCGAATAGGACTCCAAACACTTGTAATCTGTACTCGATAATTTAGAATACAATACTATTGGTCTTTCTTATTTGTTGTCTAACATTATTACTGCATTGCTTGTCCACCCTTGATCGAACACACGAAAACTCGTAAGATCAATTGGCGCCCACCGTGGGGCCTTATTCGAGTATTAGATCGAAATATGCCTACTACGAGGGGAAATACGTACACCAGCAGATAGCCTTAATAGACAGTAACTCTGCTATTCACTATCCAAGGAAAATCCTCCGACCATTGGGGCGTTCGGCCTTTCGAGGATGAAAATAAGACTTATACGATGAATTTCCGAGCTTAAGATCAGTATCTCAATCCATAATTGCACAGCTCATTTATCTCGTCAATGGATTTATTTTCCACGGAGGATCTATTCCCATAAGTGAGTAAGAAGTTACATAGATATCATCCGCAACAGATGGACGTAGAATTAATTCCGCTCGCTCGATCGCTGGTTAATATCGAAGGCTTAGAAGATCTATGTAGTTGCAGCTTATTATTAAGGGTCGGAATTTATTTTTCCGATCTTCGTATTTATTAACGACAAATTTTTCGAATCAATTATTTAAGAGATCATCCGCGTAATTTTTATACATTATTTGTTGGCTATTTCAACTTTTCTCAAATCGATTGGGATAAGTTGAATATTTGAACAGCAACAACCAATTAAATAAAGCCTCGAGCAAATGGTTGAATATTCGCGATCATTTCGGCCAATAAAGGAATTCAAATAATGAAGTTCGATCAGAAACGAAGCATTATCATTAGAATTCTTCAAACAAGTTACAAAGTAAAGCCTCGAATATAATTCGAGCTCAAGAAATACAATACAATCACTCCTACCCTATTACAAGACCTATGAATATTTCTATCCTATTTCAGGCTCGGTCTTCATTCTCTGAGATCGCTCCAGATGCAGAACTCAGCAGTGAACTTTATTGGCGGTCGCTCGCCACCTGTCGCACAGCCATCTCCGAATAGTATAAAGGCCGGTTCGCAGCTCTATTCTAAGGCTTCAGACCGACCTTAGGTCTTCATCTGTAAACAATGATTAAAACACTCAATCATTATTTACAGAATAATTCGAACCGGAGCGGCAAAGGGTTATCTCAGCAGAGGCATTCCAAGGGAACTCGAAAGGACTATCTCGTAAGAAAGCCCTCGAGGAAGCTGGTGCCTCAGATTTAAAGAACTCTTCTCACGATAACCAGCTGCCCGACCGGATACTGCGCCAGAAGACCGGAATTCTAACCCGCACCAGACAAGATATGTCTGGGAAAACAGGTTGCCTGCCGGTATTCTAGGCGCCATTTCTTTTGCCTGTCGATATTCTAAGCGAAAATGCTTATGCTAAAGGAGCTGAGATCGAAAAACAGGGTTCTGCGTCTTATCTGAAATTCCTTTATCTGGGAGAAAATGTAAGTCAAGTTTAAATCTCGATCCATAGTGATCGGAGGAAGCTTAAAAGAAAAAGTGAGAAATGTCGAATACATAAAGGGACCTATTTATAATAGAGTAAGATTTTGAATCAACGGCCCAGATAGCGGATCACGAATGGCTAGGATGTCCGCATTAAATGAACTGACCGATACGTTTCCCGAAAAATAGGGTCCTGTTTGGTTAACGGATTATACAATCCAATGATATACAACGAAGGGCTTATTCGAAACTTTCGCTCGAACAATGGTTTCGCTTACCATCGTACTCCTAAATGGTGAGAAGATCAGGGTCATTTGTCCGAAAGATCGACCCCCGTGCACTTGTTACTCTAGGTATGAAATAGCTATTTTATAACTAATCAGAGGTGTTTAAATCGGAGAAGCCGCGATTGATCTATTCGAACGAAACTAACGAACTGAGGAATTCGACGGTCTTCGAAAATTCGACGATAGCAAGGACCAATCACAAGAAAGGGGAAAATTCCATTCATAAATTTCACTAAATAATACAGGAGTTCAGAAGGAAAACAGGAAAGGTACATTTCAAACATAGTACAAACTAATATATTACAGAAGACTATATTTACTTTCTACAAATCTATGAAATTTCCGATTCCCTCTCCATAGTCTACTCGAAATAACCTAGCTCCGAATAGAGAATCTCCTTCGGATTCGCAGACTAACTTTATCTATAATCTTCCGAAGACAAAAGGGCGAACGCCCAGATTATCGGGTAGTTACATTCTGAATCGTTCTCCCGCCAGAACGTCTTCCTAAATGCATCTGGCATATTGGCCTTCAAGATGGGAATTCTATTTGCCTGTCGATATTCTAAGCGAGATCGAGTTAGAAAACTGTCCCTTTGAAAATCGTTCGAAATCTGAGCTCAAAAAGCTGAATAGATTGAACAACAATTTTGGTTATCATGATCGGACAGATAAAATGCTGATACCACGAATATGAAAATCTCAACTGTATGATCTTTCCGTTTTTATAGTAAAAGACGAAAGAATCTGGCGGCAGACAATTCGCAAAATGAATGGACAAGATTTGTCGACCGTTGCGATTCCCGGTAAAACAGGAACCGTTTGGGAAAAGATGAAAACTGATCAAAAGTTGGAAACGTTCACAACAGTCAAAAAACACGGTGTATTAGGTCGAACGAAGTAAGAACCTCGCAAGGGACATTTTCTATTAAGTTAGAAAGATTATTTAATTAAGTCGTAGGCCAATTTGCTATCTGGTTACGTTCCATCTATTATCTCAATCGCGGAAGACATTTGTCTCATCAGAAGTTATTTCGATCAAAATTGTATATTCAGTGGGAATTCGCTTCACCAATATACCTATTTACTCGTCGTATATTAGTATTATCAATCCCTACTCATCTATTATTCTAGAACTCTCGATCTACATTCGTCTATCATTCAGTCTCTATTTATCTCCGTTTATTATAAAGGGTGAAAGCTATTGCTACGACCCTCGAAAATCGACCAAGGATCAAACCCGTTCCTATGCCCCTTGGATCGAAAAGAATAAAAATGGGTGACGACCCTCGAGCTAAAAATGCTCTGATACGACTAAGGGTGAAAGTCGTTGCTATGCCCCTTAGATCGAAATTATTAATGGGTGAAAGCCTCTGCTATGACCCGAGGGCTAAAAATGCTCTGATACGACTAAGGGTGAAAGCCGTTGCTATGCCCCTTAGATCGAAATTATTAATGGGTGAAAGCCTCTGCTATGACCCGAGGGCTAAAAATGCTCTGATACGACTAAGGGTGAAAGCCGTTGCTATGCCCCTTAGATCGAAATTATTAATGGGTGAAAGCCTCTGCTATGACCCGAGGGCTAAAAATGCTCTGATACGACTAAGGGTGAAAGCCGTTGCTATGCCCCTTAGATCGAAATTATTAATGGGTGAAAGCCTCTGCTATGACCCGAGGGCTAAAAATGCTCTGATACGACTAAGGGTGAAAGCCGTTGCTATGCCCTTAGATCGAAATTATTAATGGGTGAAAGCCTCTGCTATGACCCGAGGGCTAAAAATGCTCTGATACGACTAAGGGTGAAAGCCGTTGCTATGCCCCTTAGATCGAAATTATTAATGGGTGAAAGCCTCTGCTATGACCCGAGGGCTAAAAATGCTCTGATACGACTAAGGGTGAAAGCCGTTGCTATGCCCCTTAGATCGAAATTATTAATGGGTGAAAGCCTCTGATATGACCCTCGAGCTAAGATTGCTCTGATACGACTAAGGGTGAAAGCCGTTGCTACGCCCCTTAGATCGAAATTATTATCCTCGATCTACCTAGATCAACCAGCATTCAATTCTACTATTTCTCCATAATTATTCATTCGTCTAAGGCTAACAGCCGTCGTTATGACACTTTGATCAAAACTATTATTCAAGATCGATCAAGACCCTATTTTCGATTATTACTTCACGATTATTTGTCCGACTAGGAATTTGGCCCCTCAGTTAAATTGTTACTCAAAGATCATTTTGGATTCTTCTATTCGATGTCTTAATTATCTGTATTTGACGGGGGAATAAAAGCCTTATACAGGTTATATTGAAGATTGAGGAGTGTCGGTTGTCATCTATCATCTAAATATTTATCAAAGTTGGTAAAGAATAGCGCTTATTCGTATTTTTGAGACAGGAAATTGATGCTCTATGACAGTATACGAAAGCAATTCTACAGGATAACAAGTAAGGATGATAAGAGAAATAAATATCTCATTCATGACATTGCAAAAAGTTACAAAAGGGTTCGAAGTTACAATAATAAAGAAAAATCGAGCAAAGCTGAGACTTTACATTTAATGTAACCCTATTACAAATTAACCCTACGCTAGATTTTCTCCGCGATCGAAGGAGGAGGGCGGGGCTAGAACAACACTTCTACCCTTCATCCATCACTTCTTCAGTATTTGCTCCACACCGGCCCAGATCGAGAAAGTGGGAAGCAACCCCTAGAGAAATTATTCCACGCAATCTCGAAGGCAACCTTCTTCAAGAAACATCTTGAAGAAGTAGAGATCGAGTGCAGGAAAACTCCTACAGCAGTGACCCACTATCCGACTGGGTGGATTGACAGGATACAGAAGGTCGAACCAGCCCTAATCGGTTGTAATCAGAGAGAGCTGGTCGCCTGTCGGTACCCAGTCGTGATTCTCTTCGCCTGCCGATACCCTAGTCGAAATAAGTTGCCATCAGGAGATAGCGAAATTTATAAATAGTTCGAAGGAGAACCTCGAACAGTTCAATCGGAGATAGCAAACGGAACATGGTGGCTAGAAAGAGTAAAATCTCAATCATAGAGCCGATCAGAAATGTTACTGAAATGTAAAATTTGAAAGTAACTACAGAACTATATATAGTGGAAAGAAAAGGCAATTAACGACTCAGATTTAATAGTACTAACGGCTGAGATATAAGCAGTAAATGCGCCGACCGTTACGATTCCCGAGAATACAGAAACTGTTTCGGGAAAAAAGTGAAGAAAATATCAAAATTGTACAGCATGTAAAGAAAACGTCGTCAGTAATTGGCCCGAGGATAAGTAAAGCCGTTGTAAAGATCGATAAAAAGTATTTTCCGAGCTTGACATAGGAAGCAATTACAAAATACAAAGATATCGACCTCCATTACATCTTCATAACTGGCCGATCCTATGAAATTTTTGGCGGACGATAATGTCCTTGCTCGACCAGGAAACACCTATCGAGCCAACAGGTTTTCGACTATGGTCGTACTTCATCGAAAAGAAGAAGGGCAATACATCTCTTTCCCAGGAGAAACGTGAACATTTTATGAAGGACGTCAATCTCCGAAGCACTACCCGAAACGTTTTCAAAAGAGAGCCTAGCAAATTGCGTCATACCCTCGAAAAACTTGACGCCAGAGCCTCCCTAAACCACAAAAAACCATGGGCCATTGGGGTCGTGGGTGGTCAGCAATAAAGCTTGTTGGTCTTCAAGGTTGAAATAGCGTTCGCCTACAGATACCCTAGTCGAGATTGAAGTATAAATTTGACTATGATACGCAAAATAACTCCTAACCCGAAATTCGAAATATTGACTCGTGCAACAAGATTTTCTAATCAGCATGATCGAAGAAATCTGTTTTCGAAAAATATTATAAGAATGCAAAACGAAGAGCCCCATTTATAGATACTATTCTCAAAAATCCAACGGCTAGCAGAAAACAAAAGGAACGGTCAAGATCAAAAGATTGTCGCGACTCCCGAGAATTTCGGCGGGAAGAGAAAGTGATATTACTTGTGGAAATTAAGCGAAATTAATACGCCAGGATCGAAGATCAAAAAAGCAAACTAAAGCATGATCAAAGAATGAACACATAAGAGGAACATGCGATTCGAGAAGAAAGTAAATTATTACAAGCCATAGAAAATAAAATGTCTGAAAATTATTCATGATCGCACAAGAAAAAACATACTACAAGTCCGGGTAAATAAAAGACAACATCTAAAGAAATTTATTGTCGGAGAAGAGCTTTCGAAGCTCAGCATTACGAGCCTCACATCCCGCTTTATATCCGCGGTCATAGGCCTCCTTTTCTCGACGAGCAAAGTCTTGTTTCTCCTGCTCGTGAAGACTCTTCAGTTTTTCAAGCTCATCATTCAGCTGCTTATGGATCTTTTCTCCATGCTCTTTAGCGGTCTTCTCCTTTTCTAAGGCAAGCTTCTCCGCGAGGACACGATCAAATTCAACCTTCTTCTCCTCCAGCTCAAGGGAAATAGCGGCACGCTGATTTATTTCCCGATCAGCAAAAGTTTTAAGCTCAATAAAATCTTGTCTGGCCTGTTAAAAGGATCGACAGCGTTAATAATAAAAAATAAAAAAATAAAAAAATAAAAAAAATAAAAAAAAAAAAGAAGGAGAGAGAGGAAGAATAAATAACCATATGTACACCTGAAAAAGGAAGTGCTGCCTAGACTCGAACAACTCTTCTAGATTTCTCTCCTTGGACATGTTCCTCTCCTGGGGCATGTTAGTTTCCGAAGAAGTAAAGTTGGCTTGCAACAAATTACCCATGGGATCAGCCTTAGAAGGGGATCCATCTTTCAACTCCTCGGGCAGGAAAGGAGTAGCGTTCAAAGAAATGGGGTTAACCCGGAGTTCGGGAGGATTATCAATCTTCAGAGCTTCAGCAGAGGCCCCTCCACCAATCTCTAACTTGGATTTTTTGCTGAGATTCCCCGCGGGAACAGTGGTCGGAGCATCAGAAGATGACTTGCTGTTAATAGCAAGATTTTCTAAAGCCTCAATAGGAGTAACCCCATCGGAATAAGGCCTCTTGTTCGAAGAAGGAATAGGAGTCTTTTCTCGGACAGGATCTTTACTCGGAGAATCAACTACCTTCGGGGAAGAACCCCCGAGCGCTGCCTCGAGCTCTTCATCCAGAATGGATTTACCGGAGCTACCCTTAGTTTGTTTGGAGGAAATGGTTTTCTCCTTCTTACTTTCTCCCCCTTTAGAGGCTTTCGGTGAAGATGCAGAAGTTTTAGAAGAAGATTTGGAGGGTTTGGCCTCCTTGGCAATTTTCTGCTCTTTGCTCGGATTCTTATTCTTCGAGCCCCCAAACATCGATCTAGGGTCAATAGGTTTGCCTAGTACATTTTCCATGATAAGCGGATTTGGGTTCAATAGCTCGGATTCTTACTCTTTAAAGAATTCGAGGAATGCGAAAAATCTGGGGAAAGCTCCGATCTCTATAAGCAAGAAGTAATGGGAATAATGAGAAGAAATCCTAATATTTATAGACACTACGCACTACAATTATGATAGTGAATCGACGCGACCGTGAAGAAAAACCCCACTCGGATAAATAAAGTTCGAGCAGAAAGTGTGAAAAGTTATCGATATTCGATAAGTTAGAATTCACAAGTTACACGAATCAAATCAAAATAAACCCGATTACAAAATTGAGTTACATGGGTAAATACGATTGATTCCTAACTACAAAACTATGAATCGCCCCTTACGCGACACTCGACCTCAGTAACTTAATAGACAGAAGATCAGATGATGTATGTTCGAATATGAACAATTACTCAGTCCGATCAAAAGATCGATCGCCTTCTATATCTGGTGCATCGCCTATGTCGACATCTTCACTTTTTTCCCCTGACCCATTAGGGGGATCATCATTGGAACGCTCGAGCATATCGGGGTTAGGCATTGGAATGCCATACTCCTCCACTAAGGGGGCAAAGCGATGATCCTGCCAGTTAGTATTCGTCTTGGGAAGAGAGGAAGCTTTATAATCTTTCCCTTCAGCGTTCTTGAAAGGGTTCATATAATTGAAGTACTCCTCCATGTCATCCGGAATCTTCTTGGCCGCCACTAATTGTTGGACCCCTTTATAAAAAATCGTCCGAAGAATTTCTCCCATTCTCCTCTGAACTAAGGGATCTAAGACAGGAGATTCCAAGAATTCTCGTATGGCCGGAATCTCGGCTTCTTCCCGGCCCTGGGCATATGCACGCTCGGAATCTTGCTTCGCCAGTTCGAGTTCTATCTTTACTTTCTTCAGCTCTTCCTCGAGGGCACTCCTCTCTTTAACGGACGCCAGCAAGTCCTCTTCCACTGAGGAGCAACGTTTCGTACTCACTTTCTCGAGCTCCTTCTTTACTTGGAACAATTCTCGCTGACTCTCCGCCAGCTGAGATCGAATGGCCTGGTTATCAGCAAAAATTTGGGCATATGCATCGTGAGCGTCCTGCGATTCCTGCTCCAGTAACGCCAAACTATAGGATTGAAGGGCGAACAAATCCCCGACCTACAAGACATTTTCGAGTATGGGTAAAGGCTAGTGATTCTAAAGAAAGAAGAGAGACAAAAGATAAATTTTCACCTCGTGATACGTTCGGGAGAAGTCACTCAAGACCTCAAAATCGCCTTTGACGGAGTGAAGCAACATATCCCGTTTGAACCGACCGGCCATAAAAATCCTAGCGGCCTTGTCGAATTCGTTCTCCCCAGCCACATCCAGATCAGTCAGAATGGTGCCATCTTCAGGGTATCCAGCAGTTCTGCTACCTCGAAGATGTTCTTCCATAAAGTCTGCCACATCAGGCTCCGACCTACCTTCTCGACATGGGACAGAGTCTGATTTCGCACCAAAAGGTTTTACCCTCCTTGAGGGCCCGGAATGTTCGGCATTTCTTTTTCGACTTAGAAGCTTCTCATACTCCTGAACACCCTGAATTCGGTTCCAAGAATGCTGGCTATAGCCGACCGACGAAAGAACGGAAGTATCCGGGGAAAATAAAGTTCGAAGAGGTCCGGCAGTGGCAGAATTCAGGCTACTCATAGTGCCAACCCCTCTTAAATCAGGAATTGTAGCTGCTATGACGGCTGAGTTCCCACCTATATTACATGCATCCGCACTCTTTTCGGAAGTATATGGTAACGGCTCAAAATAAAATGACTTATCTCCGATCGAGCCAGCGGCGGACACTCGAAATTTCTCGACGATTCGGCCTGCGGGGTAATACGAATCAGGCACGGTTTTAGACAAAAAAGACTTATTCGGATAAACCTCAATATAGACAGAGAACAAGGAGCATACTCAAAGAAGGAATCGCAAAAGGCGGAGCACTAGAGGTTGGCAGGACATTAGTTTGCATACGGGATCCTTCAGAAGATGAACTGGGATACTTAATCGCCGGGGCAGGGTAATCACAGCGGCTCAACCCAGCCAATCGTAAAACGCTTTCTTGAACTAGGAACTTGGTATGGTATGGATTAGATCGCATCTGTTCGAGGAAATCGTCGGAAAGATGTTGTCTGAGCTTTTCTCTGATTTTGCGAGAACCATACGACCAAGAATCTGCGCCATCCCATCGATGCGGTCTAGTCTTTGAACTACCTTCCGATATAGGAACGTCAGGACCTTTCACAAAGAAGAACCTCCTCTTCCAGCCTATACTCCTTTTTGTCGCTATCTTAGTAAGAAAAGGTCGTTTCGACCTCTGGAGAATGGATACGAATCCCGCATTGGATCCCCTACATAATTCCATTCGGAAGATATGCCAGAAGTTGCTAAAAGAGGCCTCTTCCCCTTTTGCCTCCATGAGAGCACAGAATGCCACTATGTAGGCGACGGAGTGCGGAGAAGTTGAGCGGGGGATAACGAAAAGAAAGAAATGACGTTTCTAATAAGGGGAATGAATGGAATACGTAGACCACAGGAAAATTGGCCCTCATAAAAGGATTGACGGCCAGCCGGGGGCTCAGTAGCACAGTCGGAGTAAGAAGGAATGACGATCGAAAACCCTTTTGGAAGATATTTCCCAAACTCCGTCTCAAGATAAACGCGATCTTTCTTTGAAAAGTAACAGGAGGTTTCTTTAGCAGGAAGTTCTGACGTGTTCGAGGTCACGGCCTCAGATGCGAGCGTGGGTTTGAAAATTCTGACAAAGGCACCCTCACCGATGCTGCGTTTCTCAACCTCATTTTCCTCAAGATCCTCGCTCGGATCGTCATCCTCGCCTCCTTGACGAAATTCTCCGTCTTCGTAGTCATCAACAAGCCTTAATAGAGGGTCGGATTCCTGCTTCTCTCCGACCTTATTCTTGCCCTTCGAACTTCTAGAACTCGACATAATGGATTAAGAAACAAATATACAAAAGGCTAATGCTGTTTCGAACTCAAACGCTTCGAGCTCAAGAGAGAATGTAATATGTAAACAATTTTCCAACAAGTCAACATGTATATATACGGGGTTAAAAAGGTAAAATTGCAAACGGGTCCCCGAGTAACCGCGACGGTTGAACTTACCAAGGGTAAAAACTTAGGGTTATCCCTCACAGAATAGCCCTTTTGATCCTTCATTCTCTAGGATTGCGGAATATCTCCTTGCAATTTATCCCTAAGAATCTCAGAGGCCCTCCTTGTTATGATCGAAAATTTTGGAAAGCATTCATCAAGGGATCGAACAACGCATCGTGGAACCAAAAAGGATATTACTACTTCAACATCCTCCGACAAGGGTAACTTTGGAACACGCCGGTGTATGTTTTCTTGTATATGCACTCTTTTTTCCTAGCTCAGTTTTTATCCCAATGGGTTTTTCCGAGTTAGGTTTTTAACGAGGCATATCCTAATGACATTCTGAACGGCTCGTCTCATTATCGCATGGGACGTAATTTGTACTTCTTCGAGCGCACGCTCCACTTCGCACTCGAGAAGTGGGGGAGTATTGATGAGGGGTAATTCGGATCCCCTGTCTTTCTAGGCTCAACGCAGTCCGAATAGCACCGAATCCTGTCCCCAGGAACCAAGAGCCGAACCAAAGCCTGAAGTTGATTATTCCGAGCGCGTAAGAGAACCGGAGATTAAAGGATACTGTTGGGCCGAGCCCAGGCCCAAGCCCTTCAATTCAGCTATAAATACCCCATGCAATTATTACACCAAGGGGGGAACTTCCCAAGTGCACTAGCTTTGAGACTACTGCTCGGACTCACTCAGGAATAGTAGGGTAGGCTTTCTCATATGTATTTCGCCCTTTAATATGTACGGCATCCTATAATACTCGAATAGGACTCCAAACACTTGTAATCTGTACTCGATAATTTAGAATACAATACTATTGGTCTTTCTTATTTGTTGTCTAACATTATTACTGCATTGCTTGTCCACCCTTGATCGAACACACGAAAACTCGTAAGATCAATTGGCGCCCACCGTGGGGCCTTATTCGAGTATTAGATCGAAATATGCCTACTACGAGGGGAAATACGTACACCAGCAGATAGCCTTAATAGACAGTAACTCTGCTATTCACTATCCAAGGAAAATCCTCCGACCATTGGGGCGTTCGGCCTTTCGAGGATGAAAATAAGACTTATACGATGAATTTCCGAGCTTAAGATCAGTATCTCAATCCATAATTGCACAGCTCATTTATCTCGTCAATGGATTTATTTTCCACGGAGGATCTATTCCCATAAGTGAGTAAGAAGTTACATAGATATCATCCGCAACAGATGGACGTAGAATTAATTCCGCTCGCTCGATCGCTGGTTAATATCGAAGGCTTAGAAGATCTATGTAGTTGCAGCTTATTATTAAGGGTCGGAATTTATTTTTCCGATCTTCGTATTTATTAACGACAAATTTTTCGAATCAATTATTTAAGAGATCATCCGCGTAATTTTTATACATTATTTGTTGGCTATTTCAACTTTTCTCAAATCGATTGGGATAAGTTGAATATTTGAACAGCAACAACCAATTAAATAAAGCCTCGAGCAAATGGTTGAATATTCGCGATCATTTCGGCCAATAAAGGAATTCAAATAATGAAGTTCGATCAGAAACGAAGCATTATCATTAGAATTCTTCAAACAAGTTACAAAGTAAAGCCTCGAATATAATTCGAGCTCAAGAAATACAATACAATCACTCCTACCCTATTACAAGACCTATGAATATTTCTATCCTATTTCAGGCTCGGTCTTCATTCTCTGAGATCGCTCCAGATGCAGAACTCAGCAGTGAACTTTATTGGCGGTCGCTCGCCACCTGTCGCACAGCCATCTCCGAATAGTATAAAGGCCGGTTCGCAGCTCTATTCTAAGGCTTCAGACCGACCTTAGGTCTTCATCTGTAAACAATGATTAAAACACTCAATCATTATTTACAGAATAATTCGAACCGGAGCGGCAAAGGGTTATCTCAGCAGAGGCATTCCAAGGGAACTCGAAAGGACTATCTCGTAAGAAAGCCCTCGAGGAAGCTGGTGCCTCAGATTTAAAGAACTCTTCTCACGATAACCAGCTGCCCGACCGGATACTGCGCCAGAAGACCGGAATTCTAACCCGCACCAGACAAGATATGTCTGGGAAAACAGGTTGCCTGCCGGTATTCTAGGCGCCATTTCTTTTGCCTGTCGATATTCTAAGCGAAAATGCTTATGCTAAAGGAGCTGAGATCGAAAAACAGGGTTCTGCGTCTTATCTGAAATTCCTTTATCTGGGAGAAAATGTAAGTCAAGTTTAAATCTCGATCCATAGTGATCGGAGGAAGCTTAAAAGAAAAAGTGAGAAATGTCGAATACATAAAGGGACCTATTTATAATAGAGTAAGATTTTGAATCAACGGCCCAGATAGCGGATCACGAATGGCTAGGATGTCCGCATTAAATGAACTGACCGATACGTTTCCCGAAAAATAGGGTCCTGTTTGGTTAACGGATTATACAATCCAATGATATACAACGAAGGGCTTATTCGAAACTTTCGCTCGAACAATGGTTTCGCTTACCATCGTACTCCTAAATGGTGAGAAGATCAGGGTCATTTGTCCGAAAGATCGACCCCCGTGCACTTGTTACTCTAGGTATGAAATAGCTATTTTATAACTAATCAGAGGTGTTTAAATCGGAGAAGCCGCGATTGATCTATTCGAACGAAACTAACGAACTGAGGAATTCGACGGTCTTCGAAAATTCGACGATAGCAAGGACCAATCACAAGAAAGGGGAAAATTCCATTCATAAATTTCACTAAATAATACAGGAGTTCAGAAGGAAAACAGGAAAGGTACATTTCAAACATAGTACAAACTAATATATTACAGAAGACTATATTTACTTTCTACAAATCTATGAAATTTCCGATTCCCTCTCCCATAGTCTACTCGAAATAACCTAGCTCCGAATAGAGAATCTCCTTCGGATTCGCAGACTAACTTTATCTATAATCTTCCGAAGACAAAAGGGCGAACGCCCAGATTATCGGGTAGTTACATTCTGAATCGTTCTCCCGCCAGAACGTCTTCCTAAATGCATCTGGCATATTGGCCTTCAAGATGGGAATTCTATTTGCATGTCGATATTCTAAGCGAGATCGAGTTAGAAAATTGTCCCTTTGAAAATCGTTCGAAATCTGAGCTCAAAAAGCTGAATAGATTGAACAACAATTTTGGTTATCATGATCGGACAGATAAAATGTTGATACCACGAATATGAAAATCTCAACTGTATGATCTTTCCGTTTTTATAGTAAAAGACGAAAGAATCTGGCGGCAGACCAGTCGCAAAATGAATGGACAAGATTTGTCGACCGTTACGATTCCCGGTAAAACAGGAACCGTTTGGGAAAAGATGAAAACTGATCAAAAGTTGGAAACGTTCACAACAGTCAAAGAACACGGTGTATTAGGTCGAACGAAGTAAGAACCTCGCAAGGGACATTTTCTATTAAGTTAGAAAGATTATTTAATTAAGTCGTAGGCCAATTTGCTATCTGGTTACGTTCCATCTATTATCTCAATCGCGGAAGACATTTGTCTCATCAGAAGTTATTTCGATCAAAATTGTATATTCAGTGGGAATTCGCTTCACCAATATACCTATTTACTCGTCGTATATTAGTATTATCAATCCCTCCTCATATATTATTCTAGAACTCTCGATCTACATTCGTCTATCATTCAGTCTCTATTTATCTCCGTTTATTATAAAGGGTGAAAGCTGTTGCTACGACCCTCGAAAATCGACCAAGGATCAAACCCGTTCCTGTGTCCCTTGGATCGAAAAGAATAAAAATGGGTGACGACCCTCGAGCTAAAAATGCTCTGATACGACTAAGGGTGAAAGCCGTTGCTATGCCCCTTAGATCAAAATTATTAATGGGTGAAAGCCTCTGCTATGACCCGAGGGCTAAAAATGCTCTGATACGACTAAGGGTGAAAGCCGTTGCTATGCCCCTTAGATCGAAATTATTAATGGGTGAAAGCCTCTGCTATGACCCGAGGGCTAAAAATGCTCTGATACGACTAAGGGTGAAAGCCGTTGCTATGCCCCTTAGATCGAAATTATTAATGGGTGAAAGCCTCTGCTATGACCCGAGGGCTAAAAATGCTCTGATACGACTAAGGGTGAAAGCCGTTGCTATGCCCCTTAGATCGAAATTATTAATGGGTGAAAGCCTCTGCTATGACCCGAGGGCTAAAAATGCTCTGATACGACTAAGGGTGAAAGCCGTTGCTATGCCCTTAGATCGAAATTATTAATGGGTGAAAGCCTCTGCTATGACCCGAGGGCTAAAAATGCTCTGATACGACTAAGGGTGAAAGCCGTTGCTATGCCCCTTAGATCGAAATTATTAATGGGTGAAAGCCTCTGCTATGACCCGAGGGCTAAAAATGCTCTGATACGACTAAGGGTGAAAGCCGTTGCTATGACCCTTAGATCGAAATTATTAATGGGTGAAAGCCTCTGATATGACCCTCGAGCTAAGATTGCTCTGATACGACTAAGGGTGAAAGCCGTTGCTACGCCCCTTAGATCGAAATTATTATCCTCGATCTACCTAGATCAACCAGCATTCAATTCTACTATTTCTCCGTAATTATTCATTCGTCTAAGGCTAACAGCCGTCGTTATGACACTTTGATCAAAACTATTATTCAAGATCAATCAAGACCCTATTTTCGATTATTACTTCACGATTATTTGTCCGACTAAGGAATTTGGCCCCTCAGGTTAAATTGTTACTAAAAGATCATTTTGGATTCTTCTATTCGATGTCTTAATTACTCTGTATTTGACGGGGGAATAAAAGCCTTATATAGGTTATATTGAAGATTGAGGAGTGTCGGTTGTCATCTATCATCTAAATATTTATCAAAGGTGGTAAAGAATAGCGCTTATTCGTATTTTTGAGACAGGGAAATTGATGCTCTATGACAGTATACGAAAGCAATTCTATAGGATAACAAGTAAGGATGATAAGAGAAATAAATATCTCATTCATGACATTGCAAAAAGTTACAAAAGGGTTCGAAGTTACAATAATAAAGAAAAATCGAGCAAAGCTGAGACTTTACATTTAATGTAACCCTATTACAAATTAACCCTACGCTAGATTTTCTCCGCGATCGAAGGAGGAGGGCGGGGCTAGAACAACACTTCTACTCTTCATCCATCACTTCTTCAGTATTTGCTCCACACCGGCCCAGATCGAGAAAGTGGGAAGCAACCCCTAGAGAAATTATTCCACGCAATCTCGAAGGCAACCTTCTTCAAGAAACATCTTGAAAAAGTAGAGATCGAGTGCAGGAAAACTCCTACAGCAGTGACCCACTATCCGACTGGGTGGATTGACAGGATACAGAAGGTCGAACCAGCCCTAATCGGTTGTAATCAGAGAGAGCTGGTCGCCTGTCGGTACCCCAGTCGTGATTCTCTTCGCCTGCCGATACCCTAGTCGAAATAAGTTGCCATCAGGAGATAGCGAAATTTATAAATAGTTCGAAGGAGAACCTCGAACAGTTCAATCGGAGATAGCAAACGGAACATGGTGGCTAGAAAGAGTAAAATCTCAATCATAGTGCCGATCAGAAATGTTACTGAAATGTAAAATTTGAAAGTAACTACAGAACTATATATAGTGGAAAGAAAAGGCAATTAACGACTCAGATTTAATAGTACTAACGGCTGAGATATAAGCAGTAAATGCGCCGACCGTTACGATTCCCGAGAATACAGAAACTGTTTCGGGAAAAAAGTGAAGAAAATATCAAAATTGTACAGCATGTAAAGAAAACGTCGTCAGTAATTGGCCCGAGGATAAGTAAAGCCGTTGTAAAGATCGATAAAAAGTATTTTCCGAGCTTGACATAGGAAGCAATTACAAAATACAAAGATATCGACCTCCATTACATCTTCATAACTGGCCGATCCTATGAAATTTTCGGCGGACGATAATGTCCTTGCTCGACCAGGAAACGCCTATCGAGCCAACAGGTTTTCGACTATGGTCGTACTTCATCGAAAAGAAGAAGGGCAATACATCTCTTTCACAGGAGAAACGTGAACATTTTATGAAGGACGTCAATCTCCGAAGCACTACCCGAAACGTTTTCAAAAGAGAGCCTAGCAAATTGCGTCATACCCTCGAAAAACTTGACGCCAGAGCCTCCCTAAACCACAAAAAGACCATGGGCCATTGGGGTCGTGGGTGGTCAGCAATAAAGCTTGTTGGTCTTCAAGGTTGAAATAGCGTTCGCCTACAGATACCCTAGTCGAGATTGAAGTATAAATTTGACTATGATACGTGAAATAACTCCTAACCCGAAATTCGAAATATTGACCCGTGCAACAAGATTTTCCAATCAGCATGATCGAAGAAATCTGTTTTCGAAAAATATTATAAGAACGCAAAACGAAGAGCCCCATTTATAGATACTATTCTCAAAAATCCAACGGCTAACAGAAAACAAAAGGAACGGTCAAGATCAAAAGATTGTCGCGACTCCCGAGAATTTCGGCGGGAAGAGAAAGTGATATTACTTGTGGAAATTAAGCGGAATTAATACGCCAGGATCGAAGATAAAAAAAAGCAAACTAAAGCATGATAAAAGAATGAACACATAAGAGGAACATGCGATTCGAGAAGAAAGTAAATTATTACAAGCCATAGAAAATAAAATGTCTGAAAATTATTCATGATCGCACAAGAAAGAACATACTACAAGTCCGGGTAAATAAAAGACAACATCTAAAGAAATTTATTGTCGGAGAAGAGCTTTCGAAGCTCAGCATTACGAGCCTCACATCCCGCTTTATATCCGCGGTCATAGGCCTCCTTTTCTCGACGAGCAAAGTCTTGTTTCTCCTGCTCGTGAAGACTCTTCAGTTTTTCAAGCTCATCATTCAGCTGCTTATGGATCTTTTCTCCATGCTCTTTAGCGGTCTTCTCCTTTTCTAAGGCAAGCTTCTCGGCGAGGACACGATCGAATTCAACCTTTTTCTCCTCCAGCTCAAGGGAAATAGCGGCACGCTGATTTATTTCCCGATCAGCAAAAGTTTTAAGCTCAATAAAATCTTGTCCGGCCTGTTAAAAGGATCGACAGCGTTAATAATAAAAAATAAAAAAATAAAAAAATAAAAAAAATAAAAAAAAAAAAAAGAGAAGGACAGAGTGGAAGAATAAATAACCATATGTACACATGAAAAAGGAAGTGCTGCCCAGACTCGAACAACTCTTCTAGATTTCTCTCCTTGGACATGTTCCTCTCCTGGGGCATGTTAGTTTCCGAAGAAGTAAAGTTGGCTTGCAACAAATTACCCATGGGATCAGCCTTAGAAGGGGATCCATCTTTCAACTCATCGGGCAGGAAAGGAGTAGCGTTCAAAGAAATGGGGTTAACCCGGAGTTCGGGAGGATTATCAATCTTCAGAGCTTCAGCAGAGGCCCCTCCACCAATCTCTAACTTGGATTTTTTGCTGAGATTCCCCGCGGGAACAGTGGTCGGAGCATCAGAAGATGACTTGCTGTTAATAGCAAGATTTTCTAAAGCCTCAATAGGAGTAACCCCATCGGAATAAGGCCTCTTATTCGAAGAAGGAATAGGAGTCTTTTCTCGGACAGGATCTTTACTCGGAGAATCAACTACCTTCGGGGAAGAACCCCCGAGCGCTGCCTCGAGCTCTTCATCCAGAATGAATTTACCGGAGCTACCCTTAGTTTGTTTGGAGGAAATGGTTTTCTCCTTCTTACTTTCTCCCCCTTTAGAGGCTTTCGGTGAAGACGCAGAAGTTTTAGAAGAAGATTTGGAGGGTTTGGCCTCCTTGGCAATTTTCTGCTCTTTGCTCGGATTCTTATTCTTCGAGCCCCCAAACATCGATCTAGGGTCAATAGGTTTGCCTAGTACATTTTCCATGATAAGCGGATTTGGGTTCAATAGCTCGGATTCTTACTCTTTAAAGAATTCGAGGAATGCGAAAAATCTGGGGAAAGCTCCGATCTCTATAAGCAAGAAGTAATGGGAATAATGAGAAGAAATCCTAATATTTATAGACACTACGCACTACAATTATGATAGTGAATCGACGCGACCGTGAAGAAAAACCCCACTCGGATAAATAAAGTTCGAGCAGAAAGTGTGAAAAGTTATCGATATTCGATAAGTTAGAATTCACAAGTTACACGAATCAAATCAAAATAAACCCGATTACAAAATTGAGTTACATGGGTAAATACGATTGATTCCTAACTACAAAACTATGAATCGCCCCTTACGCGACACTCGACCTCAGTAACTTAATAGACAGAAGATCAGATGATGTATGTTCGAATATGAACAATTACTCAGTCCGATCAAAAGATCGATCGCCTTCTATATCTGGTGCATCACCTATGTCGACATCTTCACTTTTTTCCCCTGACCCATTAGGGGGATCATCATTGGAACGCTCGAGCATGTCGGGGTTAGGCATTGGAATGCCATACTCCTCCACTAAGGGGGCAAAGCGATGATCCTGCCAGTTAGTATTCGTCTTGGGAAGAGAGGAAGCTTTATAATCTTTCCCTTCAGCGTTCTTGAAAGGGTTCATATAATTGAAGTACTCCTCCATGTCATCCGGAATCTTCTTGGCCGCCACTAATTGTTGGACCCCTTTATAAAAAATCGTCTGAAGAATTTCTCCCATTCTCCTCTGAACTAAGGGATCTAAGACAGGAGATTCCAAGAATTCTCGTATGGCCGGAATCTCGGCTTCTTCCCGGCCCTGGGCATATGCACGCTCGGAATCTTGCTTCGCCAGTTCGAGTTCTATCTTTACTTTCTTCAGCTCTTCCTCGAGGGCACTCCTCTCTTTAACGGACGCCAGCAAGTCCTCATCCACTGAGGAGGAACGTTTCGTACTCACTTTCTCGAGCTCCTTCTTTACTTGGAACAATTCTCGCTGACTCTCCGCCAGCTGAGATCGAATGGCCTGGTTATCAGTAAAAATTTGGGCATATGCATCGTGAGCGTCCTGCGATTCCTGCTCCAGTAACGCCAACGATAGGATTGAAGGGCGAACAAATCCCCGACCTACAAGACATTTTCGAGTATGGGTAAAGGCTAGGGATTCTAAAGAAAGAAGAGAGACAAAAGATAAATTTTCACCTCGTGATACGTTCGGGAGAAGTCACTCAAGACCTCAAAATCGCCTTTGACGGAGTGAAGCAACATATCCCGTTTGAACCGACCGGCCATAAAAATCCTAGCGGCCTTGTCGAATTCGTTCTCCCCAGCCACATCCAGATCAGTCAGAATGGTGCCATCTTCAGGGTATCCAGCAGTTCTGCTACCTCGAAGATGTTCTTCCATAAAGTCTGCCACATCAGGCTCCGACCTACCTTCTCGACATGGGACAGAGTCTGATTTCGCACCAAAAGGTTTTACCCTCCTTGAGGGCCCGGAATGTTCGGCATTTCTTTTTCGACTTAGAAGCTTCTCATACTCCTGAACACCCTGAATTCGGTTCCAAAAATGCTGGCTATAGCCGACCGACGAAAGAACGGAAGTATCCGGGGAAAATAAAGTTCGAAGAGGTCCGGCAGTGGCAGAATTCAGGCTACTCATAGTGCCAACCCCTCTTAAATCAGGAATTGTAGCTGCTATGACGGCTGAGTTCCCACCTATATTACATGCATCCGCACTCTTTTCGGAAGTATATGGTAACGGCTCAAAATAAAATGACTTATCTCCGATCGAGCCAGCGGCGGACACTCGAAATTTCTCGACGATTCGGCCTGCGGGGTAATACGAATCAGGCACGGTTTTAGACAAAAAAGACTTATTCGGATAAACCTCAATATAGACAGAGAACAAGGAGCATACTCAAAGAAGGAATCGCAAAAGGCGGAGCACTAGAGGTTGGCAGGACATTAGTTTGCATACGGGATCCTTCAGAAGATGAACTGGGATACTTAATCGCCGGGGCAGGGTAATCACAGCGGCTCAACCCAGCCAATCGTAAAACGCTTTCTTGAACTAGGAACTTGGTATGGTATGGATTAGATCGCATCTGTTCGAGAAAATCGTCGGAAAGATGCTGTCTGAGCTTTTCTCTGATTTTGCGAGAACCATACGACCAAGAATCTGCGCCATCCCATCAATGCGGTCTAGTCTTTGAACTACCTTCCGATATAGGAACGTCAGGACCTTTCACAAAGAAGAACCTCCTCTTCCAGCCTATACTCCTTTTTGTCGCTATCTTAGTAAGAAAAGGTCGTTTCGACCTCTGGAGAATGGATACGAATCCCGCATTGGAGCCCCTACATAATTCCATTCGGAAGATATGCCAGAAGTTGCTAAAAGAGGCCTCTTCCCCTTTTGCATCCATGAGAGCACAGAATGCCACTATGTAGGCGACGGAGTGCGGGAGAAGTTGAGCGGGGGATAACGAAAAGAAAGAAATGACGTTTCTAATAAGGGGAATGAATGGAATACGTAGACCACAGGAAAATTGGCCCTCATAAAAGGATTGACAGCCAGCCGGGGGCTCAGTAGCACGGTCGGAGTAAGAAGGAATGACGATCGAAAACCCTTTTGGGAGATATTTCCCAAACTCCGTCTCAAGATAAACGCGATCTTTCTTTGAAAAGTAACAGGAGGTTTCTTTAGCAGGAAGTTCTGACGTGTTCGAGGTCACGGCCTCGGATGCGAGCGTGGGTTTGAAAATTCTGACAAAGGCACCCTCACCGATGCTGCGTTTCTCAACCTCATTTTCCTCAAGATCCTCGCTCGGATCGTCATCCTCACCTCCTTGACGAAATTCTCCGTCTTCGTAGTCATCAACAAGCCTTAATAGAGGGTCGGATTCCTGCTTCTCTCCGACCTTATTCTTGCCCTTCGAACTTCTAGAACTCGACATAATGGATTAAGAAACAAATATACAAAAGGCTAATGCTGTTTCGAACTCAAACGCTTCGAGCTCAAGAGACAATGTAATATGTAAACAATTTTCCAACAAGTCAACATGTATATATACGGGGTTAAAAAGGTAAAATTGCAAACGGGTCCCCGAGTAACCGCGACGGTTGAACTTACCAAGGGTAAAAACTTAGGGTTATCCCTCACAGAATAGCCCTTTTGATCCTTCATTCTCTAGGATTGCGGAATATCTCCTTGCAATTTATCCCTAAGAATCTCAGAGGCCCTCCTTGTTATGATCGAAAATTTTGGAAAGCATTCATCAAGGGATCGAACAACGCATCGTGGAACCAAAAAGGATATTACTACTTCAACATCCTCCGACAAGGGTAACTTTGGAACACGCCGGTTTATGTTTTCTTGTATATGCACTCTTTTTCCCTAGCTCGGTTTTTATCCCAATGGGTTTTTCCGAGTTAGGTTTTTAACGAGGCATATCCTAATGACATTCTGAACGGCTCGTCTCATTATCGCATGGGACGTAATTTGTACTTCTTCGAGCGCACGCTCCACTTCGCACTCGAGAAGTGGGGGAGTATTGATGAGGGGTAATTCGGATCCCCTGTCTTTCTAGGCTCAACGCAGTCCGAATAGCACCGAATCCTGTCCCCAGGAACCAAGAGCCGAACCAAAGCCTGAAGTTGATTGTTCCGAGCGCGTAAGAGAACCGGAGATCAAAGGATACTGTTGGGCCGAGCCCAGGCCCAAGCCCTTCAATTCAGCTATAAATACCCCATGCAATTATTACACCAAGGGGGGAACTTCCCAAGTGCACTAGCTTTGAGACTACTGCTCGGACTCACTCAGGAATAGTAGGGTAGGCTTTCTCATATGTATTTCGCCCTTTAATATGTACGGCATCATATAATGCTCGAATAGGACTCCAAACACTTGTAATCTGTACTCGATAATTTAGAATACAATACTATTGGTCTTTCTTATTTGTTGTCTAACATTATTACTTCATTGCTTGTCCACCCTTGATCGAACACACGAAAACTCGTAAGATCAATTGCCCTGTAGATCCTCAGACGCATCATGCTGGTTGTGATGAGGGGTAATTCGGATCCCCTGCCTTCTCAGGCTCGATGCAATTCGAACAACGCCTGCTCCTGCCCCCAGGAACCAAAAGCTGGCCCAGGGTTCTAAGTAAACTATTCCGAGCCATTAAAAGGAACCCTAGCTTGAGAGATGCTGTTGGGCCAAACCCAGGCCCAAGCCCATCAATTCTGTTATAAATACCCCACGCATTTATGACGACGACACAACTTCCCAGGTGCACTACCTTCGAGACAGTTGCTCGGACTCACTTGGGAATAATAGCATAGGCTAGCTCGTATATATTTTGCCCTCTAGCTTGTACGGCATCCAATAATGCTCGGATAGGACTCCTAATTATTGTAATCTGTACTCGATCACATTGAATACAATATTATTGATCTTTTATATCCATTTACTTACGTTGCATAGCATTGTTGCATCACCCTTATCGAACCAACGAAAACACGTAAGATCAATTGGCGCCCACCGAGGGGCCTTATTCGAGTATTAGATCGAAATATGCCTACTACGAGGAAAAATATATATGTCTGTGGAAAGCCTTACTAGTCAAAAACTCCGCCGTTCATTAATTCAAGGTCGAAGATAAAACCTATACGAGGAATTTCCGAGCTTAAGATTGGTGGTTTATTTTTATGACTGTACAGCTCATTTACTTCTTCGAAGGATTTTATCTTCCACAAAAGTGAGCGGTTTTCTACTACATAAGCGAGTAAGAAGTTTCACAGATACCGTCCACAGCAAACTAGTAAAGAATCAATCTCGTCGATTCGATCATCAGTTAACGACAAAAGGCTTAGAGAATCTATGAATTTACAGCCTATTAATGGTCGGAATTTATTTTTCCGATCTTCATATTTATTAATCTCAGGAACGAGTTTTGCGAATCAATTATGTGAGAGATTAGTCACATGATCTGTATATATTATTATTTATCGGTTATTGTTTTTCTCGAATCAAGTGGGATAAATTGAATATCTGGACAACGGCAATAAATTATATAAATCCTTGAAGACGAGGATAAGTATAGGCAATTATCCGACCGCGAAAAGAACTTGAAAAATGAAATTCGACCAGAGAACAAAGATTTATTATTAATATTCTTCAAACAAGTTACAAAGAGAAGCCTCAAATATAATTCGAGCTTTAGAAATACAGCACTATCATTCCTACCCTACTACAAATTCTGCGAGTAAGTCTACCGTATTATATATTCGGTCATCGCTCCCTTTGAGACAGCTCCAGATGCAGACTCAGCAGCAATTCTTCGTGGCCGTCGCTCGCCACCTGTCGCACATCCGTCCTCTTCTCGGAATACAGGCCGGATCGGAACTCCTCTCCAGGGCTTCAGACCGACCTTAGGTCTTCATCTGTAAATAATGATTGAAATACTCAACCATTATTTACAGGTTAATCCGAACCAGCACAGCAGAGGTTTATCTCAGCAAAGGCACCCCAAGGAAGCTCGAAGGAAGTATACTTCAAGAAAGCCCTCGAGGAAGCTGGTGCCTCAGATTTAAAGAACTCCTCTCAGATTAACCAGCTGCCCGATCGGATACTACGCCAGAAAACCGGAATTCTAACCCGCACCAGATAAGATATGTCTGGGAAAACAGGTTGCCTGCCGGTATTCTAGGCGCAATTTCTTTTGCCTGTCGATATTCTAAGCGAAAACGCTTATACCTAAGGAGTTAAGATCGAAGAACAGGGTTCGAAGTCTAATCTCAAACTCCTTTATCTGGGAGAAAATACAAATCAAATTTAAATCTCGACCCATTGGGATCAGAAAAAGGATAAAGGAAAAAGTAAGGAGTGTCGTATGCATAAAGGGACCTATTTATAGTGGTAAAGGATTTTGAATCGACGGCCCAGATAACGGATCACGAACGGCTAGGATGTCCATATTAAATAGGGTCCTGTTTGGATAGCAGAACATACGGCCCAACAATGTGCAAAGAAGGGCTTATTCGAAACATTCATTCGAACAATTGTTTTACTTACTATCTTACCCCAAAAATAGCGCAAAGATCGGGGACACTTGTCTGAAAGTTCAACCCTCACACACTCGATATTCTAGATATGAAACCGCAATCTTTATAACCGACTAGAGGTGTACGAATCGGGAAAGCTACGATTGATCTACTCGAACAAAACTATCGAACTGAGAAGTTCGACAGCTTTTGAAATTCGGCGATAACAAGGATCGATCACAACAAGTACTTTATTAACTTCAAATCTACCAAGACATTAATATTCTTAGAGACTTCTGTTCGGGTATTTCGTCGTTAATCTTAGATATTTGTGGTTGAAGTTATTGGAAATAAGAGTGTCTGGTTGTCCTTTATTCTATCAACAGGGAAAAGAGAAAATTCCATTCATAAATTTTATTAAAAGATACAAGAGTTCAGAATGAAAATATGGAAGATACATTTCGAACATAGTACAAGCTAATACGTTACATAGGAGCACCTTTACTTTCTACAATCATACGAGGTTTTCGGTTTTCTCTCCTATCGTCTACTCAAAATAACCTAGCTCCGAGCAGGGAATCTCCTTTGGATCCGCAGGCTTTTAACTTTATTTACGATCTTCCAAAGACAAAGAGGCGAACGCACGGGTATCCGGTAGCTATATCCTGGATCGTTCTCTCCCCGGTATGCCTTCCTAAATGCATTGTAGCAACAGGTCCCTAATCGAAGACCTGCGCGACAACCTACGGACTTCTTGAATCTGGCATATTGGCCTTCAAGATGGAAATTGTATTTGCCTGTCGATATTCTAAGCGAAGTCGGATTAAAAGACTGTCCCTCTTAAAAATTGTCCGAAGTCTGAACTCAAAAAATTGAATCGATTGAATAACAATCTTGATTACCATGATCGGACAGATAAAAGGCCGGAACGACGAATAAGATAATCTCAAGAATATGACGACTTTTTATAGTGAAAGTAGAAAGAATCCAGCGGCAGGTTATTCGCAGATTGAACGGATGAGATTTGCCGACCCTTGCAATTCTCGATAAATGAGGAACCGTTTGGAAAAAATCAAACTTGTCAAAACTGAGAACTTACAGACGGAGAATCTTCTTAACAAGGAATAAGGATTATTTATTAAGTCCTAAGGTTATTCACTATTTGCTTTTCGCTATAATTCATCTTTCTCGTGATTTCAGAAGATTATTATCTCATAAAAATTTATTTCGATTGGAGTTATATATTCAGTGGAAACTAATCTCGCCAATATTCATATTTATTCGTCTCTCTCTGATGTTATCGATCTCTGTTCATCTTTCATTCTATCTCTACTTGTCTCCATCTACTATCAAAAGGGTGAAAGCCGTTGCTACGACCCTCGGGCTAAAAATGCTCTGAAACGACTAAGGGTGAAAGCCGTTGCTATGCCCCTTAGATCGAAATTATCAAAAGGGTGAAAGCCGTTGCTACAACCCTCGGGCTAAAAATGCTCTGAAACGACTAAGGGTGAAAGCCGTTGCTATGCCCCTTAGGTCGAAATTATTATAAGGGTGAAAGCCGTTGCTACGACCCTCGGGCTAAAAATGCTCTGAAACGACTAAGGGTGAAAGTCGTTGCTATGCCCCTTAGATCGAAATTATCAAATGGGTGAAAGCCGTTGCTACGACCCTCGGGCTAAAAATGCTCTGAAACGACTAAGGGTGAAAGCCGTTGCTATGCCCCATAGATCGAAATTATCAAAAGGGTGAAAGCCGTTGCTACGACCCTCGGGCTAAAAATGCTCTGAAACGACTAAGGGTGAAAGCCGTTGCTATGCCCCTTAGGTCGAGATTATTATAAGGGTGAAAGCCGTTGCTACGACCCTCGGGCTAAAAATGCTCTGAAACGACTAAGGGTGAAAGCCGTTGCTATGCCCCTTAGGTCGAAATTATTATAAGGGTGAAAGCCGTTGCTACGACCCTCGGGCTAAAAATGCTCTGAAACGACTAAGGGTGAAAGCTGTTGCTATGCCCCTTAGGTCGAGATTATTATAAGGGTGAAAGCCGTTGCTACGACCCTCGGGCTAAAAATGCTCTGAAACGACTAAGGGTGAAAGCCGTTGCTATGCCCCTTAGGTCAAAATTATTATAAGGGTGAAAGCCGTTGCTACGACCCTCGGGCTAAAAATGCTCTGCGATGCCCCTTAGATCGAAATTATCAAATGGGTGAAAGCCGTTGCTACGACCCTCGGGCTAAAAATACTCTGAAACGACTAAGGGTGAAAGCCGTTGCTATGCCCCTTAGGTCGAAATTATTATAAGGGTGAAAGCCGTTGCTACGACCCTCGGGCTAAAAATGCTCTGAAACGACTAAGGGTGAAAGCCGTTGCTATGCCCCTTAGATCGAAATTATCAAATGGGTGAAAGCCGTTGCTACGACCCTCGGGCTAAAAATGCTCTGAAACGACTAAGGGTGAAAGCCGTTGCTATGCCCCTTAGGTCGAAATTATTATAAGGGTGAAAGCCGTTGCTACGACCCTCGGGCTAAAAATGCTCTGCTATGCCCCTTAGATCGAAATTATCAAATGGGTTAAAGCCGTTGCTACGACCCTCGGGCTAAAAATGCTCTGAAACGACTAAGGGTGAAAGCCGTTGCTATGCCCCTTAGGTCGAAATTATTATAAGGGTGAAAGCCGTTGCTACGACCCTCGGGCTAAAAATGCTCTGAAACGATTAAGGGTGAAAGTCGTTGCTATGCCCCTTAGATCGAAATTATCAAATGGGTGAAAGCCGTTGCTACGACCCTCGGGCTAAAAATGCTCTGAAACGACTAAGGGTGAAAGTCATTGCTATGCCCCTTAGGTCGAAATTATTATAAGGGTGAAAGCCGTTGCTACGACCCTCGGGCTAAAAATGCTCTGCTATGCCCCTTAGATCGAAATTATCAAATGGGTGAAAGCCGTTGCTACGACCCTCGGGCTAAAAATGCTCTGAAACGACTAAGGGTGATAGCCGTTGCTATGCCCCTTAGGTCGAAATTATTATAAGGGTGAAAGCCGTTGCTACGACCCTCGGGCTAAAAATGCTCTGAAATGACTAAGGATGAAAGCCGTTGCTATGCCCCTTAGGTCGAAATTATTATAAGGGTGAAAGCCGTTGCTACGACCCTCGGGCTAAAAATGCTCTGAAACGACTAAGGATGAAAGTCGTTGTTATGCCCCTTAGATCGAAATTATCAAATGGGTGAAAGTTGTTGCTACGACCCTAAGTGCAAATTATCGATTGTACAAAATTCCGATATATATCTTATTTCGAAATGCAGCGATTGTGATTCGCTAGAATCGCCTTTTATTATCCGGCTATTATTAATTCTCGATCACGCTACCAACAAATGAAATCGGCAAAGAACAAAAGTTATCATTGATATCTGGATATCTAAGATCGAAAAATGCCTATTGTCGACTATTATCTAAATACTATTCAAAGTTGCTGGGGAATAGCACTCGTTCATATTTTTTAGGCAAAGAAATTGATGCTCGATAACAATATACGAAAGCAATTCTACAGGTTAACAAGTAAGGATGATAAAGGAAATAAATATCTCATTCATGATCTTCCAAACAGTTACAAGTGGTTTCGTGATTACAGTAATAAGTAAAATCGAGCAAAGCTAAGACTTTACATTTAATGTAACCCTATTACAAATTAACCATACGCTAGAATATTTTCGTAATCAAAGGAGGAAGGCGGGGCTAGAACAACACTTCTACCATTCATCCATCACTTCCTCAAAAATTGCTCCACGCCGGACCAGATCGAGAGATAGGGAAGCAATTCCTAGAAAAATTATTCCAAACAATCTCGAAGGCAACATTCTTCAAGAAACATCTTGAAGAAGTGGAGATCGAGTGCAGGAAAACTCCTCCAGCAGATGACCCACTATCCCGACTGGATGGAGGACAGAGTACAGGAAGTCGAGCCCGCCTCAAAGACTTGGAATCAGAGAGAGCTGGTCGCCTGCCGGTATCCCAGTCGCAATTATTTTCGCCTGTCGATACCCTAGTCGAAATAAGTTGCCATTGGGAGACAGCAGAAATTATAAAGGAAGATGGTTCGAAGTCGGACCTCGAACCGTTTGGTCGGGGATAACAAACGAAACATGATGGCCAGACAAAGTAAAATCTCAACCATAGAGCCGATCAGAACAATTACTGAAATGTAAAGTTTGAAGGTAACTATGGAACTATATATAGTGGAAGGAAAAGGCAATTAACGATTCAGATTTGATAATGCTAACGGATAAGATACAAGCAGTAAATGCGCCGAATGTTACGGTTCCCAAGAATACGGAAACTGTTTGAGGTAAGTGAGGAAAATGTCAAAATTATTCCTACTTGAGTTCATCCTATTCGAATTCGTTATGATCTTAATTCCAGTCATCGAAAGAGAATCATGAAGTAAAATTCGGAGTATAGCTTATAAAGAAAGCGTTATCAGTATTTCATCCGAGAAATAGTTGAGACCAAAGGAGTACAACATTTGAATAAAACGATTGCAAGGATCAATAAAAAAGACTATTATTTTCCGAGCTTGACATACCAAGCAATTACAAATTACAAGATATCAATCCCTATTACATAACAGACCAATCTTTCGATGCTATATACTTTTTACAGTTTTGGGAACATTATCAAAGAACTAATCCACATATCCGAACGTGAGAGGAACTTCAGAGCCAGGCCATCCTTTGAAATTTTCGACGGACGATAATGTCCTTGCTCGAATAGGAGGCGCCCGTCAAACCTACAGATTTTCGTATAAGGTTACGATTCTTCCAAAAGAAGAGGGGTGATGCATCTCTTTCCTAGGTGAAACATGAATGTTTCCTTAAAGGATGTCGATCTTCGAAGCACTACCCGTAACATTTTCAAGAAAGAACCTAGCAAATTGCTGCATACCCTCGGAAAACTTGACGCCTGAGCCTCCCTAAACCACAAAAGGCCATGGGAGCTAGTTGGGTCGTGGATGGTCAGCAATAAAGCTTAGTAGCCTTCAGGGTCGAAATAATGTTCGCCTGCAGATACCCTAATCGAGGTTGAAGTACAAGTTTGACTATGATATGCAAAATAAGTCCTAACTCGGAATTCGAAATATTGAGTCATACAACAAAATCTTTTAGTCAGCATGGTCGAAGGAATCTGTTTTCGAAAAATATTATAAGGACGCAAAACGAAGAGCCCCATTTATAGGTACTATTCTCAAAAATCCAACGGCTAGCAGAAAGCAAAAGGATCGGTCAAGATCAAAAGACTGTTGCGCTTCCCGAGAATTTCGGCGGGAAGGGAGAGTGACCTAATTTTGGAAATTAAGCAGATTTAGTCGAAGATCAAGAATTCCGAGAGCAAAACTCACGACCACAAGGTCAAACGAAGAAAGCAAACTAAAGCATGGACAGAAAAGAACACATCAAATTATAGAAAAACATGCAATTATTACAAACCATAGGGGATAAATGTCTGAATTTATTTATGAATCACACAAGAGTAAAAACAATATAGCCATACAGCATGTCCGAATAAATAAAAGACAGCATCTAGAGAAGCTTATTATCGGAGAAAATCTTTCGAAGTTCGTCATTACGAGCCTCACATCCCGCTTCATATCCACGGTCGTAAGCCTCCTTCTCTCGACGCGCGAAACCTTGTTTCTCCAGCTCATGAACACTTTTCAGTTCTTCGAGCTTCTCATTCAACTGCTTGTGGATCTCTTCTCCATGTTCTTTTGCAGTCTTCTCCCTCTCAAGAGCAAGCTTCTCCGCGAGGACACGGTCGAATTCGGTCGTCTTCTCCTCCAGCTCAAGGGAAATAGCAGCACGCTGATTTGTTTCCCGCTCAGCAAACGTTTTAAGTTCGATAAAATCCTGTCTGGCCTGTTAAAAAGATCGGCGACGTTAGATAAAAAAAAATAATAAAAAATAAAAAAAATAAAAAATATATATACATATACCTGAAAAAGGAAGTGCGTCCCAGACTCGAACAACTCTTCTATGTTTCTCACCTTGGACACATTGGGTTCGGAAGAAGTAAAGTTAACTTGCAACAAACTATCCATGGGATCAGTCTTAGAAGGAGACCCATCTTTCGACTCCTCGGGCAGGGAAGGAGTAACTTTCGGAGGAGTGGGGTCAACGCGGGGTTCAAGAGGATTATCAATTTTTAAAGCTTCAGCAGAAGCCCCTCCACCAATTTCTAACTTGGGTTTTTTGCTGAGACCTCCTGCGGGGGGAACGGTTGAAGCATCGGAGGATGGTTTGCTACCAATAGCAAGATTTTGCAAAGCCTCAATGGGAGTGACCCCATCGGAATAAGGCCTTTTGTTCGAGGAAGGAACGGGAGTCTTTTCTCTGACAGGATCTTCACTCGAAGAATCGACAACTTTCGGGGAAGAACCCCTGAGCGCTGCCTCGAGCTCTTCATCCAAAATGGACTTGCTGGAACTGCCCTTGGTTTGCCTTGAGGAAGCGCTTTTATCTTTCTTATTTTCCCCCCCTTTAGGAGCCTTCGGGGAAGACACAGAGGTCTTAGAAGAGGATTTGGAAGGTTTGGCCTCCTTGGCAGGTTTCTGCTCTTTGCTCGGATTCTTATTCTTCAAGCCACCAAACAGCTGTTTGGGGTCGATTGCTTTGCCTAGTATGTTTTCCATGATAAATGGGGAGAGAGTTGAGAAGTTAGAAGAGTACAAAATATAGAGGAAGAGCTCCGATCTCTGAGAATATTTCTCTGACAAAATTTGAAGAGGTCCTCATATTTATAGGCGCTAGAACCTATAATCATGATAGTGGAATAGATGCGACTTTCAAGAAAGATTCCATATGGAATAAAAAGATATCGAGCATAGAATACGAAAAAACATCGAACTACGAAAAGCTTCAGGTGTCCAAGTATTTGCAAGATTGGAATTTACAAGTTACACGAGTAAAACCGAAAGAAAAACAAATCCGATTACAAAAGTGGGTTACATACATGTATACATTCGATCCCTAAATACGAGACTATAGATCACCCCCTAAGGCGTGATCGAACTTAACATTCGGACCGACGCCATCTTCGCCGCCGCTGCCTAATGGATTAGCCTGGTCAACTGGTCGATCATTTTCCTTATCCGACCCATCCTCTATATTAACATCTTCCTTTTTCTCTGAAGCAGAGGGGTAATCATCGTTAGAGCGCTCGAGCAAGTCTGGATTAGGCATCGGAATGCCAAACTCCTCCACGAAGGGGGCAAAGCGATGATCCTGCCATTTTATATCCGTCTTGGGTAAAGAGAAAGCTTTGTAATCCTTCCCTTCAGCATTTTTAAAAGGGTTCATATGCTGATAGTATTCGTCCATATTGTCTGGAATTCTCTCGGCCGAAACCAATTGTTGAACCCCTTTATAGAAGATCGTTTGAAGGATCCCTCCCATTCTCCTTTGGACTAAGGGATCTAAGACTGGAGATTCCAAGAATTCTCGTATGGCTGGAATCACAGCCTCTTCTCGGCCTTGGGCGTACGCACGCTCGGAATCTTGCTTTGCTAGCTCAAGTTCGATCTTTACCCTCTTCAGCTCTTCTTCAAGGGCACTTCTCTCTTTAACGGATAACAGCAAATCTTCTTCCACAGACGAGGAACGTTTCATAGTTGCTTCTTCGAGCTCCTTCTTTACTTGAGATATTTCTCGTTGACTTTCTGCTAATTGAGATCGAAGAGTTTGGTTATCAACGAAAATTTGCGCATACGCATCATGAGCATCCTGCGACTCCTGCTCCAACAATGCTAAGCGATAGGTTTGGACGGTGAACAGATCTCCGATCTATGAAGTAATTTAAAGATAGCACCGAAATGTTAAGGGCACTAAAGAAAGAACAGATAGTCAAAAGACGAGCATTTACCTGTGATACGTTTGGGAGAAATCACCCAAAACCTCAAAATCACCCTTGACAGAATGAAGCAGGATATCCCGTTTAAACCGACTGGCCATATAGATTCTAGCGGCTTTATCGAACTCATTCTCACCACCCGAATCCAGATCGGTTAGAATGGTCCCATCTTCAGGATATCCAACAGCCCTGCTACCACGAAGGTGCTCGTCCATGAAATCCACCACATCGGGCTCCGACCTACCCTCTCGACATGGAACAGAGTCAGAACTCACGCCAAAGGGCTTTACTCTCCTTGAAGGTCCGGGGTGCTCAGCATTTCTCTTTCGACTCATAAGCTTCTCGTATTCATGGATACCCTGAATCCGGTTCCAAGAATGCTGACTATAGCCAACGGACGAAAGAGCAGAAGTATCAGGGGAAAACAAGGTTCGGAGAGGTCCGGCAGTGGTAGAGTTCAGGGAACTCATAGTGCCAAGCCCTCTCAGATCGGGAATCGAGACTGGTATGACGACTGAACTTCCACCTAAATTACTAGTGTCCGCTCTTCTTTCGGAGGAATAAGGTAACGGGTCGAAATAAAATCGCTTATCTTCGACCGTGTCGGCAGCGGACACTCGGAATTTCTCGACGACTCGGCCTGCAGGGATAATACAAATTGTGCATGGGTTAAAACAAGAAGAGTTGTTCGGTCAAACCTCAAAGTAGGTAGAAAATAAGAAGCATACCCAAAGAAAGAGGGGGAAGGAGCGGAGCGCTAGAGGCTGGCAGGTCACCGATCCGCAGAAGGGATCCTTCGGAGGATTGACTGGGATATTTAATCTCTGGGGCAGGATAATCACAGTGGCTCAACCCAGCCAATCGCAAAACGCCTTCCTGAATCTGAAACTTGGTCCGGTAAGGATTAGACCGCAACTGCTCGAGAAATTCATCGGAAAGACAGTGGCTGAGCTTCTCTTTAATTCTACGAGAGCCGTATGTCCAAGTATTTGCACCATCCCATCGATACGGTCTTGTTTTTGTACCACTTTCTGATATTGGGATATCAGGGCCTTTCACGAAGAAGAACCTCCTCTTCCAACCTTTACTCTTTCCCGTCGTTATATTCGTAAGAAAAGGCCATTTCGACCTCTGGTTGATGGACACAAACCCTGCATTCGAACCTTTACATAAATCCATTCGGAATATTTGCCAAAAGTTGCTAAAGGAGGCCTCTTCCCCTTTTGCCTCCATAAGAGCACTGAACGCTACTATATACGCAACAGAGTGCGGGAGAAGCTGAGCGGGGGAAAGCGAAAAGAAGGACAAGACGTTTCTGATAAAGGAAATGAACGGGATACGCAAACCACAAGAAAATTGACTCTCATAGAAGGCTTGACAGCCAGCCGGAGGCTCGGTAGCGCGTTCGGTGTAAGAAGGAATGACGATCGAAAACCCTTTGGGAAGAAATTTCCCGAATTCCGCCTCGAGGTTAACACGATCCTTCTTTGAGAAGTAACAGGAAGTTTCTCTAGCGGGAAGTTCTGACCTGTTCGAAGTTACGGCCTTAGAAGCATGGGTATGTTTGAAAATCCTAACGAAGGCACCCTCGCCGATGCTGCGTTTCTCGACCTCATTTTCTTCGAGATCCTCGCTCGGATCATCATCCTCGCCTCCTTCACGAAATTCTCAATCTTCGTAATCATCGACAAGCTTTAACAAAGGATCGGACTCTTGGTTCTCTTCGACCTTATTCTTGCCCTTTGAACTTCTAGAACTTGACATTATGGATTCAGAAACGAATGTATTAAAGTGAGTACCTTTTCGATTCAAATACTTCGAGCTCAAGAGAGAATGCAATATGGAAGTAATTTTTCAACGGGTCAACATATATATACGGGGTTAAAAAGGTAAAATTGCAAACATGTCCCCGAGTAACCGCGACGGTTGAACTTACTCAGAGTAAAAATCTAATGTTATCCTTCTGAGAATTGCATTCTCGGTCCTTTACTTACAAGTTGTGGGGTAAATTCCCCAGAAATTGTCCCCATGGTATTCCATTAACCTCTTCATTATGATCGGAAAATTTGGAAGGTATTCATCAAGGAATTGAATGAAGCATCGGGGAACAGTAAATTACCATTTCATGGTCCTACGACGAGGTTATCTCTACAAAACGCCGTTGTACTGTTTCTTATATATGCACTCTTTTTCCCTGGCTCGGTTTTTATCCCAATGGGTTTTTCCGAGTTAGGTTTTTAACGAGGCATATCCGAAACACATCATGAGCGGCTCATCTCGTAATAGCGCGCGACATAACTCGTACTTCTTCGAGCGCAAGCTCCGCTTCACGCTCGAGAAGTGGGGGAGTATTGATGAGGGGTAATTCGGATCCCCTGCCTTCGCAGGCTCGATGCAATCCGAACAATGCCTGCTCCTGCCCCCAGGAACCAAAAGCTGGCCCAGGGTTCTAAGTAAACTATTCCGAGCCATTAAAAGGAACCCTAGCTCGAGAGATGCTGTTGGGCCAAACCCAGGCCCAAGCCCATCAATTCTGTTATAAATACCCCACGCATTTATGACGACGACACAACTTCCCAGGTGCACTACCTTCGAGACAGCTGCTCGGACTCACTTGGGAATAATAGCATAGGCTAGCTCGTATATATTTCGCCCTCTAGCTTGTACGGCATCCAATAATGCTCGGATAGGACTCCTAATTATTGTAATCTGTACTCGATCACATTGAATACAATATTATTGATCTTTTATATCCATTTACTTACGTTGCATAGCATTGTTGCATCACCCTTATCGAACCAACGAAAACACGTAAGATCAGGTTGGTCGTGTTACTTCTTGCTCCGTTACGAGCGCTCTTCCTTGGGCGAGCCATATGTCGTTCGAATAATTAACCTAGCCCCTCGGTGGGCGCCAACTAATTTAACCGGATTTCGTCGGGTTAATTGTATCAGTGAATATGGGAAATTGGGGATTCTCAATATATATGATTTAGAGGGCTCTGTTACTTTATTCAGGATGGATCAATCTCAAAGAAGAACAACTTAGAGGGAACAACAAGTAATCATGATAACCAACGTAAAATAATATAAGTATGAAGGCAAAGCTCTTTTCTTATTGAAATAATCTTTGATTCTGCTGTTATGCAGAATTTAGTAGCGTATTTGCCGTGTGTGTAATACAATGATTAACTAGGTATTTATATCATATTAAACCTAGCATTACAAGGAAACATAATCCTAATAGGACTCGGCCCAGTTGTTCTTCTTGAGTCCGGATTGTAGTCTGCTTTTTGAGGAGAGTCGTATTCTGCCGGGTCGATAAGATGATCCCGAACTAACTGTCTGATCGATCCGACCTTATATAACTTAGTCGATCCGAATATTAAAAGAGGTGCGAAATAGCCCCCATCACGCAGCTTCCTCCATCTTGGCATCAAAGTTTGTAGCTTATTGTGGCATCCAATCAAGTTTTGTGATTGCAGAATTCTGTCACTAGGTTGCATATTATCATTCGGTTAGAAAGACCACTAAAGATTTATTGTGACAATAGCTTAGCAGTCTAATATTCTGACAACAATAGGAGCTCATCAAAGTCAATGCATATTGACGCAAAGTTCCTAGTTGTAAACTAAAGAGTACATATTTGACAGATTTTCATAGAGCATAATGGGACAAACTCCATAATTATGGTTCTGCTAATTAAAGTATTACAACATGAAGGTTTTCCTCAGCATATTACTCTTATGGATGTAATATTAAATAAGGATATCAGGTTTTAGTGGGAGTTTGTGATTTAGCTGCTCTATATGTCGTTAATTTTGGATCCATTTGTGTATTTGGATATTTCTGTAGAAATAAGGTTTACAGTTTTTTACTCTATGTACGATTATGTTAAAGTTGATCTCAATAAAGATTAAGGAGGATCAGTTAAAAATAGGCATGTTTAAGATCACATTACATGTAATTTTCATGTTACGCTCCATGATATATCTATGTCATTTGGTTTTGTTGGTGTATGTGATTACTGATGGGTTTAATTAGTTACGCTATTTGAGACAAAAGCTCCTTTAGTCCTTTGCCGACTAAATTAATGGACGAGAATGTTTGGAATACCTAAGGAAATAATAGCAAATTTTGAGCTCAAAAAGATATACACATTTATCTTATAACATATATTATAATTAATGCACACAAAGCACAAAAGAGAGTTCAATTTTTTGTGCTCGAAAATTTTGATTGCATGTTTAGGTTTACAGAAATACTATGTTTATTAAAAATAAAATACTTCACACAAAATTGGATTGCTTATTGAGCGGATCAATGTATACTCGACTCGTTTGTTGTTAGATCGAGGAGTGTTTGTTGAGCGGATCAATGTATACTCGACTCGTTGTATCATGAACTAAATCAATACTATCGTAAGATTGCGAGGAGAGTTCACCGAATCAATCGATTTATACTCAATCTTGATTTGATATTTAAAATCGCTAAAATCTTTAATAATTGAATTGTAGGCTAAGGCCTTTATTACAAAGAATAAAACTTAGTAAAATAAAATAAAGCAGCATAATCTACTAAAATTTATTTACCATAGTATTTTCTAAGGTTGACTGCATTCCAGGTTCTTGGTAAGGCTGTTCCATCCAAGTGTGCAATTTTGTATGAACCTTTCTTTCCTACGCCGATGACAACGTAAGGTCCATCCCAATTTTGTTGTAACTTTCCCACATGCTTGGATACTTCTACCTTTTTCAAGACCAGGTCCCCTTCTTTGAAGGTTCGGATGCGTACCTTTTGATTATACGCCCTTTCCATATTTGCTTTAGTGACTTGCAATCGTACAGCGGCTTTTTCTCTTAAAGCTTCTGTTAAATCAATATCATTTTCTCTTGTCTTTTCGTTTTCCCGATCGTCATACATTTCAATTCTCGGTGTTGGAATTAGAGTTTCGATCTGAATAACAGCTTCGGAGCCATATACTAGGCTAAATGGGGTTTCCCCGGTTGAGGTCCTGACAGTGGTTCGATTAGCCCAAAGTAATCCTGGGAGTTCATCAAGCCATTTTCCTTTGGCTGCCCCTAATTTTTTTTCCAAGGATTTTATTATTTCTCGGTTTGCTACCTCAGTCTGTCCGTTTGCTCTAGGATGCCCGACCGAAGTGAAATTTTGCTGAATCCCTAGTTTTGAACACCATTCTATTACCTGTTTTCCCGCGAATTGGGTTCCATTATCAGAGATTAGAATTCTCGGGATGCCAAATCGACATACTATGAATTTCCAGAGGAAGTTGATCACTTGGAACTGAGTTATCCGTGCAAGAGCGATGCATTCTATCCATTTGCTAAAGTATTCAACAGCAACCAGAACGTATGCTTTCCTGGATCTAGCTGCGGGGAAAGGTCCTACAATGTCCATTCCCCATTGATCGAATGGCCAACACACTGGTATCGGGTGTATGTTTTCGGCTGGTTGATGACATATATTAGCATGGCTTGGCAATGATGACATTTTTGGACATACTGTATGGCATCGTTGTTGAGGGTAGGCCAATAATAACATGTTCGAAGGCATTTTAAAGCCAAGGCCCTCGCTCCGCTGTGATTCCCTGCTTCTCCTTCGTGTATTTCTCGGAGCGGTTTGAGATTCGGAGATGCATCTTAGAAGAATTCCCGATACCGATCTTCGGTAAAGTTTTTCTTCTATCAACGTATATTTTGGAGCACGATATTTTATTTTACGAGCTTCGTTTTGGTCGAGCGGCAATTTTCCTTCTCGAAGGTACTCTATCATCGGAGTCATCCAATTTGCTTCGGCCTCTTCGATTTCCATTACCTGAGTGATCGGTGTTTCATCGATATCGATTGCGGGTGTATTAGACATTAGCCAAGTGATTACTCTTTCAGTCTTTCCGTCGTTGGACGCTGTAAATCTAGAGAGTTGATCGGCCCATTTATTTTCCGATCTTGGAATGTTTTGTATCCCAAATTCTTCGAATTTTTCAGCCAGTTGTTTCACTTTGGCCAGATATTTGATCATGTTAAATTCCTTTGCCTCATATAGGCCCTCTATTTGTCTTTGTACTAACTCTGAATCGGTTAATACTTTAAGATTCTTTATGTCTGCTTTGATTGCCATTTCCATTCATGCGATCAATGCTTCATATTCTGCTTCGTTGTTTGTCACGATGAAGTCTAATGTTATCGCGTAATTGATATCCTCCTTATTTGGCCCGGTAAAGTTGATTCCAGCACCTCCTCCTTCTCGGCAAGAAGCGCCGTCGACGTGCATTAACCAGGTTTGATTTTCTATGATCAGGATATCATATGCATGGCTGGTCGATTCAAGATTTTCAACTTCCTGGCTCGGAGTCTCTAATAGAAAATCGGCTAGTACCGAACTAATGGCCACTTCAGAGATCGATATGTATAAATATAATGGTTCCCCTTCGGTTTGTTTGGCCAACAGTGGGGACGTCGTTAGGTATTATTTTAATCGTTGAAAGGCCTGGTCGCATTCTTCTGTCCAAGCAAAGTTTTTCGCTTTTCGAAGCGTTTGGAAGAACGGCAAGCTTCTGTCAGCTGACTTGGATATAAATCTGTTTAGCGCCACAATTTTGCCTACCAAGCTCTGTACTTGGGATATCGTTTTTGGAGGCTTCATTTCAGTTATCGCTTGATTTTTTTCTGGGTTGGCCTCAATTCCACGTTGATGTACCAGATATCCCAAAAACTTTCCGGATTTAACCCCGAAAGTGCATTTGGCAGGGTTTAGCTTCATTCGATACTTTCTCAATATTTGGAAGCATCGATCGAGGTGTTTTACGTGATCAGCTTCATTCATGCTCTTGACCAACATATCATCCACGTATACTTCCATTATTTCTCCAATTAATTCTTTAAACATCAAGTTAACTAACCTTTGGTAGGTGGCCCCGGCATTCCTCAAGCCGAATGGCATTACTATAAAGCAATACACTCCTTGCTCGGTTACGAACGCATTTTTCTCTTGGTCCCGCTCGTCCATGTATATTTGATAGAAACCTTGGAAAGCATCCATCATACTGAAAATTGCAAAACCAGCGGTGGAGTCGACTAATAAGTCGATCCTTGGGAGAGGATATGGATCCCGCGGGCATAATTTGTTAAGGTCGGTGAAATCGTTGCACATTCTCCATTTGTTATCCTTTTTGTCTCCCTTTGCTACTAGCACGACATTACATAGCCACTCCGAGAAGTGTATTTCTCGGATTTGTTTTTCTTTGAGTAGCCTTTCTACTTCGGCTTTAATCTTTTGCCTAGCAGGTTTTGCCAGAGGGTCGATTTTTAGGGAATGACTGATTACCCGGGGGTCGATCCCTTCAATGTCGTTCGCGCTCCAGGTGAAGATATCTACATTATTTCTGAGAAAGTCGATCAGCATTACTTCTCCTTCCTTGCTTAACTCCGTACCTATTCTTGTTGTTTTTGATGAGTCCCCCTGTACTAGTATGACATCCTTATGTTCTGGTGGTTTTAAGGATAAATCCACCGGCTCCTTTCCCTTTTTATCTATTCGGTCAGTGCTAGGGATTTCAACCTCGTTTCTACCAATATCATCCTCGAGCTTTCTTTTGCTCGGGGTAATCCCCTTAGGGGGGCTTTTCAAAGTTAACGATGTGCTGTAGCAATCTCATGCCATACAATGGTCATTCACTATTTCCCCGATACCTGAGTCGGTCGAAAATTTTATTTTTTTATGGTAAGTTGAGACGATAGCTCGGAACAGGTTGAGGGCAGGTCGCCCTAAAATCGCATTGTAGGCGAACGGAGTTTCTACTACTAAAAATTTTACCAGCTTCACTGTTCGATATGGTTTCTTTCCGAGTGAAACACTCAAAGTAATTGTTCCAGTGGGGACAATTTCGGATCCTCCGAATCCCACCAACGGCGTAGCTACCTTTTGGAATGTTATTTGCCCCAAGTTCATCTGGGCTAGTACCTCTTTAGAGATGATATTTGCAGAGCTTCCATTATCAGTTAAGATTCTTTTGACGTTGTAATTTGCTATCTCTAGGGATACCACCATCGAAAAATCAGGGCTATCCTCTTTCGTGTCCCAAACAAGGTTTTTGGGTACTTCGCCTTCATTGAAACTAATTAGCTGGTGCGTCGTTGCTTTGTTTTCTAAGGTCCATATTTCTTTCGGATATTTTAGGCTTCCGACTATGGATCTAGTAGTTCTTCGACGAGCATTACGACTATCTCCCCCTGCGGGTCCCCCTGAGATCGTGTGTATGGTTCCGTTGACCTGATCATTATTTAGTTCTTGAGGGGGACCTTCATTAGGGGACCTTCTACGAGAATTTCTTCTCGGGTAGTTATACCGAGGACTCCCGCTTTTTTCTCGCTTGCGGTTATCCCGCTCCAAATAGTCATTTAGTTTTCCTTGTTCGATCAGCTTTTCGATCTCTCTTTTAAGGTGAAAACAATCTTCAGTGCGGTGCCCATGTGCCCGGTGATACTTGCAGTATAAGTCATAGTTTCGTCCACCTGGTCTGGGCTGAGCGATTTTCTTTGCTTCTGGGATCCAATTATTCCTTTCTAGTACAACCAAGATTTCTTCTATTGTAACGGTTAATCTTGAGTGATCTACTTGATTTACCCTGCTCCGGATTGCCGGTTCGCTGATTCCAGGTCTTTGATAGATGTTAGGTCGTCTTTCCTGGTCGTTTTTATTATATTCTAATCGCTGGAAGACGTTGCCTTTTCTAAAAGATCGTTCATAGTCCATGGATCTTTGGGCAAGAATTCTACCTTGTCGTTTGGAGCCTGAGGTCGTAACTTTATTTTTGTTCTTATCTTTAAAAGAATTCATCTCTTCCTGGGTCATATACTTAGATGCCAGGCTCATGATGTCCGCGAACGTTCTTGGTTGTTTTCGGCTGAGGGCATTTCCAAACTGCCTATTCTTTGTGAGGTCGAAGAGAATCAAAATTATGTAATCAATATTGGGGGAATCGATTTTGAGTAATTCGACGTCAAATCTTGCCAACCAATTCCTTAAAGATTCACCTTCTTGTTGATAAATGGTTCCTAAATAGCTCATTGGCAATTTTTGTCTTTTTTTACTGGCGAATTGCTGTGTTAGTTTGTTACATAATTCTCGAAAACTGAATATGGAGTTGGCTGGTTGTTTGGCAAACCAGTCCAAAGCTAATCCTTCTAACGTGGTCACCATCAGCTTAGCTGTGAACTCCGCCGAATGAGAATACAAGTTCACTATGTTTGTGAAACTAAAGATATAGTCATCTGGATCAGTGGTTCCGTCGTATCTGGGTAGTCTACCTGGAACTTGTCCGATTGACTGTGCTTCTTTTATTTCTCTGCAGAAGAGAGAGCATGTTGCTAGGCTCTCTTGGAGTTCTGTGGTTCTGGGCCACGGGTTTTGAACGGATCGTAAGCGTTGCTCGAGTCGTTCTTGTACCATCTTTTCGATTTCTGTTTCCGAGAATCGCATTGTTCTTGGTCTATTCGGGATCGCCTCGCCAGCGTCATCCTCGATGGGGATTATGGTGTGTTCCTTTGATTCGTTGCGTTGTGGTCTCCTTCGATCCGCTTTTCTTCGGATATTGTCATCGGAGGGTTTTGAATTGCCCTGCTGCAGACTGTGCAGCGAGCGTCGCTCGCTTGCCGGGCTATCAGCTTGTGGAGAGACTTGATCGTTCTGCCTCGGCGTTCTTTGAGCGGGATTTGCCCTAGTAGTTCTAACGTTTCGGGGGAGTTGTTCGAGTACAAGTAATTCCTCTGGGGAAAGTGATTTAAGGAGCATAGCGATCTGTCGTAACTTCTCCTGAGCATCTGACAAGGGGACTGGGATCATTGGAGCCGCATGTTTTTCCGGTATTGTGCCAGTAGGGATCCCTTGTGGTTCCACCTCATTCTGATGATGCTCATTCTGTTGCTGGCTGTCGTTGGATACACGGGCGTTATTATCGGTATTGCCCTGTAGATCCTCAGACGCATCTTGCTGGTTGGTCGTGTTACTTCTTGCTACGTTACGAGCGCTCTTCCTTGGGCGAGCCATATGTCGTTCGGATAATTAACCTAGCCCCTCGGTGAGCGCCAACTGATTTAACCGGATTTCGTCGGGTTAATTGTATCAGTGAATATGGGATATTGGGGATTCTCAATATATATGATTTAAAGGGCTCTGTTACTTTATTCAGGATGGATCAATCTCAAAGAAGAACAACTTAGAGGGAACAACAAGTAATCATGATAACCAACGTAAAATAATATAAATATGAAGACAAAGCTCTTTTCTTATTGAAATAATCTTGGATTCTGCTGTTATGCAGAATTTAGTAGCGTATTTGCCGTGTGTGTAATACAATGATTAACTAGGTATTTATATCATATTAAACCTAGCATTACAAGGAAACATAATCCTAATAGGACTCGGCCCAGTTGTTCTTCTTGAGTCCGGATTGCAGTCTGCTTTTTGAGGAGAGTCGTATTCTGCCGGGTCGATAAGATGATCCCGAACTAACTGTCTGATCGATCCGACCTTATATAACTTAGTCGATCCGAATATTAAAAGGGGTGCGAAATAGCCCCAATCACGCAGCTTCCTCCATCTTGGCATCAAAGTTTGTAGCTTGTTGAGGCATCCAATCAAGTTTTGTGATTGCAGAATTCTGTCACTAGGTTGCATATTATCATTCGGTTAGAAAGACCACTAAAGATTTATTGTGACAATAGCTTAGCAGTCTAATATTCTGACAACAATAGGAGCTCATCAAAGTCAATGCATATTGACGCAAAGTTCCTAGTTGTAAACTAAAAAGTACATAGTTGACAGATTTTCATAGAGCATATTGGGACAAACTCCATAATTATGGTTCTGCTAATTAAAGTATTACAACATGAAGGTCTTCCTTAGCATATTACTCTTATGGATGTAATATTAAATAAGGATATCAGGTTTTAGTGGGAGTTTGTGATTTAGCTGCTCTATATGTCGTTAATTTTGGATCCATTTGTGTATTTGGATATTTCTGCAGAAATAAGGTTTACAGTTTTTTACTCTATGTACGATTATGTTAATGTTGATCTCAATAAAGATTAAGGAGGATCAGTTAAAAATAGGCATGTTTAAGATCACATTACATGTAATTTTCATGTTACGCTCCATGATATATCTATGTCATTTGGTTTTGTTGGTGTATGTGATTACTGATGGGTTTAATTAGTTACGCTATTTGAGACAAAAGCTACTTTAGTCCTTTGCCGACTAAATCAATGGACGAGAATGTTTGGAATACCTAAGGAAATAATAGCAAATTTTGAGCTCATAAGGATATACACATTTATCTTATAACATATATTATAATTAATGCACACAAAGCACAAAAGAGAGTTCAATTTTTTGTGCTCGAAAATTTTGATTGCATGTTTAGGTTTACAGAAATACTATGTTTATTAAAAATAAAATACTTCACGCAAAATTGGATTAAAAAATCAATAACTTTATTTTAAAAGCTTTTAAATTTACGGGGTGTTACACTTTGGAGTTTTTATTTAAAAAAAATTGGCTATTTATTGTATTTCTTAATCCATGTGCAATCCTCCAAAACGACAAATAAAAAAAACAACGGAGGGGGTATTTCATAATCTACAAGGAATTATGCCACAATAATTTTCAGGAAATGTATCAAGGGGATGAAATCATAGTATTAAATGTATTTTTTCAGAAATCATAATTTTCACGCAAAAGCAAGTAACTCCGGAGCTGGCTGAAAAATATTCATGTCTTGTTCAGGTAAAGTCACCCATGCTTCAACCCCATTTCTATATCTTGTATCCATCATCATCATCATATTACTAAGTATAGGAATATTTGCATATTGGCTTTCCCCACCCAAGATCAATTTCATACATCCCACCATTGCACGCGCTTGTTACCGTCATATAATCAGCATTTTCATCAGAATAAAACTTCTTCAATTCATTCAATTCTTCCTCAACTTTCAATGACCATTCTTCTCCTTTCATTTTTTTCGATAGAATAAATTGTTGGAAAATTCCAATGGTTATGTGGGCTAATATGTTAATTTAGCGTGTATTGCTATTATAAAGTAAAGTCCATAATTATGTGGTCTAATTATGTTAACTTTTGGACTATGGGTATTAAGTTTATCATGGAATAAAAATATAGGTACCAGTTTGTGATTTTCAATTTGATGAAGGGCCGAATTGAAAAAAATGAAACATATATTAACCCTACTAGGTTATTATATATATAAGGGGTTATGATCCCCACTTGTACACAACACAACAACAAAAATATAGAGTTACATAACTCATATTCTCTGCAATCACTTTCTGCATGAGTATTAAGGTTCTAAGGTGTGTATCAAGTGGAGAAATAAAACCCATCATCACTAAATCATCAATAACATAAAGATTGCTGGCAATAATCAAGGTAAGTTTCCGCTGCATTAAAGTTCCAGATCTACTTTTAATCACTTGACAATCGACATAGTTAGGCAATAAGGTTTTCGGTATTAAATCGAATTAGATCTTATGATCATTATGCTTATGTATTCGATTTAGATCCAACATCACTGTCAATTACTTCGGTACCACTCTTTAGGCATCGAATGATAGACATAATTTTCATATCATCATTATGATCTGATGTGCACCGAATAGGAACACTACTCCAGCAAATGTTCCTGATTACGAAATCAAGGATTGTTGGTGAGCTTTTATTCCATAGGCTGACTGTCATTGCCAAAACAGAGGATCGAGCTTTAGACGCCGCCATGGCGCATTTCCAAATAAGCCCTATTACAGCCATCACGCGGCTTGGGGCGCCCATTTTCTCTTTCAGTTCCTTAACAGACGAGGAACTAAATACAAATCACCTGGTCAGACCTTTGCTATGTTTCAAAAGCATAGGCAATAACACCAATGTCGGCCTTTCGGGCAGGGTAGAGTTGGGCGGGAAAATCGATGGTGAAATAAACCGAGGACGTATTATTTCTTCTCCATTTGTTGCGATGGCCGCTGCCCAAGCTTTGAGAAATGTTGTTTGTGAATAGCCATCGAGGATCTTGTCGAAGTGTATAGACCTATAGAAATTCCACCACAATTGAATGCTGCTACTTGAATCATAACTAGATATGTTTTTGTGAATAATGATTCCATGGAATTAGGATCCACGGGCAAAAACCGGTGTATGGATTTGTTGTCCAGGTGATTGAGAAAATTGGATAAATGATCGTTCGCATTGGCGTCTACATAATACAACCCTTCGTCGTTACAATCAATTTCTCATCTATTCTTAACTCTACCAGCTAGTGGATAGAATCTCATTAAGGTTTCTGAAAGGGACATCTTCAAAAGTTGTCTTCTTCTTTTTAAGGTTAATAATAAGTCGGAGTCGGAGTAGGAGACGTCTTGACGATTGTCATAGGGGAAGAAGTAAACGTAGGAAGAGTAAAAATGGGGAAGGAGTTGATCCAGAAGCGAAACCTCATATGTTCTCAGGTGATCCGGAGTTGGAGATGCGGGTTTGATGTTTTCTTCGGAGATAATTTCAACTTTTTTTGTATTGATTTCTAAAGATTTTCTTGAAAAATAGGAGGTCAAGAAACTAGAGATTAAATCGGATTAACTTGCACAATTGAAAATAAGTACTATTGCAGAATGCACCTTAAAATTAAAATTTGGCAGAATGCACTCTTGAAATACATTAGTTTGTAGATTGTACCCTATAATCTTCTCTGGCAAAAAAAATAATTGCAGGAAAATCGAAAGATTTGATATTTTAGGGGCAGAATTGTCCTTGTGACTCATCTCCCTCGAACTTTTTTACTTGTTAAAACGAAAACGATGGCAGCGTGTGTGTAATTTTGTTTGTTATTTTTAAATTTTTGATTGTCACATAATGAACAAAATTACACACATGTTACTATCGTTTTTGTTTTAACAGGCAAAAATTTTCAAGGCATATGAGTCACAAAGACAATTTTGTCCCTATGATATCAAATTTCTCGATTTTTCAGCAATCTTTTTTGCAAGAGAAAATCCGAGGCACTACGGGAAAATCACGATTCTCCTACATAAAATTTCCGATGGACAAGTTGTAAATTTGCAATAAATAATGTATTCAAGGGTGCATTATGCCAAAAGACCTATATTCAAGGGTGCAAGTTGCCAAAAGTTGGATTAAATCCATATCATGGCAGTTATATTTATGCTAATTAACAGGGAATGTTAATAAAGGAAAAAAAAAAAAAATACATGCATACCTTTGACTGGAAAAATGAGCATATTGCTGCAGGAATCCTCTAGGTGAGTGAAATTAACCCCCTTGGTCATTCATTTGTGATCTAGATATCTTTAGAGGCGAAACTTAAGTTCGTTTTAGAATCATCATATTTGTGAGGACCTATATTCAATGTGCTATTCGATCCGAGCTATAATTACATGTTTTACTTTTACTGGATAAAAAAAAAATGTGATCTAGATGAAAATCATCCTTTCGACTTGTCATTTAGTAATAAAGTTGAAGTGCTAACTTAAAAGGCATCATTAATTTGGCTGAATGGGTATTCAATATCTATTTCAACGGAACTGCATTTTTGGTTCCACAACTTAAGTTTACGGGCATTTCTATTACATATTTTTTTTGAACTGGGGCATTTGGTGCCACACGTTCAACTTCGATGTTGATTTTGATTTAAATTGAGGTCCAAATTCATATTTAGCCTGAAATCGTCCATTTGCAGCCATGTGACATGTGAATTGAAGATTTTGATCAAATCAAAGGGGAACTTTTGAGTTTTTATACAAATATAGGGACATATTGTAAAGGTAGAAAGTATAAGAGTCAATTTGCGAATTGGGATCCAGGGGCTGGTATATTTTGCAAAGATGGAAGATCCTCTTGACGGGGAATCTTCAATTAAGCACCCCATTAGAAAATATTGGTACCAAAATGACCATTACACCGAAAGGAGTCTATAGCTTAAAGGGGAGGCGGTGAATTAAACTCAACCACCGACGGCGGCGCAAAACTCGTAGATATGAAAATAGAGTGACGAAAAAAACTTGGAACTGGAAATTGTTGGGGTTTTATGTGTTAATGAAATAAAGTAAAGTAAGAGATGTGTCTATTCGGTCCGAAGAGGTACCCTTTGGACCGAACCATTGTGTCCTTTCTCAAGAGGCACTTTTGCGTCTATAAATATGAGTCAGAATCTGGCCAATTCTGAATCAATTAATATAGTAACAAAAGGAAAAACATTACTCTCTTTTTCTCTTACTTCCGTAAAAATTTAGTCCGAAATTTCTGTTTATTCAAATTCGCCGTGGGTTCATTATTTGTGCAAATAATGAACAACAGACTGTTGTATCTTGGGAGACTACCGGGAATCAAACTGTATGCACCGTGGCTTCCCCGGAAATATTGTCTTAAGGAAATTTGTTTCGGCAAGCCTCAGTCTAATTTCCTTGCTTTTTACGTAAAGATTGAAGTGATCTTTGGTTTCGATACAAGTAAGTATTTCTCACTATTTTTTGTGTTAGATCAAAATATTTAATTACACAGATTGTTAAACACCAACAATCTTAAGACAATATAAATTTGTTTAATTAATCTGTGTTAATTACTATCTTAGCGGATTTCAAAATCAGTATGTATGAATCTATGAGAATGTATGGTTAATATATGATTCTCGCATGTGTATAAGCTATCAAATTTCCTGTTTGTATGACGCTTATTTTTGTTCTTTTATCATACCATAGACACCTTAATTATCAGATGTAGAATCTGATATTTATGTTATATATTCTCTGTTAGTGGAGATATGATCATTGCTAGAGAATATAATTGAAATTTAGAAACTTTATAAGAGGAACTGAGTTGATGAAATAGAAAATGAAAAGGTGTCTTCATTTTTTATTTCAAGTCTGTTTACTTAAATTCTAGTACTCGACATAATTTTGGTTTAATGATTCGTTGCGTTGCTTTGTTTCATGAGTTGCATCATCATAAATTCGGTTATCCTCGCAAGAGGGTGCTTAAAATATCAGAATTTAACTTGCAAATTGATAATAAGTAAACTTATGAGAACAAAGCCTTTCATTATTTTAATGAGGAAACAATATAGGCTCTTGTCAAAAGGACAAGATCACATTCATCAAACTCATTCCATTTTAAGTGGAATTTAATAAATTCGAGAACCATGCAATTGAAGCAATATGTTTCAATTAATCGAAATGAAAAAGGTGTCGTTTAATGAATCAGCATGAGTGCATTAGTTTGTATATGAGACTATTAAACATTAAATTAGATGTGTAATCACGATATGAAACGAAAAATCAGAGTTGGTGCATTTGAAATGGTTATTGCCTAATTCCATTCTTGTAATGTGATTGACAATTTAAGATTTTTAAGAAATCTTAGTATGTCGTATACTTGAATTGCGTCGAAAAGTATACAAGTTATTTAAATGTTATGTATTGAATCGATGTCCAATATTTACATACTTAACAAATGAACAAGTGTGGTGGAAACGTTTCCTTAGTTTTCTTTTTAATGAGTGCTATTATTTGAATTAGCAGTTATATTTAATGCAATAATTATATGCTGAGATATAATATTGTATTTGAAAATTACCAAAAGGAAAATGCACATATTGTTAGACTTGTTAGACACCAACAATCTGTGAATTAGTGCATCAACAAAGCAAAGAGATTTATTATGTGAGAAATCTGAATTGCTAATATCCAACCTTCTTTGGAAAGGCGTTTTCATTTTACTCAATATGAATTACTTCATATATAAATATTTTACTGGTGCATTAATTTATTGTGGTGGTTGAAGAAAATCATATATGCTTTATTGGGCCATTATATATAAGTAATGATTTAAATAATATTTTAATGACATGAGCACTGAAGTATGAACCTCATATATGATTATGTGATTCATAGCTCGTTTACATTACTTAATCAGTGCGACTTATATATATGCGATGTATATTAAAAGCATATAAATTTACTAATATCCTTAATATTGAGATAAGGGATAAATTAGTATTAATCTCCAATTAATATTTTATTTGAGATTGATTATTTATGTGTGAAAATAATTATAATTTATTTTCAAATCAATATTTTATTTGAATCAATATTAATCTCAAATCAATATTGAGAAAATATTGATTGTGAAAAATAATTATAATTTGTTTGTGAAATAATTATAAATTATTTTTAAATCAATATGTTACTTGAGAATTGATAATTATAAATTATTTGTGAAATAATTGTAACTTATTTATTTTTGATTGTTTGATAACTCGTGGAATTTAACATATAATTAATCACATATATTTTATTGCACTATTTATTGAATAATAAATAAGAGGCAATAAATGTATTTGCGAAATACAAAGAGATGCATTTGTAAATCACAAATCTAGAAAATGGAATAAGAAGATTTTAAATTCTTATATCCAAATTGTGGGGGTAAGTTCGAATATATTCATTTACACAAGAGTGTGTTAAATTAGGAATAATTCGTCAAATAATTTACCTAGCTCAACTCAATTCAATTTGGTTGCTAAAATAACAAAATTTTAAGATGTGGTTAAGCGTTAATCTTTAAATTCTGGTTTACTTGACAACTTGTGGGAAAAAGCTTGCTAGATGTCTACGCACATACTAAGTCGAGTTTCATACAAGAAAGTCAATTATCATTCCATATGAGTTATGGAAAGGGAAGAAAAACCAAATACCTTAAAATGTGGGAGGTATTTAGGTCAGATTTCGGTTTCACCACCGAAAAAGAAAATAACTTAAAAATATTAATTACTACTAGCATATGCGATAAATAATAGTAATTCATATTTTTGGTATTTAAATCTGACATAATTGTAATCATGTGAACCGAGTCACGTGATGTAGCATTCATTGAAAATGCAAGAAGGATTTGAGAATCATTTCTCATATATTGATCTTTCTTTTGTTTCAGATTTATTTTCAGTAAGTGTGATTTACTGATATTAAAACGATGATAAAGTAATATTATTTATCATATTACTTACATAAACATTTTTACAGTTTATAATTAGAGTTAATTATAAATTGTTTATTCTGAGAGAATAAACACTATAGTCTAACCCTTTTTAGACTAGAATATTTTTTAAATTTCATAGAATGTTTTGCGAAAATATTTAACTAATTTTGATCAAGAGGGTTACATTTATAAAATTGGTAGACCTCGAGGAATGAACCAATTAAATGTAGACAGATTTTTAAGTTCAAGAGTTTAACAACTTTGATAAGTCAATTGATTAAAACTAGGCTAGACGAGTAGCCAAGTTGCCTTATAAAAGAAATAATTTTACTTCATTGACTCATATTCACTAGCGATTAGGATGACATCCATTTGAATGTTAATAGCTCTAATAGCTATATATAATGGACGTTGAGATTATCATTCTTAATGGTGAATTAAATGAGAAAATTTATAAGGAGTAACCAAAGAGTTTAGTTGTTAAATGAAAAGAAAACATAGTTTGCGAAACTTTTGTATTTTCTTGTTGACCTTTAACAAACTTATAAACAATGACATGAAAAATGTGATAGTGTCACTAACAAATTTTGACTATCATATTAATAAATATGACAAGTGCGTCTATATAAACTAACTGGATAATTGAGTATCACAGTTTGTTTATATGCAAATGATATGTTAATATTTGAGACTAATACTGTGAGTATTAAATCCATTGAGAAAATATTAACTTATGATATGAAAAACTTTGGTTTAATCAATCAAAATTAAGAGGTCATGTGATAATATTATATTATCTCAAGCACATTACGTGGATGAGTTATAGATAGTTTAATACTTATGAAATTAAGGGATTTCATAATTCTATTTAATTCATACCTTGTGTGCTACATGAAAACAAATGTGATAGTATCACAATTTGAGTATGCTCATAAAATTAGATGTCACGCATATATCGTAAAATGCAAGAGACTGGACATCGTCTCATTTGTTAATAAACTAAGGAGATACATGAGCAATCTTAGCAAGATTCGTTGTGATGCATTAATAAGAAAGCTTGAATCTTGAAAGAATACATGTGTATGTGCATTATATTTTGGAAAAATATCCAACGATTCATGAGGAATATATTAATGCAAATGAAACTTCTGATTTAGAGGAATCAAAGTTTATAAGTGGACATGTATTCAATTTAGGAGGCACCGCAATTTCTTGAGGATCTTCCAAATAAACACATATAGCACAATCCACTATGAGTGCATAGCATTAGATAAAGCTAGTGAATTGGTTACACAAAATTCTTGGAAGATATTCTAATATGACAAAAATTGTGTTAGTCATACGTAAAAATGTGATAATCAAGCGGTGATACACAAAGCTCAACAAACTCTATGTATAATGGTAAAGTCACGACATATTTGTTGTCGTTGATACAATACCGAGAGACATCTACTTTCAAATAGAATGGACTTTATGAAGTCAAGAGATAATCTTGATTCCGGATATTAAATTTTTATCTAGAGAGTAGTATGTGCATCGAGGGGAATGGGCTTAAAGCCTAAATTAGACTAAGTTACCTCGTACGGAAACCTAACCTGGTGACTGGAGATCCCATGGACCAGGTTCAATAGGACAACCAGTCTTGGCTAACTTAAAAGAAAGCACTTAAGAGTCTAACTCTATCCCATTCTTTTGATGCAATAAGTGCAAGACTACCGCGTTTATAAGGTTAAGCAAATGCTTTTAATGACGTCTATACCTTGTCAAGAACAAGTAGAGTATGGTAGGATACTCTTGATAGATGTGGTCACCTATGTTAGTGTGAGCTGGGTCGGCTCGTTGAGAATTTCTTTATAGGTTGGAATTCTCTAAAGCACTCGCATAACCAAGAATGTTCAGGGCCAAAACGAACACAACCGAGAACTTGAAACAAATCGGTTTAGTACTTTGTTAAGTTTATTGTCTTGGTTTATACAAACAGCCGACGGTTCAAGATGAAATATTTCACCGATTGGCTAAGTAAATCCGATAAGCTTTAACTAGGGAAGGTTCAAGATGAAATATTTCACCTATTCCGATGCGGTATTATTCCTAAAGAAATTTCGACATGATATGTCTATGTGAAGGAACTCGAACAACAATTTCATTCATGTGGGGGATTGTTGGGGTTTTATGAGTGAATGAAATAAAGTAAAGTAAGAGATGTGTCTATTCGGTCTGAAGAGGTACCCTTTGGACCGAACCATTGTGTCCTTTCTCAAGAGGCACTTTTGCGTCTATAAATATGAGTCAGAATCTGGCCAATTCTGAATCAATTAATATAGTAACAAAAGGAAAAACATTACTCTCTTTTTCTCTTACTTCCGTAAAAATTTAGTCCGAAATTTCTGTTTATTCAAATTCGCCGTGGGTTCATTATTTGTGCAAATAATGAACAACAGACTGTTGTATCTTGGGAGACTACCGGGAATCAAACTGTATGCACCGTGGCTTCCCCGGAAATATTGTCTTAAGGAAATTTGTTTCGGCAAGCCTCAGTCTAATTTCCTTGCTTTTTACGTAAAGATTGAAGTGATCTTTGGTTTCGATACAAGTAAGTATTTCTCACTATTTTTTGTGTTAGATCAAAATATTTAATTACACTGATTGTTAAACACCAACAGAAATTAATGCTTGGGGTTTGTAGAGGAGGTAAAGGAGAGCTCAAACCATGATCGGAGTCGCCGAAAAAGTGAAACAAAAGAAGGCAATTTTTTTAAATCGTGATTTTCAGATGCCAAAATTGAGTGATTTACAAGGCCAAAAATCAAAGTATTTATACGGGTGAGTCCGCGGCGAAAATATGCACAAGACCCCCTGATGAATTCCAATGTGAAACCAGCGGAGGTGGTGCCAATGAAAGATGGATGCGGCGATTACGTGACAGGAATTTAAATGCAAAATCAACAAAGTTTTTTTTCTTTTAATCTTCTAAATAATCATTTTTTTCTTTTTCTTTTTTCAAAAATACATTGATTAGGTCAAAACACCCAAAGTGGACGATTTGGGGCCAATTTGAACCAAACATTTTTTTTTTGTTTTCATAAACAAAATCTTTTTAAATAAGGTCATCTCCAATGGTGAGGCCAGGTTCAGGGCTCTGGACTGTCCTATCCCTGTCCATGCCCCTGGCCTGTCGTCTTCAATGACGGGGAACCCCAATTACTTCGTATTTCATTTATTTTTCACTCTTACCACTATAATAATAATAATATTATTTAAATATTAAAATTATAGATAGTTGATAATAATAATAATATTTTAATATTTTTGTAAATATATAACTACCAACATTGTAATTAAATGATTTAATTTTTAAGTACAATAAAATAAATTAAAATAAAATATTTAAAAGAAATTATTAATTTTAACTATTAATTACAATTCTTATTAAATATTCAAATAACAATTCTAATTATTTTTAATTCTAAATACAATTCAACTAATTTATTAATTAAAATATTTTAATTACAATTTTAACTAATTATTAATGATTTAATATAAAAGAAATTTTAGTTTTAATTTTTTAATAATCATTTAAAAGAAATTTTATTAAATAATCATTTAACAACCATTTAAAAGAGACGAAAAAGTTCTTCACGAGGGTCCAGGCCACCAGGAGCTAGGAGGGCCCCAATCTGCCCTCATCCCACTCCGTCCCTGCCCCGAACCACTAGCCTGCCCCCTTCCTCTACCACTAATTCCTACAAAACAGCCCACCCCTAGCCCCAACCCAACCATCTCCATCGGAGATGGCCTAATAGTACATGCAATATATAAGGGAATTAATGAGATATACAATATAATAGTGGGTCTTGAGTTTAGACTGCAGCAAATTATTTTGGGTGAAATACAATTTCCCCCCTTAAAGTATGAGGGTAGTATCAGTTACTCCCATATAGTATCAATTGTAATATTTACCCCCTCTGTTATAGTTTTGTAGTATTTATTCCAAAAATACCCTCATCCCTTCATAGATAATAATTTATTTATTACTTTATCAAAATAAAATTGTATGGCATTCATCTATCAAACAACATTATATTTTATTTTCTTCATTTCTTATGTTACCTTCCTTTTTTCGATCTCAAATTATTTTTTTCATTTTCATCTCATTTTTTTTATAACCAAAGAAAACAAAAGAAACGAAGAAATTGAAACATAATATTGTTTGCTGGATGGATGGATGAAATCATAATTAATAAAGATTTTATTTTTTGATAAAAAATAAATAAAAAAATTAATACATAAGATTATTCGGTGTTAAACTTGAATTTTGCGAGAAATAATTTGAAAGAGAATTAATCAACATTTCGAATAATAGATTGTACCGAATATAAATGAGATAATTATCACAAAAAAAAACTCAGAAAATTTAAAGAAAAAATTTGAGATAGATATAAAAAAATTTAAACATAAAATAAAGAAAACAAATTAAAACAGAAAAAAAAAAATTAGATGAAAATAAAGAAAATTTTGAGATTATAAAATTGAACGAAAACAAAAAAAAATGAAGAAATTAAAATACAATATTATTTCATGAATGAATGGATTCAAAATTAATAAAGAGACAATTTTATTTTAATAAAGAAATTGGTTATTTATGTAAGGGGCGGGGGTATTTTTTAATTAAAAAGTACAGAACTATAATAGAGAGGGGTAGGTGTTACAATTGATACTTTAAGAGGTAATTGATACTACCCCTATACTTTAAGGGAGGAAACTGTATTTCACCCAATTATTTTTCGTCCTTTTACACTTTTTTAGTCTACTTATTTTCTTACGTCTATGTTTGTATTTTTCTTGAGTTATTTCTTAAAATATCAATTTCTTTATTTTAATTTATATATTGGACTGTATTAATTACTTATATATTAAAATTTTCATTCTAACTTAATCTTCTCAATATCCAAATAAATCACTATCATAATTACAATATTATTAATATACCTACTATTTCAAACATCAAACAATATATCATATATCAACTTTATAAAGTCATTGATTTTGCATTTGTCATCAGCTTTTCTCTCCCCCAAACCTCATCATCCAAAATCAATTCAAATTATATCTCGAATTCTCAAAATCCACCAACTATTATTTTACTAATATATTATTTCCAACATATTTCAACCAAAATCAATTCAAGCCGTGCTTCAAATGTTTCGTCAAAAACACTTAAACCTATTTGAAATCTCCAAACAGAGCGAAACATAACCAAAATCGATGCAAACTGTTTGAGTTGAATTTTACCAAGAATGTGGATATCTGTCTAATTTTATATCAATTATTAATTCATTTGGGTTTTTCACATCACCCCCAAAAATTCAATTTTTGCACTCCCCCTTAAAATAAAAAATAAATTGCTTGTGTTCCCCAAAAATTGATTAATGAGTGTCATTTGTCACCTAATCATTTTTTCAGGAAATTTGAATGGGTAGAAGCGTCATTAGAAAATACAAATGAGAAAAAAAAAAAAAAAAAAAAAAAAAAAAAAAAAAAAACTAAACTGAATGTTAATTATTAAAATAATATACAATTACTAAGTTTGGGTTTCGTTAAACAGAAAAAGGATTAAAAAAAAATGTGATAACCATATAAATCCCATAAAGTATATTTTCTTTTGTAATTTTTCTTGACAAATTATAAATCACATCATGATTTCTTATTTTTGCACTTTGCCCCCAATAAGTTTCAAATTATTTCAATAGACCTCAAAATTAAACTTTTACCGGCCTTTTGGATTCCCATAAATCCTTGACCGGTCCAAAATGAACTGATCACATATCAATTTATAAGGGGACACCGGACAATCATGTTTTTCTGGTTATAGAGGGAAAAGTGCAATAGTTTATATTTTATGGGGGTAATATGTAAAAATTCCATTAATTTATTAATTGTAATTTGTGACTTAATAAAAAAATTCACCCGTCCACTACTAGAAAAAGGAAAAATTTCGACAGAAAATTTTCAATGGAAAAAAATCCATCGAAAAATTGCTTAAATTTTCGACGGAATAAATTTCGGTCGAAATAACATGTAGAAAATACATTTATTTAAGAAAAAGAAAAATAAAATTCGACGGATTTCAAATTCCGTCGAAATTCAGACTATTTCGACAGATTTATTTCTGTTGAAATGTAATAATTCTGTAAAAAAAATTAATAAATAAATAATAAATAAATAAATTTCGACGGAAATCAATTTCCGTCGAAATTTTTATAATTTCTACGGATTCATTTCTGTCGAAATGGAATAATTTCGTCCAAAAAATTAATAAAAAAAGAAAAAATATATTTTATTAATTTAGCAAAATATATATATATATATATATATATATTTTGACAGAAAACTAAGTCGGTAGAAATTTAGACAATTTCGACGGAAAGAAATCCACCGAAAATGTCTTAAATTTCTACGGATAAAAGTTTTCGTCTAAATGTGAGTAAGAAAAATTGCCCAGGATCTAATATTAACTCCTCTACCTTCCTTTAATTTCTTTCCATATCTGATAAATCTCCGAGTCATTTGCAAAAATGGCCTTTTGTCAATTTTTCTTTATTAAAATAGCCTTATGAATGTTGAGTTTGCAAAAATGACCTCCACTTAATTGCATATTAGTTAGAGTTATAATTAAATGGAAAATTGCAAAAAAAAAGAAAAAAAAAAAAAAAAACCCAATAAAACTGATAAAATCAAAATCAAACCCCATTTCATTAAATTTTAAAATTAAAAATTGAACCCCAAGAAATTTAGAAATTGAAAGATCAAGCCCCACTTATTATACCCTAATAAATTCAAAAATATAAAAATAAACCCCACTAATCAAACCCCATTATATTCAAAAACTCAAAATCATACCTCCAATAAATTCAAAACATAAAATAAAACCCACTAATAAAACCCTACTAAAAACCAAAACTCAAAAATCAATCTCACTCTCTCATTATAACAAATAAACATTATCTCTCTAACAAAAATTCTCTCAAATTCACTTCAAAGAAAATCTAGAGGAAGAATATCACAAGAAGATCAACATTTACGGTTAGTATTCGATCTTCTATTGCATTTTAATTGAAAAAACCGAACAAAAATTTATGTTTTGTGCTATTTTAAAATTTTAATTTTTCCACTTTTTTGGTCTCCTGTCTCCTGGAGACTCCAGGAGACCAGCTGGTCTCTTAGTCTCCTGGACTATTAACAATTCCAGGAGACGGGGAGACCAGTCTCCCCATCTCTTGGAACTGTTAACTCTAGGAGACCAGGAGACCGGCTGGTGTCTTAGTCTCCTGAACTGTTTACAATTCCAGGAGACGGGGAGCCCAGTCTCCCTGTCTCCTTTAACTGTTAACTCCAGGAGACTAGGAGACCGGCCCGGTCTCCTGGTCTCCCCGAGTTAACAGTTACAGGAGACCAAAAACGTGAAAAAAAAATTAAAATTTTAAAGAATATTGTTTAGCTACTTTGTATGTTAATTTGAGTTATTTATTTGTAGATATGGAAGGTAAAATTGTTGTATATGTTCGACACAATGAAATTGCAACTATAAACCTTAACATTGACTACTTCAATGATCAAACTTACAACATCAGCACAACTCTTCTTCACCTAACAACAAGTCATGATGTAGTGAATTAGAATTTGAAGACTATAGGTGCTGCTATGAAGGTTCCAACAGTTGCACTCAACCCTGCTGTTAAACCTGAAGAAGTCATCAAGTCTGATGATGACAAAAAGGGGGAAGATAAAGGGGAAGAATCAACCAAGGAAACTTCTGCTGCTGAAGCCAAGAAGACTGATGAAGCTACTGAACAGACCAAGACTGCTGAAGAAGAACTTGGAAAGGTACAAGGTGAAGAAAAGTCTGAAGAAGAGACTAAGGAAAAAGCCAAAACTGATGAAGTAATGGCTGAATCCAAAGACTCTGCTGCTGATCAATCAGAACCGTTGACCAAGTACAAGAATACAGAATCAGCCAGAAAGGCGATGGAACTTCTGAGAGAACAGCAACTTAAAGAGAAGATGGAAGCTGCCAAAGAAGTTATCCTTCAAGGTGAAGAAGCTGATGATGATGAAGAAGAAGACGATGAAGAGTCTTCTTATGAATACGAAGAAGTGCTTGAAGAATCTGATGAAGAAGCTGATAGTTAGAAATTATAAAATCCTTGTAATCAGTTTACTTTAACTATTCTTCAGACATCTCATCTGATGAACTTGTACTTGTAATATTTACACTATCAATAAAAAGACAAGTTAAATCCAATATACTTTTTCTATCTCAGAAAATTTTGAGGATCACAATCTTTAGCTTAAGTTTTAACAGATACTTGGCTGAAGCTTTGTCATCATCAAAAAGGGGGAAATTGTTGGATAAGGATGAAGATGAAGGCACTAAAGACAAAGTTATAAGGGAGGTTTTGATGCATTCCAAAACTTCAAAATCCGCTAAGTATGGAGTAACTTAGCTGATGATCCCTTTGGAAGGAATTTTGACTAAGTATAATAAGACATCAGAAGAGTCCAAATTATGAAGATCCAAGACTTCTGATCTGCTGAAGGAAAGTTATCAGACTGATGAAGATCAGCCGACTCAAATCAGATTTGTTCAAGTTTGGGATCAGCTTAGTTCGCCATCAGACTTGCACTTCCGTCAGCCAAGTGGAAAGGATCATAAAGTCTTCCCAACGGTAATAAATTCCCCTGGAAGTAATAAATGCTGAAGTACAAGGATATTAAAGACAAATGATTAAAGAAATGCTTCGCATCAGCTGGGTGCATTTAATGCTGCCTGCAAAATAGTACTGTTGACAGTACGGACAGACTGCAAAAGAGCCGTTCGTGGAAATTAAGGACCAGTACTCGAGGAATTTGAATCTTGTCTCTCTTCAACGGACATTTTTCAAACCTCAAGTATAAATAGCTGAAAGAGACGAAGAGAACAAAACAACACAATCTCTGAGAAATTTTCGAAGCAAAATTCTTTAAGTCTCAAGAACAGCTCACTCATCAACTTAGTCATTTATTGACGAAAAGCGAAGTTGAAGAACAAAGCTAAACACATCTTCTGAGTGAATTTGTAAAAATAGAGTGTTGTGAGAAGTAGATATCCATCTAAGTGAGTGATATTACTTCAGAGAGTAGGATTTCTTTGTGATTTCTTACTGCGCACTTACGGCCTGTTCATTTGTTGATTGGCGTAAGCAGAGTGTACTGGTTCCTTTGTGTTTCTAGTATAACCCAAGATCTTTGTGACTTGGACGAGTGGATTAAAGGATATTTACATCCATATAACCACTATAAAAATTACTTGTGTTTTTATTTGCATTTTTACTTGCATATTTCAAGATTGCATAAAACACTTTACTTAACTGTTTGAAAAAGGATTAAAGGAGTTTATAAAACTGGGGAAACATTTTTCAAACTGCTGAGAATACTTGTGAAAAACACTTTGAAAATCCGCTGCAAGTACTCTAAGTATTAAAACTGATTTTGACAAAATCAGCTAAGTAACTATCAGTTTAGTGGTCTACGAAGCTGTTCAAAGATTTGTTCGCGATCAGCTGAGGAACCTACTGTTGATAACAGCTTAGTCTGTTTAAGTTAACAAAAAGGTTTTAAAATTAAAAATTGTAAAAAGTTTAGAGGTCTATTCACCCCCCCCCCCCACTCTAGACCTCATCTGACCACTTGGGACCAACATGTGGTATCAGAGCAGGTGGTTCATTTGAATCAGCTGCCTGATCAACGAGCTTGATCCAAGTGTTTTTCAAAGGTTTTAAAACTTTTCAAAAGAGCATCTTTTTGAAAAATGGACTGTATCAGCCATGTTCCCCACATTGCTGGTATATCGTTTGAAGACTGGAAAATCAGGATGGAGATTTTCCTAGCTGCTTATAATGATAACATGTACACATGTATCATAAAAGGTCCATTCAAATTCACCAAGACCATTATAGTTGATGAAGCTGAACTGGTGGTGGAAAAAGATCTAACAGAGATGACAGCCGAAGAAATAAACCTGTTCAATCTGGATAAAGTTGGCCGTTTCATCATGACCAAAGCCCTGGATAATGATCGATTTGATAAAGTCAAACATTGCAAAACTGCAAAGGAGATGTGGGACAAGGTTCGTGACATGAGCGAAGGAAACGACGCCATCAAAGAGCATCAGCTGAGTGTTGCTCTGGAAAAGCTGGACAACTTCAAGATGAAGTCTGCGGAAACCATTGACCAAATGGACACAAGGTTTACAAGGACATTGAATGAAGTGCTAAAGCTTGGAAAAACCTTTACGGACAAGGAGATAACCGTCAAAGTTCTGAAGGCCCTACCTCCAAAGTTCAACATGAAGGTGACAGCCATGGAAGAGTCAGGAGATCTGGGCAAGATTTCTCTCACCGAGCTGTTCTCAGTACTCAAGGCGTACGAGTATAAACTGCCAAGAATGGGTGTTGAAGAAACCTCAACTTTAAGTCCCACAGCTGCACTTGTTGCTGCTGAAAATCCCAGAAGGCCAGCTCACAAAAGCAAAGATGTGGACTCATCTGATGAAGCCACACTACTCAACAAAAAGGAGTACACTGCTGGAGACGTTGCATTACTGATGAACAACTTCAAAAAGATCTACAGACGAAAAATGAAGAACAAATATAACAATGCTTCTACTTCTAACCCTACTTCTTCTTCTCAGGAAAAGGATTCTTACAAATCCAAGATGATGTGCTATAACTGAAGGAAACTGGGTCATTTCATCAGAGATTGCCCATATCCTAAAGCTGAGAAGTATACTGAAGAAGAAAAGAGAATCAGAAAAGAAAGAAAGCACCAGAAAGCAAAGGCGATGGTAGCAGAAGCAGAAAAGCCAGCTGCCGTCTACTCATCTGATTCAGATTCAGACACTTCTGATGAAGAGTCTTCTGATGAAGAGAGCCCTGCCCTTCTCTGCCTGATGGCTAAGGAATCTGATGACTCTGAGGATAGTGAGGTTAGGATTAGGAGTAGGAGTAAAGTAGAGAAAATTTGGTACTTGGACAGTGGCTGTTCAAGACACATGTGTGCAAGCATACATGAACGGACTGATGCTGTTGCTGTGGATGGTCCAAAAGTTACTTTTGGGGACAGTAAAGAAGGCAAGATTGTAGAAAAAGGAAGCCTTATCAAGGGAAACATAGAGATATCTGACGTCTCATATGTTAAAGGCCTAAAGTACAACCTGCTGAGCATAAGTCAATTTTGTGACAAAGGATATTCAGTCATCTTCTCAACATATAAGTGCTATGTTGAACAGATTGGTACAGAGAAGGTAATTTTATCTGGAAGACGACAAGGGAATGTCTACACAGTGGACTGGAATTCTGCTGACAAGAATTCGAGCATTTGTTTGGTGGCATCAACACCAAGTGAAGTTAGTTGGCTGTGGCACAAAAGAATGAATCATGTGAATTTCAAGACCATCAACAGACTTATCAAGAATAATCTGGTAGAAGGAATTCCAAACACAGTCATGAGCAAAGATAAGCTTTGTGATGCCTGTCAGAAGGGTAAACAAATCAAGTCATCTTTCAAAAGCAAGAAGCATCAATCTTCTGGAAGAATATTGGAGCTGCTACATATGGACTTATTTGGACCCATTGATCCAGTCAGCAATGGTGGAAAGAAATACTGCCTAGCTGTTGTGGATGACTATTCAAGATATACTTGAGTGATATTCATGAAAAAGAAAAGTGAAACTAAGGAACATCTTACTAATCTGATGGAGCTGATCCAGAATGAGAAAAGCATAAAGATATTGAAGATCAGATCAGATAGATGGACAGAGTTTACAAACTCTACTGTTAAAGAGTATTGCAATATCAAAGGAATACATCATGAGTATTCAGCTGCTAGAACCCCTCAACAGAATGGTGTTGCCGAAAGGAGAAACATAACACTGAAGGAAGCTGTCAGAACCATGATAGCTGAAGCTAAGCTGCCACAAAGATTTTGGGCAGAAGCAACAAACACAGCATGTTTTACCCAAAACAGATGCATGATCAACAAGCACCAAAATAAGACTCCATATGAAGTTTGGAACAATAGGAAGCCACACATTCATTACTTTAAGATATTTGGTTGTAAATGCTATGTTTTAAATAATGGTAAAAATCACCTTACTGCATTTGCAGAAAAGGCTGATGAAGCTGTTTTTGTAGGATACTCTACTGTTAGTAAAGCTTATAGAGTTTTTAACAAAAGAACATTACTAATAGAAGAATCCATTCATTTAGTATTTGATGAACCAAGTCAATCTTCTGAAAAGAATCAAAGTATTAATCAAGATCTGTCTACTGATTTACAGAAATTGAATGTTGGAAAGAATGAAGAATATGTTCCCATCATACTACCTGATCTCAACCCAGCTGATAACTCAAGTGCTGTTCAAAATCACAGTGCTGATTGTCTAACAGACGAGTTGCAAACAACTGATAGACCAGAGACTGTTCAACAGACAACAAATGTTCTGTTGGGATATTCTATCTAGGGGCTCGATTGTCAATACAACAGAGTGTGGAATTTAAAATTTTTCGAGGTCCATATGTGTCCCATAAATCTTTCTCCACAGTTATTTATACGAAAAGCATGAATCAAACACTTAAATAAACATAGGGGGTTTAATCGCAATTTACCTCACCACGGATTTGTGGTGGTTTCCTCCATGTGTTTGGTTCGATCCACAGCTTGAGTGATCCATGTGTCTCACCTCCAAAGTTAGTCCACACCAATCGGATTGTAGTGACGCCTACAAGTCTTAGGCTTAGAACTGGATCTCGCAGGTTTGTCAGCAAATGATTTCAGATCTGGACTTAAGATCTTGAACGAGATAAGGAGATACAGATGGAAGAATCGAATCACAGGGCTTGTGTGATCGAGCAGTGTTCGGCCAGGGCAGATCTGGTCGAGCTTGGGTTCGGCCGAGTTTGGTTCGGGCGAATTGGGGTTAGGGGCGAAACTAGTGGGGCGATTTTGTAGATAATTAATCTTGTGCAAAAACTGATTTTCTCTCTTATGCAAAAATCGATTTCTCTCTTAATTTTCAGCAAAATAATTTTCTCTCAAAATTTTCTTAACTCTCTTAATGAAGAGAAGAGAAGGAGTATATTTATAGGAGAAGAGTCCTTCTCTAAAAAGATATCTCCTTCCCTTGTCTATCAAATCTTCATTCCTTATCAAGTTAGGAATGTGAGATTTGATAGATCTCTTCTAACTTGCTCTCCAAGAAATAAAACTCTTTTTCTTTTATCACAAAAATCGCCCCCTCCCTTATTTTAAGTTAATTGCAAAATCAACCCCATAATTATCCAATACTAAAATTGGTTAATTATTTCTTCTTCCAATTAATTAACTACTTTAATTAATTTCATAATTAATCAGATAACTCTAATTAATTAATTAAACATTAATGAATTAGATATCTAATTAATAATCTCCAATTGAATTAATACCATAATTCAATTACTTTGATTTAACAACTTTAAATCATTTGCTTTTCCTTTAAGACAGTCACCGTCCAATTGTATTGTGTGTGACCCTCTGGGTTCACCATCAACTGGCAGCAGGCCCACGACTTTCGTGATTTAATTAACGAGCAATTAAATGCTCCGATCAATTAAACAATTTTTAATTGACCACTCCTATAATTAATTTCCCTATCAATTTAGGAGTACCTACACTTCATGGTCGATGTCTAGCCACAAGCCAATGAAGCCCAATCAAAGGTGAATTGATTATTGTGAACCTCACCTCTTATAATTGCCATGTACATACGGTCCTTCTACGATGATTTCCCGATCGAGACCTAGGGTGTGTGAATTGATCGGCACCTCTAATTATCTCGATACTGTACTTTCTAATTCAGGATAATAATTCCGGTGTGACTGCTAAATTTGGAAATACCTTCCAAATTCGTCACCAACCATGGCCATGGATTTCTAGGAACATATTATCGAAGAACGTACAGGAAATACTCTCATTTTATCAGGATGAGTCGATAGATCCTTTCTTAGTACTAACCACTCGCGTACAGTCGTGTACGCACCCAACTTAGGCACTTTGTGGCCAGGCTACGTGACCAGTACCTAAATCTAAGTACGCACACTTGTGCACCGAATTCGCCCTAGCACCTCAAGTCCAAGGACTAAATCATACACTATTATAAGCCTTGAGAAACATCCAATCACCGATATGCGTCATGCGCTTCCACAATGGGTTTCTCTGTTCGGGTCGTTCGATGCATTCAATCCTCCATTGAACCACCTACTCATATGCACTGGCCTCAAATGCCTTGTTCATGAAACGCTACAAATTCACTCCATGTGAATCATGCATACTTACACAAGTCTTGGCGATTCCTACGATACCCCGTCTCGTTCGGAATCTATGACTTGGAACGTTTTTAAGATCACGACCTTTGAGACTGTTTCATGATTGCACTCAGTACTGAAGTGAATCGTCCCATAGTCTATTGTGACCTTAGGATTTCATCCAATCGCTTAGATAAGTTCGCGAGAGATGAAGTTGGCCATTGTTTAATTTCACGTACTATGAATGAACGGGCGTATTAATTGTAAACCATAAGAAAATAGTACTTCAACAAGCTAATTAATATTGGCTTGCTGGGCCCTACTCTATCAATCTCCCACTTGCCCTAAAGCCAATCACAACATTTCTAAGACCCATCTATACCAAGATGTCCCTCGAACCATTTGTGAAAGAGCTTAATTAGCGGATCTGCTAAGTTTGTCCTTTTGAGATAACGTAGTACTTTTACGCGTCTCAGTTATCTATGACTTCTTCAATCATATGATATTGTGTTCAGATCATCGGTGAGATCTCGTTTCCTTTCATTTGAGCAATTGCCTTTGTTTAAATCGGTTAAGATTATAACAAGCTTTTGCCATGCTAGGTAATTCATCCAATCATTGGACGAATGTTTCTCATCTAAACACTTTCTCTTGTGCAGCATCACAATGGTGCTATTATTCTGATTGAGTCGGCAATGGTATACTATTTGGAATTTCTTCCAATTTACCTTCGCTTCATCGAGACAGAATAAATCATCCACTTCAGACTGGAAATCTCGAAATTCTAAATTCTTTGAGTTTTCAATTTTCCACTACTACCATAGACCAACATTATATCCTTTAATTATCTTCGAGGATTGCTTTAATGGTAGTCCAGTGTCCTTTACTGGTGTTCGACTATCAGTAGCTCTTTAATGATCAGAGCATTTTGATGTATCAGGTCTTGTACAAGACTTTGCATGCTACATGCAATCCAAATGCTAAAGCATAAGGTTTCTTTGAGACAGTTACTTCTTTACTTATTAAATTTAGGGCTCATTAAATAAGTAAGAGAGTTTTGTCTCTTTGGAACTAATCATTTCTTGGATTCTTCCATATTGAATTTAATCAATATATAGTCTTTGTACTTCGATTTGGTGAATTGCAACATCTACTTCGCTTTTATCTCCATAAATACGTATTGCCAGTATGTGAGATGTAGTTCCCAAATCTTATCATGGAAAATTGCGTGAATAACACGCTTTCGTCTGTGCTTCTCTGATATTCTTATATCGTACTTGATGTGTAGATCAGCATCTCGTTGCGTTGCGAATTTAACTATGCTCCCACTGATCCTTTTGCACATTTGGAATCCATATGCCTTTTGACAACTTCAACATTCTTGATTGACTTATCAAGTTGCATGTTCCAAGTTCGGGAAAAAGTCACAGATTGACCTTTGGATTTGAATAGAGATCTTCTCATCAATTTTCAATTGTGAGATGCAGGATTCATTTCCAATAGTCATTCTTTGGTAGTGAAAAACCACCTTTCTATGGCTAATAGTTTCGAAATGGATTTTGACGTAGCAAACGGAGAAGGTACTTTCATTGGTCCTAGAAGGACTTTTGAGTAGTGACCTATCGCCATTAGGTGAGTCAAAGTTTCCACTTTGAATCTTATGGCTTCATGCCATATCCCTTAGTTCTTTTGTAATCTTGGATTAGAATCCAGTTTCTCAATTTCGTAAAATGGAATTTTGAGTTCCTTACGAATTTGATTAGATTACTAATTTGTGCATGGATCGGTTCAGTAGGTTTCGGGGTTTACTCCCACTGTTTGTGGGGATGGGTCCAGTTCTTGGACTTCATCAAGTTCTATGACTTTCTCATTTCCTTTGACAAGAGTTTCGTCAACAGAGGAACAAGCTTCTTACGAGATACTTTCGTTTCTCCTTGTCGCAGAACAGGTATCCAATGGATTTCGTCGGATACCCCACAAACTTTATATGAATTAGATCTACCATCTAATTTCTCATATAAGGGTGTGTTGCTATGTCTTAAATGACATGGCGGTGTAAGAACTAACTTCAAAATACTAGACCAAGTACTTTTGAAGAGTCGGGGAAGGCTATACCCTAATGTGAATATAGGAATTTAGTAAGATCACAGTCGAGAGTCGAACTAAGTTTTATCAAAGCTCGATCTTCTTCTTTGATTTGCTTTGTTAGAATTCTATTCTCCTTTAGATAATCGAGGATTTAGTTGCTTATGTTTCAGCAAGTTTGATTAGATCAAATTGCCTTGACATAATGCATCTAATTACTTCATTTCCAAAACGTCTATTGAATTACTTCAATAGTTTCAGAATTGTACTTCCTTTGAACTAGTACTTTTAGTTCTAATTGATTTGAAACGTTTGGAATGCCTTGCAATCCTTTATTTCGGTTATTACTCCTTTAAGACAAGATTTGAAAGTTCGGAATTTTATCTAAGTTCCTTATTTCAAGAACAATAGACAAAAACTTTCCTTTCGAATCTTTCTTTAGGAAGAATATCCAAAATAAACATTTCAGTAAACGATTATCCAGGTTTTTCGATTCAGCATATAGTCTTCGAAGTTTTGATTTGTTTATCATTGTTTATTTCTATGTTTCAGAACATCAACATTTGTACAAAGTTAAATTGCTCTAATTAAATAAATTCCATTCTCAATGGTAAAGCAATAAGGTCTTGTACAAAATTTGAAATAATACTCAAAATAAACTAAAACTAAAAACTTTTGAAAATACGAAAAAACTTCTTCTAAAAAGGAATGTCTAGGTTGAGTACTTCCTTGACCCAGTCCCTGAATTCGATTTCCCTCAGCTCTCTCTGCACTTCTTGCATCTTCCTTTCAAGGAATTTCCTCCTTGCAGTTGGAGAGGGAATAGTTTCATCCGCTGTAAACTCTTTTGCAGAATGAAAGCTTTATCAGATGTCTTACATCAAAAGATTTAACAAATGTATAATTTAAAAAATCATACCGTAGTTAAGTCTATCCAGGAATCCCTTTTCAGTAAGCTTTCCTATTTTCCTTTCGTGCTTACACAGTGGGCAGTTATCTTCATATAGTCCAAGACCTTTTAGATGAGCTTGTTCATATTTGTCTAACAACTTATGCAATTGCTTTGTTTCAATTCCACCAAGCAGAATATCACAATGTTGCATGAAATGAGTGAAGATGTCAGAAAGACCATATGTGGTAATTTCTATCTCATCTTCGAGCATCAATCCGGCTCTAAGCCTTTTGAGTCTTTTGAACATCTTGGTTAAGTAACAACAATATTCCTTGACGTTATTAAACTTAGGCCTTTTGAGTCTTTTGAACATCTTGGTTAAGTAACAACAACATTCCTTGACGTTATTAAACTTAGCCATGGTCTTACTTTGAAGATAATAGCACATCATAGCCCCCAAAGTATTTTCGCGTCTAACGTTCATTAATACTCGTTTGAACGGAATAGTGGATGGTAAATGGCTAACAATAAAACAGACAACTATAAGCAGCCAGGTTTAATATTAATACTTATAATTAACGAAATTTGGACTTTTTATCGAAAAAGTTCTCCCACTATTTTATCGAAACAATAACCCCTTCTAGTTTCGGGAAAAATCTATTTCCTAGTAGGTCTTGACGTCCCAGCAGCAATTACTTGCACCCACGACTCGTGGCCATACAATTAATTCCCTAGGTAGGTGTACATTTTACCAATTGTGTCTACCACACAACCTTCAAGCTATTTTGCCTCGTTTTTCGCATTTATCTAGCACTGCTACATCATAAATGTTACTACGCGTTAAGTCTAACCCATTAATCATGATAAGCAACGGGCCCGGTCATGAATTCTCCGTAACTAGTTATCGGTCGATCTTCACGTCCTGACCAGTCCCTACCCTTGTCAAGTTTTATTAAAACTAGAATCAAGGAATTTCGTGCATTGCCCCTTTCTTCGACTCGGGTGCCAGACTCTGGATCACCTCTATCGATAAGTAAACAACATGCACTAGTCCCTATTAATGGAAGGCTTGGATTTTATAAAACCTCATTTTATATTTAACCCAATATGACTTAATATTTATTCGAGAGGGGAATTTTCGGTTTTGAAAGTTTAAGGAAACTCTCCTCGAGATCTCACCGCTTCAATTATGCTTTATCTTTTATTTACGATCTAGATTCTAGCGCGCAAACACACAAGCAATCATAAATCGACTAATAAATAAAAGCCATACAAGCCTAGCATGCATACTACCACAATATGTTTTCGATCGGGAGCCTCCTATGCAGGCCATCATCGAGCCAATGATGTTGGCCCAATTGGTCAATCTAAAGGGTTTGTAAATGGGCCTATGCTATTACACAATGTACCATGCATACATGGCCTTCAATTCTTCTTGGGCTCCCACCTTGCTTGTAAACGGGCCTCCATCCTAGACTAGGAAAGCAGTAAAGCCCTATTTTATTACAAAGGCTCAAAGTGGCCCAAAAATAATAACAGGCTCGCAGGCCCAATAAAAACCAAACAGTAAATTAAACCAATCACATCTAACTAAGGTCAAGGCTCGGCGCGATCGAAAACCACGTAAACAGTTCACGTAGAGCAAGAAACATGTAAACAACTTTTACCTATTTCTTTCTTAATTTTAAAACTACCTTTTAAAATAATTTCCTATGATTCTTGCTTTTTAGTCACTACTAATTATGACAAATAAATTCTCGGATAAATAAAAACAAGTTTTCTGCCTCAAATTAAGATTCTGATTTTTCAACTTTTGAAAATTGCAGTTCGGCCCCTATACTTTTGGAAATTGCACTTTTGACCCCAAAACTTTTGAAAGTTACAAATTACCCCCAAAACAGTTTTCGGACAGAAGGACCAGAAAAATAAAATTTTGAAATCCAGAAAATTTTCGAATTTGCAAACTGACCCCTGAATTTTCAGAAATTACAAAACAGTCCTTGAATTTTCGGAAATTGCAAAACAGCCCCAAAAACTCGTGCGATCTTATTTTCAGAAACAGTCCAGATTTTACAAAAATTTCCAGAAACAGAAAAATTAATTTTCAGCCCTAATTTTTGAGATTTGCGATTATTTGCACAAAGAGTCCTAATTTTTCGAAAAATTATAAATTCGCCACAGATCTTAAAAGGCAATTATACCCAATCATAGATCTAGTCATAACAAGCAAGAATCAATCACTAGAACATAATTACCACGCGTTCTCATACATACAATCAAGCATATACTGTGAAAACACATTATGTTCAGGCTTTTTCGTATAAAAACGTATGGAGTTGGCTCTGATACCACTGTTGGGATATTCTATCTAGGGGATCGATTGTCAATACAACAGAGTGCGGAATTTAAAATTTTTCGAGGTCCCTATATGTCCCATAAATCTTTCTCCACAGTTATTTATACGAAAAGCATGAATCAAACACTTAAATAAACATAGGGGGTTTAATCGCAATTTACCTCACCACGGATTTGTGGTGGTTTCCTCCATGTGTTTGGTTCGATCCACAACTTGAGTGATCCATGTGTCTCACCTCCAAAGTTAGTCCACACCAATCGGATTGTAGTGACGCCTACAAGTCTTAGGCTTAGAACTGGATCTCGCAGGTTTGTCAGCAAAGGATTTCAGATCTGGACTTAAGATCTTGAACGAGATAAGGAGATACAGATGGAAGAATCGAATCACAGGGCTTGTGTGATCGAGCAGGGTTCAGCCAGGGCAGATCTGGTCGAGCTTGGGTCGGCCGAGTTTGGTTCGGGCGAATTGGGGTTAGGGGCGAAACTAGTGGGGCGATTTTGTAGATAATTAATCTTGTGCAAAAACTGATTTTCTCTCTTATGCAAAAATCGATTTCTCTCTTAATTTTCAGCAAAATAATTTTCTCTCAAAATTTTCTTAACTCTCTTAATGAAGAGAAGAGAAGGAGTATATTTATAGGAGAAGAGTCCTTCTCTAAAAAGATATCTCCTTCCCTTGTCTATCAAATCTTCATTCCTTATCAAGTTAGGAATGTGAGATTTGATAGATCTCTTCTAACTTGCTCTCCAAGAAATAAAACTCTTTTTCTTTTATCACAAAAATCGCCCCCTCCCTTATTTTAAGTTAATTGCAAAATCAACCCCATAATTATCCAATACTAAAATTGGTTAATTATTTCTTCTTCCAATTAATTAACTACTTTAATTAATTTCATAATTAATCAGATAACTCTAATTAATTAATTAAACATTAATGAATTAGATATCTAATTAATAATCTCCAATTGAATTAATACCATAATTCAATTACTTTGATTTAACAACTTTAAATCATTTGCTTTTCCTTTAAGACAGTCACCGTCCAATTGTATTGTGTGTGACCCTCTGGGTTCACCATCAACTGGCAGCAGGCCCACGACTTTCGTGATTTAATTAACGAGCAATTAAATGCTCCGATCAATTAAACAACTTTTAACTGACCACTCCTATAATTAATTTCCCTATCAATTTAGGAGTACCTACACTTCATGGTCGATGTCTAGCCACAAGCCCATGAAGCCCAATCAAAGGTGAATTGATTATTGTGAACCTCACCTCTTATAATTGCCATGTACATACGGTCCTTGTACGATGATTTCCCGATCGAGACCTAGGGTGTGAATTGATCTGAACCTCTAATTATCTCGATACTGTACTTTCTAATTCAGGATAATAATTCCGGTGTGACTGCTAAATTTGGAAATACCTTCCAAATTCGTCACCAACCATGGCCATGGATTTCTAGGAACATATTATCGAAGAACGTACAGGAAATACTCTCATCTTATCAGGATGAGTCGATAGATCCTTTCTTAGTACTAACCACTCGCGTACAGTCGTGTACGCACCCAACTTAGGCACTTTGTGGCCAGGCTACGTGACCAGTACCTAAATCTAAGTATGCACACTTGTGCACCGAATTCGCCCTAGCACCTCAAGTCCAAGGACTAAATCGTACACTATTATAAGCCTTGAGAAACATCCCATCACCGATATGCGTCATGCGCTTCCACAATGAGTTTCTCTGTTCGGGTCGTTCGATGCATTCAATCCTCCATTGAACCACCTACTCATATGCACTGGCCTCAAATGCCTTGCTCATGAAACGCTACAAATTCACTCCATGTGAATCATGCATACTTGTACAAGTCTTGGCGATTCCTACGATACCCCGTCTCGTTCGGAATCTATGACTTGGAACGGTTTTAAGATCACGACCTTTGAGACTGTTTCATGATTGCACTCAGTACTGAAGTGAATCGTCCCATAGTCTATTGTGACCTTAGGATTTCATCCAATCGCTTAGATAAGTTCGCGAGAGATGAAGTTGGCCATTGTTCAATTTCACGTACTATGAATGAACGGGCGTATTAATTGTAAACCATAAGAAAATAGTACTTCAACAAGCTAATTAATATTGGCTTGCTGGGCACTACTCTATCATGTTCAACAGATTACTACTGGATCTCCAACAGTAGTGTTGCAAGATCAAAACAAAGGACAACATTATGATTTGCAACCTGATCTCAGATGGCTTAAGAATCACCCACCAGAACTGGTGATTGGTGATCTTTTGGACAAAGTGAAGACAAGGAGAGCTGCTACAAGTGATGCAATGTTTGTCAGCTTCCTATCTCAAATTGAGCCCAAGCAGATTGAAGAAGCTCTTAGTGATTCCAACTGGATTGAAGCTATGCAAGAAGAGTCAAATCAATTTGAAAGGAATGAAGTCTGGTACTTAGTTCCTAGACCAAGTCATCAAAGAGTCATTGGCACTAAATGGGTATTCAGAAATAAGATGAATGAAGATGGTGAAGTCACCAGAAACAAAGCAAGATTAGTGGCCAAGGGTTACTGCCAAGAAGAAGGCATTGACTTTGATGAAACGTTTGCACCAGTAGCAAGATTAGAGGCAATCAGACTCTTTCTTGCCTATGCTGCTCACAAGAATTTCACCGTGTATCAGGTGGATGTGAAATCAGCTTTTCTCAATGGAGAATTGCAAGAAGAAGTTTACGTTGAACAACCACCTGGTTTTGAAGTCTATCAAGAAGAATACAAAGTGTATCGTCTGAAGAAAGCTCTCTATGGACTGAAACAGGCTCCAAGAGCATGGTATGATACCTTATCTGATTTTCTTTTAATTAAAGGATTTCGCAAAGGTAAAGTTGACAAGACCTTGTTCACTATTGAATGGGAAGAACATAATTTGCTTGTGCAAATTTATGTGGACAATATTATTTTTGGTTCAACTAACCAACAGATGTGTGACAAGTTCTCAAAGCTGATGCAGAACAAGTTTGAAATGAGCATGATGGGAGAACTTAATTATTTTCTTGGTTTGCAAGTAAGACAGTTGCATGATGGAATTTTCATCAGCCAAGCAAAATACACAAAGAATCTGTTCAAGAAATTTGGTATGGAAACTAGCTCTACTGCTACTATTCCAATATCTACAAGTCTTCGCTTAGATAAAGATGAAGATGACAAATCAGTGGACATAACCAAATACAGAGGCATTATTGGGTCATTGTTGTATCTAACTGCAAGCAGACCTGACATTATGTACTCAGTTGGGGTCTGTGCAAGATTCCAATCAAATCCCAAGGAATCTCATCTCTTAGCTGCAAAGAGAATACTGAAATATATTAAGGGCACTCAAGATTTGGGGTTGTGGTATCCTAGAGAGTCTGGATTCGAGCTTATTGGATATTCAGATTCTGACCTTGCTGGCTGCAAGATTGATAGAAAAAGCACAACAGGTGCCTGTCAATTCTGAGGTTGTCGCCTGATCTCATGGATGAGTAAGAAACAGACTTCAGTATCTATATCTACAGCTGAAGCTGAATACATAGCTGCTGGAGCTTGCTGTGCACAAATCTTATGGTTGAAGCATCAACTAGAAGACTACAATATCAAGATCAGTGGAATACCAATCTACTGTGACAATACTAGTGCAATCAGCCTTACTCAGAATACTACAAGTCATTCAAGGACTAAGCATATTGAGATCAAGCATCACTTTATTAGAGATCATGTGGAGAAAGGAAATGTCATAATAGAGCATGTGTTTACTGAAAATCAAATTGCTGACATCTTCACAAAACCTTTAAGTGAGACAAGGTTCTCAACTCTAAGAGCTGAACTGAGTTTATTAAAATTCGATGCATAAGCTGAGGGGGAACTTATCAGAAGACTAAAGTTCAACAGCTTACTCATCTTATTTATCTTCAAGGATTAACTCTCAACAGACTAGTTAACTTATGAATTCTTAAAGTCAGGGGGAACGTGTAAGACTAGCGGTACTTCTGATTAAAAGATGAAATCTGTTAATGTCAGTTAGTTGAAGTTATGTTTTCAACAGAAGATTAAAGTCTTGAAGAATGAAGATTATTTATCTAGCTGGATTGACAAACAGCTGAGGAAGGTTATCAGCTATTGGCTTTCTCTGATAACAACTGTGTCATCAGGACATTAGTCCATCAGATAAGTATTTATTTTACTCATCTGATCGCTTGTGTAAAAGCTTATTGTTTAAAACGTTTATTTTAAAACACGTTTTTACAAGTGACAGAAGGGCGGTACAAATTCCCGCTCCTCATTTAATGCGATTTGAATTTGAAAGGTCGTAATTGACGCCGCACGATCAGCTCTGACAAGAAACGAATCTAACGGTTAGATGGTATCACGGAAACCAAGATACCCTAACTCTATAAATCCCAATCTGATCAGCCGTGTAGTTCTTTACGAACCCTAAATATTCAAAGCATACTTGAGAGAAAAATTACTTGCAATTTTCTGCAAAATTCTTCCTATTTCTCTAATTTTCAACAGATTAAGATGGCCGCTGAAGGTATGTTCTTAGTTTATGAATCCTACTACCAATCTGGTACGAATTTGATGAAGGAACTGTTGGAGAAGTTCAAATCTGCTCAGTTGGTGAACTTCATGGAGTACAATGAAGGTATAATCTGGACTGACCAGGTTATGGAGTACTACAAGACTGCAGTTGCTGACTACAACTCCATGGAAATCAAGGCTACAGTTGGAGACAAATATGTGGTCATTACACCTACTGTTCTTCACGAGACGTTTGGTCTTCCTAACAGAGGACGACACGATGTTACTGTGCTGACTGAAGAAAAGCACCAACAATTCTGGGCGATCTGCGCCAAGGAAGGAGAAATGTTGTCTGGCAACATAAGGAAGAAACAGCTGAAGGATGAATATCAGCGGATGACTGATATGGTCTCGAAGCTGATAGAGAACTGTACTTTCTCTCTGGATGTTGTTACCATGAAAAGGTTCAGCATAATGGCTGCTATCTACTATGGGCTGGAAGTCAACTGGTCCATCATAGTTTGGTACATCTTCGCTGATTTCCTTGAAGTGAAGAAAGGAAAAGGCCCTTACACCAACCACAGAATCACACTCAGTTATCTTCTGTCAAAACTGGGCTGTGTTATGGTGAATGGAAAGGAGATTCACAAGTCAAAGGCAATTTCCAAATACTTGCCTGTTATGAAGAGGAAGGCTGGTGAGCCTGAGGAAGATGAAGATGACGAACCAAAAGAGGTTCCTGCCAAAAGGCAAAGGAGACTAGTCAAACAAGCTGACTTAGCTGTTGAGACTAAAAAGAAGAAGGTTGCTGATCAACCAAAGGAGAAGGCTGCTATGAAAGTGAAGATCGTGGCTGACGTTGCTGTTGATCAAATTATAAGTCAGACCACTGCTGATGTAAGGGGAATGTCTCCTGCATCACCTTCCAGGACTCCTTCTGCTGAAATGCCTGCTGAGAATGTCTCTCACAGGACAAGAAGCCAACAAAGGGATACTGCTGCTTCAAGACCCATTCAGGGTTTGTCAAAGAAGTCAGCAAGGAAGCAGATGACATTTATAGAAAAGGACACTGAGTTGGTAGACTTAGTGAGACAAAGTCCTGAATCTGCTGAAAGACCCGTTGAAGCTGTTGGGGCTTCTGTTGCTGACAAAGCTGATGCTCAACAGTTGACTCAAACTGCACTAACAGTTGAGGCTTCCCAACCTCAAGATGATCCAGATGTCATGATCATCAATCATATTGCTGCTGCACCAATCTCTTCTGCTGGTCCAGCCCCTGCCCAAGCTGATAAAGGAAAGAAGAAAATTGTGCTTAAGAGAAAGAAAATCTCTAAAGCTAATAAGAAAGCAAGGGAAGAAGCTGAACAGAGAAAGCAAGATGAGATGGAGGAAAAGAAGGCACTTGAACTAAGCAAAGTTCAAGCAGCAAAGGATGAGGCACGAAGAAAGATGTCTGAGGCTGAAAGGAAAGCTGCTGAGGCTGCTGATTTGGCTATTGCCATTGAGCTCAGCAAGACTGATGTCTATGGACCTGTCCATGGCGGAGGCATCAAAATAAACGAGGCTGCTGATGATGAAGACAAGCCTAAGAAGCCTAAGATGCCTGCTGCTGAGCCCAAACCCAAAGAGAAATTTGAAGTCAGAAGAGCCTTCAACATAGTGTATGCTGATAAGGGACTCTTCAAGAAATTCGAGAAGTCCTTAGCTTACTATGATCAGAAGCTGATGTTAAAGACATTGTTCAATCAAGAAAAGCCAAGATACATCAATTGGAGAGACAACAGGCTGAACAAATCTATAACTGAACTTCAAAACTCAAAGGAGTTAGCTGATGAAGATCAATGGGTTCTTAATTGGCTAAGAACAGACTCCATTCAAAAGGCCCTGGATCCCAGTTATGTCAGAGATGTCATGCATCAGTATGCAAAGGAATTTGCACTGGAGGAGGCCAAGAAAATTGATAACTCCCTGCCAGCCAAGAGAAGAAAGTCTGATAATGCTGAAGAGAGAGCAATAAATATTGCTGTTATGACCGCCCTGAAGAGATGGGCAGAAAGGTCAAGATATCAGCAGGGACACTCAAGTGAGTTGCCTCAGCTGCCAAGTATTCAACAAATTGTTTTTGGCAAGGAAGTAAAGGAGTACAGTGAAGTGCCCAAAGGGAACAATGCCTTTGTAAACCCTTGGATCATTGTGAGGCAGATTAGACAAACAACCTGCTTCAATGATGATGGCACCATCACTAATCTGTTCTATGATGACGTCACTGATGAACATAAAACAGCTGACAAGACCTTAGCCATTGAGTGGAATGCTAAGGCTTCTGAAGATCATCAGGAGACCAAGATGGAAGACGTCCCTGTCCACCAGGAGACTGAAGAAAAGGAAGTTGTTGCTTCTGCTTCATCAGGTGATGAACACTCATCACTGATGGAAGCTTTCCAGATGCTGATGGAGAATTCAGTGAAGGAACTGGAAGAGAAGCATAATCAGCAGCTGATGAAGGTGAAAGAGGAGCTGAAGAATGAACTTAAAGCAGAGTTGGCAGAGTCCAATAAACTTCAGCTGGAAACTATGCAACAGTCAAAAGAGAAGATCATCAAGAAAGAAGTTGATAGTTTTCCTATTCCTCAAGACAACTCTTTGCAGTTAGTGAACAGCTTAAATGACATGAACAGAAATGTGGAAGATGTGAAGGCTGATGTAAATCACCTTCATGTTGCTTTACAAAGAGCTGAGCACAAGATAGCTGACTTAACTGCAACCTTCATCAAAGTCAGTGAAGAAGAGAAGGAAGTCAACTTAGGGATGTTGCAAGAAGTATCAAACGCTGCAAAAGAACTCCACAATGAAATTGCAACTATAAACCTTAACATTGACTACTTCAATGATCAAACTGACAACATCAGCACAACTCTTCTTCACCTAACAACAAGTCATGATGTAGTGAATCAGAATTTGAAGACTATAGGTGCTGCTATGAAGGTTCGAACAGTTGCACTCAACCCTGCTGTTAAACCTGAAGAAGTCATCAAGTCTGATGATGACAAAAAGGGGGAAGATAAAGGGGAAAAATAAACCAAGGAAACTTCTGCTGCTGAAGCCAAGAAGACTGATGAAGCTACTGAACAGACCAAGACTGCTGAAGAAGAACTTGGAAAGGTACAAGGTGAAGAAAAGTCTGAAGAAGAGACTAAGGAAAAAGCCAAAACTGATGAAGTAATGGCTGAATCCAAAGACTCTGCTGCTGATCAATCAGAACCGTTGACCAAGTACAAGAATACAGAATCAGCCAGAAAGGCGATGGAACTTCTGAGAGAACAGCAACTTAAAGAGAAGATGGAAGCTGCCAAAGAAGTTATCCTTCAAGGTGAAGAAGCTGATGATGATGAAGAAGAAGACGATGAAGAGTCTTCTTATGAATACGAAGAAGTGCTTGAAGAATCTGATGAAGAAGCTGATAGTTAGAAATTATAAAATCCTTGTAATAAGTTTACTTTATCTATTCTTCAGACATCTCATCTGATGAACTTGTACTTGTAATATTTACACTATCAATAAAAAGACAAGTTCAATCCAATATACTTTTTCTATCTCAGAAAATTTTGAGGATCACAATCTTTAGCTTAAGTTTTAACAGATACTTGGCTGAAGCTTTGTCATCATCAAAAAGGGGGAAATTGTTGGATAAGGATGAAGATGAAGGCACTGAAGACAAAGTTATAAGGGAGGTTTTGATGTATTCCAAAACTTCAAAATCCGCTAAGTATGGAGTAACTTAGCTGATGATCCCTTTGGAAGGAATTTTGACTAAGTATAAGAAGACATCAGAAGAGTCAAAATTATCAAGGTCCAAGACTTCTGATCTGCTGAAGGAAAGTTATCAGACTGATGAAGATCAGCCGACTCAAATCAGATTTGTTCAAGTTTGGGATCAGCTTAGTTCGCCATCAGACTTGCACTTCCGTCAGCCAAGTGGAAAGGATCATAAAGTCTTCCCAACGGTAATAAATGCCCCTGGAAGTAATAAATGCTGAAGTACAAGGATATTAAAGACAAATGATTGAAGAAATGATTTGCATCAGCTGGGTGCATTTAATGCTGCCTACAGAATAGTACTGTTGACAGTACGGACAGACTGCAAAAGAGCCGTTCGCGGAAATTAAGGACCAGTACTCGAGGAATTTGAATTTTGTCTCTCTTCAACGGACATTTTTCAAACCTCAAGTATAAATAGCTGAAAGAGACGAAGAGAACACAACAACACAATCTCTGAGAAATTTTCGAAGCAAAATTCTTTAAGTCTCAAGAACAGCTCACTCATCAGCTTAGTCATTTGTTGACGAAAAGCGAAGTTGAAGAACAAAGCTAAACACATCTTCTGAGTGAATTTGTAAAAATAGAGTGTTGTGAGAAGTAGATATCCATCTAAGTGAGTGATATTACTTCAGAGAGTAGGATTTCTTTGTGATTTCTTACTACGCACTTACGGCCTGTTCATTTGTTGATTGGCGTAAGCAGAGTGTACTGGTTACTTTGTGTTTCTAGTATAACCCAAGATCTTTGTGACTTGGACGAGTGGATTAAAGGATATTTACATCCATATAACCACTATAAAAATTACTTGTGTTTTTATTTGCATTTTTACTTGCATATTTCAAGATTGCATAAAACACTTTACTTAACTGTTTGAAAAAGGATTAAAGGAGTTTATAAAACTGGGGAAACATTTTTCAAACTGCTGAGAATACTTGTGAAAAACACTTTGAAAATCCGCTGCAAGTACTCTAAGTATTAAAACTGATTTTGATAAAATCAGCTAAGTAACTATTAGTTTAGTGGTCTACGAAGCTGTTCAAAGATTTGTTCGCGATCAGCTGAGGAACCTACTGTTGATAACAGCTTAGTCTGTTTAAGTTAACAAAAAGGTTTTAAAGTTAAAAATTGTAAAAAGTTTAGAGGTCTATTCACCCCCCCCCCTCTAGACCTCATCTGACCACTTGGGACCAACAGAGGGGGAAAAAGTTTTCCCAAGAACTCAATAGAGGCAGTTTTGAAGAAAATTTTGCCAACCTCCCCTCGTATTGTTACATGTTGTTACATGTTGGAGCAACTAAATTAGGGCACACACACATGCATTCATACTGACTCAGATAACAGGTTCAAGTACTTATTTGTGGCTTTGGTACATGCTATTCGGGGATTTAAGTTCCTAAGAAATGTAATTGTAATTGATGCATGCGTAATATAGAACAAGTACAAGGGAGCTCTCTTAATTGTATCTGCGACGGACAGTGAACGTCATAGTTACCCGCTTGCCTGGGGGTTAGGTGACTCTGAGAACTCGGAATGGTGTACTTGGTTCCTCCGGTGTCTGCATGAGTTGATAACAGATAGAGAAGATTTGGTTATTCTTTCTGATAGAGGCCAATCGATTAAGAATGCGGTAGAAGTTGTTTACCCGTTGGCAGATCACGGAGCATGTTATTAGCACATTATGGGAACATCATGACAAAATTTCCAAGGGTTCCGGGTTTATTAAGGATTTTTGAGAAAGCCGCTATCGCATACAGTGTTACGGATTTTGAAAGGTGTTTTACCGAGTTGAAAGCCAGGAGCATAGGATGCGCGTGGTATCTAGAGAATGATATCAAGTTTGAGAAATGGGCGAGGGCGCACCATGGTGTAAACATGTATGAGGTTATGACTTCTAACCATGTTGAGGTCTTAAATGCTATTTTGGTGGATGCAAGAGCAAAGCCTATATGTGCGTTGTTGGAAATCATCATTGATAAGATGGGGAAGTGGTTTATGGAACGTCGTGCAGCGGCAGATTTATATCCGGGCCAACTTACTCCAAAAAGGGAGAAAGTCATAATTGAACGATTTAATAAAGCGGGAAGATGGGCGAAAAATAGATTGAGTAAATGGATGTGGAAAGTGTGGTCCACAGAATGGTCTGGAGTTGTGGACTTGAATGCAAAAAGTTGTGCATGCGGCGTATTCCAAACCAACTTTATACCGTGCGAGCACGCAATAGCCGCATGTATGGGTATGCGTGCGGATGCCGGCGTATGTGCATATGAACTTTGTTCACCATACTTCTCCATTGATTACATGATCTTTGCATATAGTGAAGTTATCATTCCCGTTCCATCTAAAGATCAATGGAGGGATATCCCGGACAATGTGGCGACAAGAGAAGTGTTACCTCCAAATGTGGGCAAGACTCCCGGAAGACCAAAATCATCTCGTATTCCTTCTCAAGGAGAAACGTCGAAAAGGAAATATAAATGTTCGATTTACGCCAGTATAGATCACAACAAAAAGACTTGTCCAAGATGCCAATATAGATCACAAAAATGACTTTGTGTTAATATTTGGATAATGATAATCGAACATATTCTAATCATGTTATTTTAATATTCTAATCATTCTTATTTTAGTATTTTCTTGGTGTATTTGTTTGATGGATAATATTATTGAAATATTCGTTTGTTAGAGTAAAATACAAAAATTTTAAATTTTTTTTATGTTCAGTCTCGTGGGACCGGAGACAGGGAGACACGGCTCACTGGCAAGGACATGGCCGAGCTGGCTCGACATGGAGACAGGGATACACGGCTCCCTGGCAAGGACATGGCCGAGCCAGCTCGTCATGGAGACAGGGAGACATGGCTCCCTGGCAAGGACATGGCCGAGCCGGCTCGTCATGGAGACAGGGAGACACGGCTCCCTGGCAAGGACATGGCCGAGCCGGCTCGTCATGGAGACAGGGAGACACGGCTCCCTGGCAAGGACATGGCCGAGCCGGCTCGACATGGAGACAGAGAGACACGGCTCCCTGGCACGGACATGGCCGAGCCGGTTCGACACGGAGACAGGGAGACATGGCTCCCTGGCACGCACATGGCCGAGCTTGCTCGACACGGAGACAAGGAGACATGGGCAATGAGTAGGACATGGCCGAGCCGGCTCGACACAGAGACATGGAGACACGGCTCCCTGGCAAGGACATGGCCGAGCCGGCTCGACATGGAGACAGGTAGACACGGCTCCTTGGCACAGACATGGCCGAGCCGGCTCGACATGGAGACAGGGAGACACGGCTCCCTAGCACGGACATGGCCGAGACGGCTCGACAGGGAGACACGGGCAATGAGTTTAGGGTTAGGGTTAGGGTTAGGATTTAGGGTTTATGAAATTGCGAACATTTCGATAATGTATAACGAACCTAAACGTAACCGAATACTAACAATAACCATATTGTTGATTAAGTTAACGATTTTGACTTTACCTTCGTATAATTGATAATTGATTCGATTGTTGATCAATTTCCGAATTGTGAAGCTTTGGGTAATGTATAACGAACCTTATCGTAATCGAATACTAACAAGAACCATATTGTTGAGTAATTTAACAAATTTGACTGTACATCCATATAATCGATAATTGACCCAATTGTTGATCAATTTTCAAATTATGAAGCTTTGGGTAATGTATAACGAACCTAATGGTAACCGAATACCAACAATAATCTTTTTCATCGGTTTTGATTGATTTCAAGACATTTTTCAACGGTTTAACCATTTTTTTCATTGGTTTTCATTGATTTTGGATCAATTTTCCATCGACTATGAGACATTTTCACCGGTTTGACCATTTTTTTCGATTTTGACCTACTTTTAATCGGTTTTAATCATTTTTCTACTTGTTTTTGAGCTATTTAACCATTTACACCGATTTAACCATTTTTTACCCCTTTTTTTCGATTTTGAGCTACTTTTAACCGGTTTTAACCATTTTTCTACTTATTTTGCGCTATATAACCATTTTCACCGGTTTATCCATTTTATCGATTTTGAGGTACTTTTAACCGGTTTCAACCATTTTTCTACTTGTTTTTGCGCTATTTAACCTTTTTTCCGGTTTAATCATTTTTTCACCGGTTTACCCATTTTTTTCGATTTTGAGCTACTTTTAACAGGTTTTAACCATTTTTCTACTTTTTTGGCGCTATTTAACCATTTTCACCGGTTTAATCATTTTTCACTGGTTTAATGGTTTTTTTCGATTTTGAGCTACTTTTAACCGGTTTTAACTATTTTTCTACTTGTTTTTGCGCTATTTAACCATTTTTACCGGTTTAATCATTTTTCCCCGGTTTAACCATTTTTTTCGATTTTGAGCTAGTAATAAACGATTTTAACCATTTTCTACTTGTTTTTGCGCTATTTAACCATTTTCACCGGTTTAACTATTTTTTACCCCTTTTTTCGATTTTGAGCTACTTTTAACCAATTTTAACCATTTTTCTACTTGTTTTGGCGCCATATAATTTTGCCCTAAATATCACAATTGAAAATATAAATAAGACACGAATAATCCGAATATATAAATTATACAAAACCAGTAATCCTAATCCGAACATAGAAATAGTAATCATAATCCGAACATAGAAATAATAATCGTAATCCGAACATATAAATCATGGTAAAATGTGGCTCGTGGCGCGCTTAGACCTCCTCTTCTTTCGAAAATCGTATGGAGATCGTTCGAAAAAAGACCTCATGCGATTTTCTTCCACTTGCTCGGGGACTTCCAGTTCAACACTTTGGCCATAATTTATAGAAGCCACCTAAAAGTAAACAAAAAAATACACATTACTATATAACACACATTACCAGACAAAAAACAATAAACATAAAGCTGTCGAATCGCATGAATACTGACCACCACATTATTACATCACAAATCATAAAAATAAAATATAAACTGTACCTCCAATTCGCTCTCCGCCCGACTAGTCTTCTGTAAGGCATCCATGATCTGTGCATGCCTCTGCTCAGCCAATTGTGTCTGATTCTGTAATATCTCTGCTAAAGTCTGCTGAATGGCTTGATGCCTCTGTTCTGCCAATTGTGCCTCAACAACTTATCTATTCTCCAATTCCTGAAACCTTTGCTCGTATTGAATAGCCCAAGGAGGGGGAACATCGAATGAAGGCATCCGAGAGGTTGACTGTGCATTGTTCCCTACATTATCAGGCTCGACATTATAATTTTTCGGCTCGTTCCCCACATCGTTCCTCACATCCTCGGTAAATCTATCACGAAGTTGAACTTTTTTCAAAAACTTCCTCAACCCTTCGTAGTTATCAGAAGCTTTGTTGGACTTTTTCATGAACCTCTTGATCCTATGAATATAGTACATCTCCTTTTCAATGGGGTCTGGCACGAGTTGCGGGATTACAACCTGAAAAAATAGTCGCAATCTAATAATTAATCATGGAATTCAGACGTATTTTAAATAATGAAAAACGGAACAAACCCATACTTTCACACTATCGAGGAATTTTGCACTTTTCTTATTGTTTAGGGACAGGTCACCCAGTATCCAACACAACATTCTTGGTTATACGTCGTGGGAATCTACTATGCGTGTCGAGTATATTATATTGTCCATGCCTTCTATTGCCTCGAGCATCCAAAACTGCACAAAAAAATTGTATAGTCATTACAATTTAATGCAATTCAAATAATTTAATGCAATTCAAAATACATACCAATATAAACCACGGACAACCGGGTGATTCCCAATTTTCTTTGATTTCTTTATTTTGATCGATATGTTTCTGGACTCGCTCAACAATGTCTCCATATGCCTTGTCCCAATATCGTTTTCCCCAATCAAATTTTTCACATATATCCAAATTATCACAAACCTAATAAAAATAAACTCAACCTCAGAATACACAACACATAATTCATTAGAACTCAATTCTAAACATATAAAAGAATTGAACAAATTTAATTTACCTGAAACCAATAGTCATCAATTATTCCCTTTCGGTTTGGCAATATGAAATTTGATATAATCAAAACATACACGAGCTTCAGCCGGTCCATGCTTTTTATATTTTCGTTTTTCATGAAGTTAACCTGATCAACGACGTTGGACACGAACAATACCTATATTTGCAAAGTATCTTCTTTTCAGAGTAGATGCATCCAATCTAGCCTGATCTTGTCTACCAAGCTTACAACTAAACTTCAACCCGGAAACCAACGCAAATTCGATCGCACTATACCTCACCGGCTTTCCATTAACTAGAAACCATAAATCGTAAATGTTCTTCTCTAGCGGACGATCCATAAGCCGGATAATCAGTTGGTGATACATCATCCCCTTAAATTTCCCGGTTGTATTAAGCATAAGAAAATTACCCAACTGAGGGTAATTTTGGGCATCTCGAAGGTTCCTTTCAGTAAGGTAACCTTTGTATTCACTCAATTTGTGCCAAGCCCCTCTAATAGTCAATTTTCCTTCGTTAATAATTTTTCCAAAATGAAGATCAGGAATATCCTCAGGTAATTCATCAGTGAACTTTGTTTTATAAGGAATATCCTACAAAAAAGCCATAAGAAAGAAAAATGATTAGACCGGTGAAAATCGGATAAAAGTACCTCAAAATTGAAAAATAAGGTAAAAAATGGTTAAACCGGTGAAAAAATGGTTAAAACCAGTTAAAAGTAGCTAAAATCGAAAAACAAGGTAAAAATGGTTAAACCGATGAAAAAATGGTTAAATCCGGTTAAAAGTTGCTCAAAATCAAAAAAAGGTTAAAAATGGTTAAATAGCGCCAAAACAAGTAGAAAAATGGTTAAAATCAGTTAAAAGTAGCTCAAAATCGAAAAAACGGGTAAAAATGGTTAAACCGGTGAAAATGGTTAAATAGCGCAAAAACAAGTAGAAAAATGGTTAAAACCGGTTAAAAGTAGCTCAAAATCCAAGAAAAAAGTAAAAAAATTGTTAAACCGGTGAAAATGGTTAAATCGCGCAAAAACAAGTAGAAAAATGATTAAAACCGGATAAAAGTAGCTCAAAATCGAAAAAAAGGTAAAAATGGTTAAACCGGTAAAATGGTTAAATAGCGCCAAAACAAGTAGAAAAATGGTTAAAATCGGTTAAAAGTAGCTGAAAATCGAAAAAACGGGTAAAAAAATTATTAAACCGGTGAAAATGGTTAAATAGCGCAAAAACATGTTGAAAATGGTTATAACTGGTTAAAAGTAGCTCAAAATTGAAAAAAAAGGTAAAAAACGCTTAAACCGGTGAGAAAATGATTAAACCCGTGAAAATTACCCGAAGACCCGGCGACACGCCCGTGCCAGGACACCTTGGCACGTCTCCTTGGTCCAGGGGATCGGGAGACTGGGCACCCTGTCACGATTGGCAGGGTGCCCAGTCTCCCGGTCCCCTGGACAACGGAGATCGGGCCAAGGTGTCCTGGCTCGGGCGTGTCCCCTAGTCTCCGGGTACGCGGCGACTCAACCTTGACATGGAGACAAGCACCTGACATAGTCTCCGTGGTCCAGGGAATGGGAGACTGGGCACCATGGCAAAGGGCGGGCGTGCCGCCTGGTCTCCGGGCACGCGATGACTCGGCCTGATGGGCACAAGACACGGTCCCCATGGCCTAGGGGTTCGGGAGTCGAGCACCCTGACATTGGGTGGGCGTGTCGCCTGGGACCGGAGACAGGGAGACTCGGCCTGACAGGCACAAGACACGGTCTCCGTGGGCTAGGAGTTCGGGAGACGGCACCTGGCACGGACATGGCTGAGTCGGTGTCCGAGCCAATATGCCTAGTCTCTCGGGCCTCCTACCATGGAGACCGTGCCGTGCCATGGCACAGCCGAGTCGACGGTTCAAGTAGTCTCCTTGTCTCCGAGTTCCGGGGATGAGGGGACCAAGTGGTCTTCCTGTCTCCGATTTCTAGGGGACGAAGGGACTAGGTGGTCTCCCTGTCTCCGTTTCTCGGGGACGAGGGGACCAAGTGGTCTCCTTGTCTCCGAGATGATGGGGACGAGGGGACCAAGGTATTTCTACAAAAAAGTTTGAAAAAAATTAATAAAACTTACCAATTACCGATTTTCTGGTCCGTTTGATGCTTCCGGCACGTCATGGAATATTTCCAAAGGAAGATTTTCATTTGCCATTGCTTGATTTTGTGGTGAAATTGAGAGATAAATTTTAGGGATTTGAAGGTTTGAGAGGAAAATTTTAGAAAGATAAAATTTGTAAGTGAAATGGAGTGAAAATGAATTTGTAAAAGTTTGAGGGGGTGTTTAATTTTTTTTTTTTTTTTTTTTTTTTTTTTTTTTTTTTTTTTTTTTTTTTTTTTTTTTAATAAAAGGTGGTGAGGGGCCAACAATTTATTTAACCCTCCAAGTAAAATCCAGAATCAAAGACAACAGAAAAAAATCGAAACAGAACCACAACACACAGCAACAAGGCCACATGCGGCATAGGACCACGCAGGGCCATAATATCTAAAAAGACCACACAGTATCAAAAAACCCAAAAAAACCAAAAAGTTATATAAATGCCCACATACTGGGAGAACCCACGCAGGGGTATGAAATGGTACCAACAGACTGGCCAAAACACCCACGCAGGGGCAGAATCATAACAAATAACTAACACAAAAGTAACAACTCCTTCCATCAGCCTCCAGAATATAGCCTCATATGAGTCCTGAATAGAAGAAGAGCCCTTTGAAGTCAAAGATAAGTAGCAACTCCTCAAACAACCTCCAACATATAGTCTCCTCTGAGCCCTGATATAAAAGCAACTACTAGCAAATAGCACCAACCATCACAATACAAACATAAAGATAATGCCCAAAACAAAAAGATCAACACCACAACTCCAACCCCTGAAAAAGAATCCCTGGATGAGGACTCTACCACAAGGCTAAACATGTACAAGGAAATCACCAACACCACCAACCTCTCACCGCAACCAAAACCAACATAAAATAGTGTGTGAAAAGTGCAAAGGCCTGGTTAAGTATAGAAGTGGTGATATACTGAGATCAATTACCTGGCAGAAATAATGAGTGAAGTCCACACATGTGAGATGAATGAACTTGCGAGTCACCATCAAAGATGACCCGACTTATGCAAAAATTGACTGCCAGGCATTGTAAGCAAGGATAACCAAATGGTAGAATTGCCAATGGACCAGGGAACTCATCCAGAAAATAAAACAAAGGGCTTCCTACCATGCAAAGGGAATATATGCTATAAAGTGCAAATGATATGCATCTAAAGGTTGTCCCTGAGTGAATAAGCCGGTACATACCAACTTAAACACTGTGACCCGGACACGACAAGTGTGTGCGGTGCATGGGAGGCACAATGTGGAAGTGGTGAGTGAAGTGTGGCCTGTAAGTTAGCTAATATTGATAAAGCCATGAGAGATGGCTGAATCATGCAAAAACAAGGATAGCTAACCTCAGAAAGCAAGGGCAAATCAAATGATGGAAATCGAAGGACCAGGGGTGCGGGCCAAAGTAAAAAATGATCAGCTATATGCACAGATAAGATATCTACACTATATGCAATGCATCTAAGGAACTTCCCCCTGATAGTGTATCAGAACAGTCTGATAAACTACCCTGAAGTGTGTGCGGTGCATGGGAGGCACAATGTAGAAGTGGTGAGTGAAGTGTAGCCTGTAAGTTAGCTAATATCGATAAAGCCATGAAAGATGACTGAATCATGCAAAAACAAGGATAGCTAACCTCAGAAAACAGGGGTAAATCAAATGATGGAAAAAGACAGGCCAGGGGAGCAGGCCAAAGTAAAATAAAGATCAACTATATGCACTGATAGGAGGGGGTGTTTAATTTTTTGTTATTTTCAGTTGATTAATTAATTTATTTTAAATATATTTAATTAGTTTTAAGTATACTTAATTAATTTTAATTGAGTTTAAAATTTAAAAAAAAAGGAAAAAGAAAATAGGAGGTCATTTTTGCAAAGATACATTTGAATAAGGTTCTTAAAGCAAAAAACTCTAAATCTCCTCTCCAAATCTGAAAAATCTCCACTCCAAATCACAGATCCTCCTTCCACAACCTAATCTCCACCGCAATTCCTCCTTCCACAGCCAAATCAGCGGCGCCTCTTTCTTCAATCGACCCAGCCCACACGCCTCCAATCGACCCAGCCCGCGCCACTCCACTGCCAGACCTCGTGAGGCACCCTCTTAGCCGCACCTCCACCTACACCGGCTCGTCTCCAGCTCGATCCAGATACCAGTCACTCCTCCGGCTCCTGCTCTGATCTGGCCTTACACCACCACCACCACAAGTTCTTCCTGAATACTAAGGTATAATTTCAATTTAATTCCTCAATTTTGCTTTTTTAATTGCTAATGTGATATTTTGGAGATTAGGGTTTGAATTAGTGGTTGTTTGGACTTTTCTTTTATGTTAAAATAATAAACATAGATTCTGTTTTGTGTTATGTGATTGTACTTGTAGAAATAAGCCATATGTGTAGAAATAAAACTTGTAGGAATTTTGTTTGAAATTAAGGAAGCAAGTATTGGAGTTCTTGCTTGTGGTCCAAAGAAAATGAGACATGAAATTGCAAATATATGTTCATCTGGTTTGGCAACTAATTTGCACTTTGAATCCATTAGCTTCAATTGGTGATTTTCAACATTTTCTACACAGAGAAGAAGCATATATATTAGAGTAAATTGGCTTGCTTTTGTGAAGTATGTGAATGCAAACTTCTTTTTTTTTTTTTTTTAGTTTTCAGCTTTGGTTTGATTTACAGTCGTATGCATGCCATGTTTTATTTGCCACACTAATTCACTTTGAGTTCTTCTTTTGTGAAGTATGTGAATGCAAACTTCTTTTTTTTTTTTTTTTTTTTTTTTTTTTAGTTTTCAGCTTTGGTTTGATTTACAGTCGTATGCATGCCATGTTTTATTTGCCACACTAATTCACTTTGAGTTCTTATGTTTATGTGATTTTTAATGGAAATTAGGCATTCAATGGTTAATGTGATTGATTATATTTGAGTTCTTGTGTGTACCTATCTATATAACTTTGACTTTGATTTAGAATTTAATGGGTTGATTAATTTGGTGTTAAATATTGAATTAGTGAGTTATGGGATTGCTTTATTTTATTTGTATGACTTCATGGAATGCTAAAGATTGGTTTCATCTATATCTTGTATAACTTCCTCACTAATTGTAGAAATTTGAATTGTTAAATTTCAATTACTCATCATTTTTAAATCTCCCTCATTGTTTAAAGACCTTATGTGTTTCATTTTAACAGGTCAATGGTGTTAGAGAGAATAAAACAAACAAATTAACACACACCTCACCAACACATTCATGTGCTGTTACATGAGCACTTTTTATATATTACGTGTACAATTTTGATTGATAGAATTAGTTAGGGTTTCAGATATGATTCCTTTTATATAGCAACATTAATTGTATTGTAAAGAGTGAAGAGAAATATGAAAAATGAAAACAAAGAGGTTTACTGCCTCTTCTCTTTACCTTCTCTGTTTATCTAACATGGTACAGATCCATTAATTGGACCAACATCCTCCTCCTTTTTCATGGCAGAAAATCAATCCAATCCCCCATTAGACTCAACCTCTATTCCGACCTCCCTCCCTTCAACTCCATCGGCTACAACCACACCTTTGCATATTCCCACAGCCATACCATTTCATGTTCCGACAGCTACCATCGCCGTCCCTTCTCCTCCTCCATCTTCTATTCTTACAGTTAAACTAACTAATGACAACTACATGCTTTGGAAAGCTCAGATTGTTCCCTATCTTCGGGGACACAATCTCTACCGTTTCGTTGACGGCACAAATCCTCCCCCCGCAGATGTTCGATGAAATGTCAGAACCAAATAGCTCCACTATTCTCTGGATTCAACAAGACCAAGCTGTACGCAGCATCTTAATCTCCTCCTTATCCGAACCTCTGATTGCTCATGTACTGGATGCCAAAACCTTCAGGGATGTTTGGCTTACTCTGGAGACAACACCTTGCGAAAGGGCCCCGAATCTATTGCTGATTATTACGGTCGAGCAAAACTTCTTGTTGATACTCTTGCCATGGCTGGTAAGATTGTTCCCACTGCTGAATTTATTTGCTATCTTCTTACTGGTTTGGACAATGACTATGCCCCTATTGTAAACACTATCACTACCCTCACTGCTCAAGCTCAACCCCTTACTATGGCCCAAGTTTACTCTCACCTTCTCACCTATGAATCTCGAAAATCTCACAAAACTTCCACTCTCATTGTCGGCAATGATCTCTCAGCAAATAATACCACTAAACATTCACCTCAATCCTATGTATGTGGCCGTGGTAACTATAGAGGAAGAGGGGGCTTATGTGGAAGAGGAGGCAGAGGTCGTTTTGGTGGTCAAGGCCTACTGCCTACACCCCCTCCTTTCAATACTCCCAAACCCACTTACCAAGTATGTCACAAATCTGGACACACTGCCGATGCTTGAAGGTTTAACTACAATTACTAGCCTCCACCTCAACCCTCACTGACCGCCCACCTTACCACTGGACCTTCTCCTCACTATTCCTCTCCCTCTATCACAGATCCATCTTGGTATCCCGACATGGATGCCTCGAACCACTTCACCAACGACTTCTCCAATCTCACTCTCAATCCTACAGAATATCAAGGGCACGACCACTTTAGAGTTGGGAATGGTTCTTGTCTTCCCATTCATCATGTTGGAGGTTCTAGCATATATTCGTCTAATGGCAATCTCTTAATCTCTCCTCTATATCATGTCCCTAATTTATCAAAGAATTTGATTTCTGTCCAGATTTTGTGTTATGACAATAACGTGTATTTTGAATTTCATTCCGATTGTTTCTTTGTGAAGGATTCAACAACTCGGAAGGTTCTTCTTCGCGGACATTCTAAAGATGGTCTTTATGTGTTTCCATCTTCCTTTCCTCTTTAATCAAATTCCAGCGTTCGTGTCTCTACCTAAGTTTGGCACTCCCGTCTTGGCCATCCGTCTCTTCAAATAGTTAAGCATCTCATCAATAAAAGCTCGCTCCTTGTCCGGCCGTCCCGGAACGACCACCTTTGTTCTGCTTGCTGTCAAGCTAAACTTCATCAACTTCCTTATACATTTTTTGCATCACTCCACTGCTCCACTCCAATTACTCTTCGCTGATGTTTAGGGACCATCATCAGTTAAATCTCGTGGCGGATTTAGATATTATCTTTCTATAGTGGATTATTACAGTAGATTTTGTTGGTTTTTTCCATTAAAATGTAAATATGATGTCACTCCAACTTTTATGTTACTCAAAGAGAATGTTGAGAATATTTTGAAAACCAAAATTTCTTCTTTGCAGAGTGATTGGGGTGGGGAATTTCGATCGTTACAAAAAGTTTTGAGTTCGTTTGGCATCACCCATCAAATTTCATGTCCATATGCCCATGGTCAAAATGGTACTGTTGACCTAAAATACTGCCACATAGTCGAAACAGGTCTTGCTCTCCTCTCTCACTCGTCTCTCTCAACCATTTATTGGTCTGATGTTGTTGCCACAACAGTTTATCTAATAAATAGATTACCCTCACCAACTCTTAAAAACATGTCCCCATACGAACTTTTGTTTCATAAGAAACCGGATTACCGTTTCTTAAAAACTTTTGGGTGTCAATGTTGGCCAAACCTCCGTCCGTATAATAAACATAAAATCAATTTCCGATCACTCCCCTATATTTTTCTTGGCTATAGTTCAGCTCACCATGGGTACTTTTGTTTTCATGAGCCCACGTCTCGTTTATATATATCTCGAGATGTCTTATTTGATGAATTAAATTTTCCATATTCCACTATCACTAAAAACACGCCCACAAATCAATCTAGTCCTCAAATTAAACTCCCTTTTACGCTGCCTCAATACTCCCAGCCCATTAACAATTTGCCTCCACTACATCAGCCCAATACTTTACACCATACTAACCTACAAACTCAACACATTAATACTCCTTTATCTCACTCCAGCAATTTAATTAGCAATTCTGAGCCCATTCAATCTAATTCCTCCCCTAGCCCATCTTATTCTACACCAATCTCTGGGCCTAATGAAATTTCTACAAATCCAGAACCCAATATTTTAACTATTGAGCCTTATTCTCCTACCTCTAAATTAAACCTAGAGATTTATTCCCCTTCTCCAACATCTATCACTGATCAACCACCGTCCTCTCACACAATAATTACAGCTCAAAAACAAATTCATCTCGCCCTAAAAATTGGTCTGATGGCACCATCCAGTGGCCACCTCCCCGCGCGCACACCACCACTGTCACTACTCCCGATGAACCCATTTCTGTTTCGCAAGCTATTCAATATCCGGAGTGGCGCAGTGCAATGCAACAAGAATTTGATGCACTTATGTCCGCTCGAACCTGGACCCTTGTTCCTCCTTCTTCTTCTCAGAATTTGGTAGGGTGCAAGTCGAATTTTAAAACCAAATTTATGCTCAATCGAACGGAGAAAAGCTCGACTGGTGGCGAAGGGCTACAATCAAATGGAAGGTCTTGATTACTCCGAAATTTTCAGCCCGGTCGTCAAACCAACCTCCATCCGTCTAGTATTATCTATTTCCATTTCCTTAAATTGGTCGATTATTCAATTAGATGTTCAAAACGCCTTTCTACATGGTAATCTTGATGAGGATGTTTTTTTGGTTCAGCCTTCGGGTTTTATTCATCCAGATTATCCATCTTATGTATGCAAGTTAAATCGCGCCTTGTATGGTTTGAAACAAGCTCCTCGCCCTTGGTATGCTCGTCTCAGCTCACGGCTAATCGAGCTTGGTTTTGTGGTTTCAAAGTCTGATATGTCTTTGTTTATATATCGTCATGAATCAGTGGTCTTATATTTCTTAGTTTACGTAGATGATATTGTTCTCACAGGATCTTGCTCCAAGGCTATTGACACTTTAATTTCTATACTGAGCACTGATTTTCCAATAAAAAATATGGGTGGTTTACACTATTTTCTTGGCCTCGAATGCTCTCGCACTTCTGGTGGACTATTCATATCTCAAAAGAAATATGTCATGGATTTGTTAAAGCGGACAAACATGCTTGATTGTAAACTAGTGGCCAGCCCTATGGCCACTTCCTCTCATCTCACACATGGTGATTCTCCTTCTTTTGAAGATCCCACATTGTATAGAAGTATTGTGGGAAGCCTCCAATATCTTCTTTTCAGATGCCCGGATCTTGCTTTTGCTGTGAACAAAGTTTGTCAATTCATGCATTCACCAACTGTTCATCATTGGCAATGTGTTAAAAGGATATTAAGGTATTTGAAACTTACTGCCAGTTTCGGTATCTCTCTTAAGTCATCCCCAAATCCCAAACTTGCGGCTTTTATCGATGCAGATTGGGCTGGTTCCCTTGATGACCGTAAGTCCACTGGTGGATATTGCATTTTTTATGGTCTCAATCTCGTTTCATGGAGTTCTAAGAAGCAATCAACAATTGCTCGTTCAAGTACCGAGGCAGAATATAAGGCGCTTGCACTTGCACCTTGTGAGATTCTATGGATTCGATCTCTTATGCGTGAACTTGGCATACCTTCTGTTTACAACAAATTTTAAAGTCTGCAAAAAAGCTTAAATAGACAATAAAATAAGAAGTAACAAATAATATATATTTAAAATTTAAAAGTGGTTACAAAATCTCTATCTATGAATCCTCTGATTCTTCTCTTCGTTGAGCGTATGGATTCAAGTGCACTAGGCTTGTTCTTGAATCGTGTGATGCGACTTTCTCCAAGATTTGCGGATGGAGTCACAGATTTGAAGTGCTTGCTGACCTCCAAAGCTTGAGGAGAATATCTATGCGTATATATGAATTTGTATGTAGATATGTATATATGTGTTTCTGTATATCTTCAAATGAATTCACAAGACCTCTTTATATAGATTTTGAAGAGTCCTTCATAGCAGCTTGATGACGTGTCATGATTTGATTGTCCCTTACTTTCTTGGAATGAAAGACTTCATTTGATTGGCCAAAACACATCACTTTGACATGTGGCACATTTTAATTGGCCACTTAATTATATGGCTTCAAATCTATCATTTTGACACATGGCTTGATATAATTGGCCAATAGATAAATATTAGAAATCAATTAATATCATTATTTAATTTCGGAATTTAATATAATAAAATCCCAAAAATAGAAAATTAATTGATTACTAATAAATTATTTATAAGTGTCATTACTTAATTTTGGCATAAATTTCATGTATCTACAAATGCCCCTTCGAGACTTATTCACGAATAACGCTTTCGAAGCATACTTTGAAGTGAGTAAGTCACGACTTTGATATAAAAATGCACTTGATAAATATTGCGTCACGGTAAAAGAAATTTGAACAACCGTGATCATGAATTTAATTGAAGTGGACTTTAAGTGGGTACATAGTTTAATTAAATACCCATTACTTAAGCCCACTTAATTTAGCCCATTTATATACATGGTCTATGTAGACCAAAGGTACTTGATAGATTTTCCTTTTCTTTCTTCCCCAAGAACTCACGAACAGAACAGAGCCCTTTTCTTCTTCCTTTTTTTTTTTTTTGTTCTTTTTCAATTCAATCGATTAAAATGAAAGTTTCCATCGTAAGATAAATTCCGAACTTGATATTGCAGCGATCTAATTCTTAAGGAAACAAATTAAACTGTGAATCAATTCCTTCCAATACTAGGAAATCTAAAATTCCCAAAATTTTCTTTCTTGCTCATTATAATCTCCAAGTATCATCTATAAAAGTGCACTTCGAAAACCTTTTCTTCATCAGCAATAATACTCAGAAAATTTGAGAAATCCGATCGCATGCGTTCGATAAAATAACCCAGTCACATAAAGGTTTCTTCCCCTTTTCTTCCTCCACCTTTGTTAAATTCTTTTCTTTAGAATGGGTCAGTAATTAATTAGCTCTATACACAATAATCTGTATGAAAGCAGCAACTAATTGAACTAACCAGCCTTTTCATGGTGGGACAGTTATGCCGATCTATTTTCCTTCATTGTTGACCAATTTATCTCAAGTCATATATAGCTTATTTCTTTATTCATAATGAACCTGAATTTATTAAAGGCTGCTGAGCTTGTACCATAGGCTTGAGAACTTGTACCCTGCCCTTAGGGAATAGTAGCATGATCCGTATACATCTTCAGCATAAGTTAAAATATAGACCAAAATTATATCTAGTTCTACATCCTCAATTTCGCATCATGCCCCTTACTTTTTTTTTTAATCGACTTTTTTTTTTTAATCGAAATTTATCTTTTTTGCAGATATAGCATCGCGACACCAATGGAGTTTATCGACTGCACAGTTCCATACCCGAGCCTCTGCATGATCAAAAGGACGAACCAGATAAAATAAAATGAACTACTTTTGCCGCGTACCCGCCAATAATCAATCAATTCGCCCTGGAGTACACTTTGTTGCACTATTGTGAAGGTTAAAAAGAAAGCCAATGTAATCTCTTCAGTCATGCGTAAGCGTCAGATAGTGTGCAGTCCAAAGCATTCGGCGAAGTTCAGTGCCTTGTTTCCCACATCATATTCGTTTGACGGCTTCATGGAGGATTTTAGGGTACCCTTTATAGCCATTTTTGGTGAATTATCAACATTGCAGGTTATCGCGAATCAGCACATTTCGATGCAAGAAGGAACAAAAGTCTTTACTAAGTAGGCATATACGACGCAATTTGGAACTCATTTTCACCTATGACGTCGATGATGACACCATTAACACATTCTACGACCTATGGAGTCTGGCCACCAACTCGCTCCATATGACGGCTGTGGAACTATCCATTTCTCTGCGGGATTTGCGTACATTCAACGGATTTTCCCTTCGCGGCCTATTATATGACGAAGTGGTCCCATCAGCCAAGGAGCTTCTTGAAGTCGATGGAGATGACAAATCATTACTTCGGAGTTGACTTCTTTGAGCTATGTAGCTAACCTTCTAAACCCAACGATCATGACAATTGTTTTCACTAAGAACTTGGGAGTTTACTTCTCGGAAAACAAGGAGACGTTGCTAGAAGAAATATGAAGCGTCGACTTGGAGGCAAAGAGTAGCAACTCGAATTAACACCAATAATCAAATTGAGAGCATGAAGCGATAAAGCCAAGGAACTTGAAGATGTTGTGATCATCACTTTGAAAACAAGTAGCCGCGACTTTTGAGAGACTTAAACCATCAACTTGAAGACAAAGACATGACTTGATGAGATGCAAAGCAGCAACTTGGCTTTCGAATCAACATCTTGGATGCACGTAGTTCTAACTTGGGAAGCTTGAACCTCCAACTCGCAAAGTAGAAGTTCACAACTTGGAGAGGCACAAAACATCAACTTAAAGTTCGAGACAATGTCTTGGAGGATAACTTGAAAATGCTTGAAGCTTCAATTGAAGAAGTTCGTCACTTGGAGAGATGCGGGACACCAATTTGAAAGTGTGGAGCACCACTTTGGAGGCAAGAAGCAATAATTTGAAGAGATACAAAACCACCAACTTGAAGATCGAGCAACAACATATTAGAAACCATTTAGATATAGGAGCTTGCATTTTTTTTTTTTAATTTTTTGCCTTGCTTTGTATCGAACTCTTCAACATAAATATGAATAAAGTTCAATTAGTATTCACATCTTGATCTAACTTTGCCCCTTGCTCTCATTTCGATGTAAATTCCTCCGTAGTTGAAGTAATCACTTAATGAAATTCAAGATCCCTTCTTAATTTAACACTATGAAATATTCTTAAGTATGGAATGAAGATTTCAATACATCAACCAAGTACATTATGAAAACTTTGTTAATGTCTCCAAAAATTTTTTATTTTTTTTAATTACATGACTGAACTTAGAATTAGCTTCCAAGCTGCCTACATATCTCGTAAAGAGAATCAAGTCATAACGTAGTTCAAAACATCAAATTTTGTTTGAAGAGTGTCGTTCACATTTTATACTCATGCTATTTAAGAGTAACATGCAATTTTAAGCTCGTGCGTCAAGGAGCATTTTGATTTCAAGATTTCGTAGACCTTTTCATCTCGTCTACTGGAGGCTTTGATTTGAACTTTGATAATTTTGCAGACAGTTTTGACTCGTGTCTGGGAGAAGTTGATTTGAACTTGTAGACCTTTTCGTCTCGTCTACTGGAGGCTTTGGCTTGAACTTTGAAGATTTGTAGACAGTTTTGACTCGTGTCAATGAGTTTTCAACATGAAGACTTGTAGACAGTTTTGACTCGTGTCAAGGAGTTGTTTTGAAAGTTTATACTCTTATCAAGGAGTGTGCAGATTATTTTGACATCAATGGTGATCTCCAGATTTCTGACCATATCTATGGAATCCATCGATCAGATGTTTTGGATCAGGTAATGGAAAATCATTGGGAGCATCTAAATTCTCAAAGTCGACACAAAGTTGAATTTGACGAGTTCCTTTACATATAGGCATAATTCTAGAGACCCATGTGGAATTCTCTATTTCTTGAAAAAAGCCAGCTTTCATAAACATTTTCATTTCAGCTTTGATGAATGGAATCGACCCAGATCTAAATTGTAGTTTAGTTTGCTTATCTTGATGAGTTTCCTTTTTCAAAGAGAAATTTTGAACATCCACTTTGGAGACTAAGTCATCCATCTCTAATTTGACTTGATCAATTTCATCATTGGTTACTTTAATACCTTCCACGAGTTCTAATGAAGTAGTCTCAGCTTCTTCCTTCTTAGCAACATGAACTTTTCCTTGAGTAGTGTAAAACGATGACGTCACATCCTCTCGGACTTCTATGCTAGATCGGCATACTTCACCTATAGAAGTGTTTTGTTCTTGTATTGCATTACACGAAACAACATCATAAGTATCCTCATCATGAAGCCTATTTGGCAATTGCTCCGCGTTTATTGTTGTGTCAAAACATCCAAATGAAACTGTGACAAGATTTGCAATTGCATCATCTTTATCAAGCATAATCTTACCTTCTCGAGCTAGTTGCAAGATTTTATCCTTCAAAATGAAGCATTTTTCAATGGGATGCCCAACCAAGCGGTGGTACTTGCAGTAATTGCGGTCATTTGTTCTTCCAGCCTCTTCAGGTCGCTTCATTTCGGCAACTCAATGAGTTTAGCTTCGAGCAAGTCATCAAGCATTGGAGCAACGTCAGAATCAAGGAATGGGTATTCCTTCTTTTGCATATCCTTCAAAGTCAGCTTCTTTGCAAAGTTTCGTTGGGATGAATCATTGTTTATTTCATCGTTCTTCTTTGACTTGGATCGAGAGACATTGACGGTCATGGATTCTTCACTTTCAACTTGGGGAAAAAGCTTGCCCCCTTTCTTGATATAATGTCCAACTTTTCCTTTCTTTGACTCATGAAGTGGGAAGAAGCTTTGGCCTTCACTTGAAGCAAGGCTCAGTTCCATGTCGTGCGCACGTGTGGCCAGCTCTTCAAGGTTTTCGGTTTTATGCCTTGGAGAATATATCATAAGCCCCATTGCATCCCTTGGATACACATTTCTATTGCAGAAGTTTCACACAAGCGATCCTTGCAGTTCAAACTCAAATTTCGCCATCGATTAATATAATCGATCACTTTCTCTTCATTCCACTGACGAGTGCTTGTAAGTTCGATCATACTGACGATCCTTCTTGTGCTATAAAATCGATCGAGGAATTCTTGTTCAAGTTGTTCCCAACTATCAATGCTTCCAGGCTCCAAGTCGGTGTACCAATCAAAAGCATTCCCTTGAAGCGAACGGACAAATTGTTTCATGAGGAGATCTCCAGTAGTTCCTGCATTATTACAAGTTTCTACGAAGTGAGCAACATGTTGTTTTGGGTTCCCTTTCCCATCGAATTGTTGGAGCTTTGGCGGTTGATATCCATTGGGCATCTTCATCGTGTCGATGCGACGAGTGTAGGGCTTCACGTAATTAAGTGAAGATTTTGAACCTCCCTCCAATTTGCACTTGATGGTTCCAGTGATGAAATCTTCTAGTCGATCCACAAGAATCATGCCGTCGGGCGAGACTTGAAGACCCTTAGCTTTCTCAGTCGAATGTCGTCTTGAGAGAGTGTCGTCCTCCTCAGAATCCTCGAGTTGGTCCTCGTTCACTTTTGAGTATCGTTTTGTTGATATCTCATCTTCTTCGGGATCCATAAGTCATTTTCCCATCGAGTGATTTGCCTTGGCATAGAGTCCTTGGCTCAGAAGTCTTTCAATCTTTGCATCTTGCTCTTGCGTACGCTTGTTGAGCCCTTCTATGGCCTTAGTTAGAGCCATGAGTTGTTCTTCCATAGTCGTAGCGTTTGTCGTCCTAACAGACGCTCCAGTCGAATGATGAGAAAGGGGTGAAGATCCACTGCTTTGAGAATCATCATTTGCCTTCTTTTCAATGAGCATGGTGCTTGGGTCATTCACCAAATCAGTCATAGTTCGGTACTTTGTAGGACGAACCATCTTTTGAAGAGAAGAGATGAGAGGTAGAGATGTACCACTGGGCGTGCCAAAAATTTGTTTACAGCAAATTTTAAAATCTGCAAAAAAGCTTAAATAGACAATAAAATAAGAAGTAACAAATAATATATATTTAAAATTTAAAAGTGGTTACAAAATCTCTATCTATGAATCCTCTGATTCTTCTCTTTGTTGAGCGTATGGATTCAAGTGCACTAGGCTTGTTCTTGAATAGTGTGATGCGACTTTCTCCAAGATTTGCGGATGGAGTCACAGATTTGAAGTGCTTGCTGACCTCCAACGCTTGAGGAGAATATCTATGCGTATATATGAATTTGTATGTAGATATGTATATATGTGTTTCTGTATATCTTCAAATGAATTCACAAGACCTCTTTATATAGATTTTGAAGAGAGTCCTTCATAGCAGCTTGATGACGTGTCATGATTTGATTGGCCCTTACTTTCTTGGAATGAAAGACTTCATTTGATTGGCCAAAACACATCACTTTGACATGTGGCACATTTTAATTGGCCACTTAATTATATGGTTTCAAATCTATCATTTTGACACATGGCTTGATATAATTGGCCAATAAATAAATATTAGAAATCAATTAATATCATTATTTAATTTCGGAAGTTAATATAATAAAATCCCAAAAATAGAAAATTAATTGATTACTAATAAATTATTTATAAGTGTCATTATTTAATTTTGGCATAAATTTCATGTATCTACACCTTCCACTACACCGCCAATCCTCTATTGTGACAACCTCGGTGCAACCTATCTCTCGAAGAATCCCGTCCTACACTCTCGTACCAAGCATGTGGATATTGACTTTCATTTTGTCCGAGATCGTATACAAGCCAAAGCTCTACAAGTAGCTTTCTTATCAAGCAAGGATCAATTAGCCGATATTCTCACCAAGCCTTTATCAAATTCCCGTTTCTCTAGTCTTCGAACGAGTCTCACTGTGATTTCTTCCCACCTGGACTCGAGGGGGCATGTTAGAGAGAATAAAACAAACAAATTTAACACACACCTCACCAACACATTCATGTGTTGTTACATGAGCACTTTTATATATTACGCGTACAATTTTGATTGATAGAATTAGTTAGGGTTTCAGATACCATTCCTTTTATATAGCAACATTAATTGTATTGTAAAGAGTGAAGAGAAATATAAAAAATGAAAACAGAGAGGTTTACTGCCTCTTCTCTTTACCTTCTCTGTTTATCTAACAAATGGACTTAACAGCATTTCTCGATTCATTCATCTGGTTACATGTGAAATATCAAAGACAATGCTAGCTGAAACCGAGTACATAAATGTAGTTTCATTATTGAAGCATTTGAAACATTTACTTGATGATGTTGCTGATCAAAAAGCACCTCAGGATGAAGCTTTGTTTAAAGAGTGTGAAGAGCGAGATATAGTTGTGAACGAGGCAAGAGAGTTTCTTGAGAAATGATACTCATATATTTAAAGCCTTATGTCACATAAGAATAGTACTCATATTATCTATAGTTGCAAAAGCAAAAATAGTATTGATTAGTTGTTTGTTTGTGATTGCTTGCTATGTAGTATTTGGATTTGTAGTAATTGGAATTATTTACTTTAATTAGTGATTGTATTTAGATTTGGAATTTCGTATGTAGATGGATGTTTGATGTTTAATTAATATATGTTTTGAATATTGAATTATGTTTATTAAAATATTTTTGAATGTTAAATTATTGCAGAATTCCACATATGTATTTGTACCCAGACATATAGGGCTAACAATTTGTTAATTTATATCTTGATTTAGATCATGTGGCCAAATGCAATGATTCAAAGTCTAAAGCGGTAATAAAGATCCAACATACTCTTCTAAGTTCCATACCTTACTCGAATAAGATACTGTTTGCGTTAATTTTGACTCGGCTACACCCCGACATCGAGGGATGCTTGGCATCAAGGGGGCGTGCCAAATTATGGTTTGAGATGCAGTGGACATCGAGGGATATTTGGCATCGAGGAATTGACATCAAGGGATGCTTGGCATCGAGGAATGCCAGAATATTGTTTGTCGTAAATCTGTCAGCAGATACCTCGACGAGCCAATGGCTCGATGTAAAATGCCTCGATATGATGTAAAATAAATGCGGGCGTGCCAATGTTTGTGCGTGCAAACATAACGATTTAAAACTAGACATGTTGATATCAGTATATTAATAATATAAGTGTCTTGATAATGACATATTGATATCGAAATAAGTTGTCCTGATAAGGCTGACTTCTAAACGATTGTGACAGAGTAGGCAAACACTACCCCTAGTTCTTTTCTATGTCTGCCTGGCCGCATGACTTAAATCATTTATGAAAATCTCTCTTAAATACCAACAACTCATAGCCAATTGATGGCCTGCTCAACATATCAACGGATTTGTAAATCAGCAAACAGGTTGAAGATCAATCAGTTTAATATTCACCTTGACAGAAGACATAAACTTGACAAAAGACAACATATCAATGAAAACCAATTGACGTAAAGCATATTTTAGTAAATGAATCAAGAGATACGAACCAAAATACTTCCATTAATAATAAAAGAAAATCAGTAAGTTCCCCGATATACAAATATTACAAAAAATATGCATAACGATAAAGATCTCCTGTTTTGGCGTGACCTGCCAAATGAGCTGATGAATCTATTAAGTGCTGAAAATTAACTCCTTGATCGGCAGGTAAACCCGCCGATGAGCTGATAATATATTATAGCGCAGTCTCTTGACAGAAAGTAACATTGACGACGGAAAACCACCGTCAATGGTTCGCCCTACCTTGATGGATGGCCACCAATCGGGCTCCTGATCAGCGGATGGCCACTGAAAAGGGCATTGATTGAGCAGATGGCTACTCAACCGATAGCCGTCAAGCAGATGGCTACTTGACGACGAGCTCATCAGACAGATGGCTACTCGATGAGTTTGTCATATAAATACGTGGGCACTTACATGACGGTTAACAACTTGCTACTTGGTTGATATTGAGTGGTTTCGCTCGAGACAGCTTCAGCTGACGGCGGAAGCAGCGGCGGCGGCGGTAGGACATCAGGCGGTCAGGGATCGCTGGTTGCTGAGGATTGACAGACTGATATCAAGGAGTTGGCAGACTGGTAACTTGACAGAAAACAGCGTGTTATCTGCTTGCTATTAAGGGGTTTCACTCGAGACAGCGTTCTGACGGCAGAAGAAGGCGGCGGCGGCGGCAAGACTTCAGGCGGCCAGGAATTGCTGGTGGCTGAGGAGGGACGGTTGATATCAAGGGATTAACAGGTGTTTGCTGACGAGAGAAGCAGAGGTGCGCTGGACTTCCGGTGAGGCGTAGAGCCGATCAGTGTAGACTGAAAATTTGTTGATTGAGTTGTGTGTGTGTTCTGCGCGTATGGCTGTCCTGCAGTATTTATAAACTGGAAATTGAGAGCTGATGGCCGAAAACTGCTCCCTTGATGGCCTATCTCCCCACTATCCCCACTACTTTTGAATTCCTCCACTATCTCCACATTCCCACTACTTTGAAGGTGGTTATTTCCTTCTTCTTCTTCTCTTTGAATTTTCAGATTTTGAATTTGAGAGGAAATAAAACGTGTACTGCCAACTACTCTTATGTAACCACTTTGAGATATTCTTGGGAGTTGGTTGTGTTCAAATAGCCAACTAATTATATGGCTTTTGTTATTATCTCTAACTTTAATTAATTATCTTAATAATTAATTAAATAGTCCTTTCACTTTTGGGCAATCTCATCGGTTGGGCCATGGGCTGTTGTGGGTCGGTTGGCCTGATAAATTGGGCCATTGACCTTATGTGATAATTGTAATTAATTATTTAACTAATTACTTAATGGCCTTATTATTATATGGGCCAATTAATAATACTCGGTCCAATTAATTAACTAATTAACTTAATTAATTAATTCATAATAGCCAAAATATCTTATTGGGCTCATTTGGCTCGTCCGTTTTTAACCATCACTTGACTTTATTAATTAATTACCTTTGGCCCATAAGTTAATTAATTTATTCATTAATTAATTTACACCTGGCCAAAATTAATTAATCATAACAATTAGGTTGTATCTCAAATTGGGCTCGTGACCCGTTTAATTTCGGTCGGATTGATTTCCGAATCAAAGTGGGTCCGATCCTGATCCAATTCACTTGGCTCGGTTCGGCCCATTGCCGTTTTTCGGCACTTCATCGAGCTGATATTCCTCGATTAATCGAGGGTGATTTTTTCGGTACAAACAGATACTTTAATTAATTAACATTTTTTTAGGGGACTTTATTTAATTAACTTTAGAAATACAATTTTCTCACGATTAGATTTGTACACATACTACTTTTATTAGTAAGAAGATGTTTAATGATTATATAACTTGTTATTGTCACATACACTGAACGATAATGATTTTAATTATTTTTGTTTTTGACGATTAATAACATAAGTGGCAAGGATTCTTGGTGACAAAAAAAAAATTAATCTTTACACTGATCACTAAATATTAATACTGCAATTTATGAACAAGTATTTTTGCAATTAAATTTGTTGAAAGAAAGTGGGTATTAATACAGGGAATTATAAATTTTTTTTTCCCCAACGGTTTAATCCCTTCAGGTTGGGCACATTAATGTGGGTACCTCTCCCAACAGGGATTCAAAACTGAGTCCGCTATTTCGTAATGACTAGTCTCTTCCACTACAAGAAAAGCATGATTTTCCGACGGACGAAATCCGTTGGACCACTACAAGAAAAGCATGATTTTCCAACGGAAATTTTCCCAAGCCACTTTTTCCGACGGTTTTTCCGACGGATGAAATCCGTCGGAAAATTGCGGAAAATCCTGTTTGTCACTAATTACAACATACAAAGGTAATATTCTAGAACCAAGTCAGTCCAGTCCAAAATAGGACCATTTAGTCTAAACAATCACACTCCAACCCACCCCCACTAACTTTTGATAATCAAAATTGAAACAGGAACTTCAATTCATTGGAAGGAGAAAGAGAAAGAAATCAGGCAATTACTCTTTCTCCAATTGTGACCGGAAACTCTTCATAAATTGACATGCACAAATTATTGTAAAAGCACGAGAATATGTAGTGGACATGTGTTGTTACAACAAAAGAACGGATTTCTTTAGTAGGTCAAATTTTATTTGAAGTTGATTACTTTGCTCTATTTAGTAAATTAAGTTTAAGTGGTATTTATCGTTTGAACAACAATTGCGTATCTGCTCGACCTAGGTTTCAGAAGCTAAAATATGATATAGAGTTTATACAAAAATTCAAGTTACTCGAGTTTAACTAGTTACGGATTAGAAAGTGAATAAGACGAATCGCAATTGTAGAAATTACATTAATTCTACACAACATATATACATAATATAATTGATGCGAATTAAATCATGTTTCACTTATCAATTACACAAAATTAACGATACTAAATCGAATTGAATTTTTACACAACTAGAAATTAGCCAACTGGGGGTGTGCTTGTATGGAAAACAAAAGGTGAAAATGTAGTTCTACATGCAGATTATAAATTAAGAGGATTAACCCTATTAAATTATTATTTAAAAAATTACCAACCTAGTTAAAAATATTAATTAGCATATCGATGAGACTGTAAGTCGTCTGTAACTTATACTAATTTTTGTAATTAGTTTATATTAGCTACAACATCTCTTCATAAATTATTCAGCTTCAGCAAGCAATCTGCACAAATGAGAAGAAAGAGATTAGTTCGTGTTTTGATAAAAGAGAGGAAATGAAATTAGGGATTTGATTCTATTTTTCCCTTTTCAGTTTGTAAATAAGCTGTTTTGTATTTAAGGGCATTTTTGTAATTTTATTAGTATAGAGGCGGTTATTTTTGTATATATAGTTGAGGGTTCGATTCCTCATTGTAACTTACACACATTTTTTCATATTCAGAGAAATAAGAATTTTATTCTTCCCAGTTCTTCTCTCATTTTTCTTCTGTAAAATTCAAGTTCAAATCTTTTATTATTGTAAAGATTCTAATATGGTATCAGTAGAATAACTAATTCATCGTTTCCGCGCTGTTCTACGAATTCAAATCATCCATTCTTTGATCTTTTTGATCAGTTTCTTGATCACCCTGATCATTTTTTTCCTATTCTGTTTTCTTGTTCCTGGGATATGGATTCTTCAGGTTCTGTTTCCTCTACAGTCACTGGCTCACTCCGCTCTAAACCTCCTATGGAGGATCCTTCACACCCTTTTTTCCTCCACCCTTCAGACGGCCCCGGTCTACTTCTTGTTCATCAGCCCCTTAAGGGTGATAACTATACTTTCTGGTCCCATTCTATGTTACTTGCACTTAATGTCAAACATAAACTCGGTTTCATCAATGGATCTCTTCAAGATCCTGGCCCCACCGATGAAAATCTCCAAACAGCTTGGTCAAGAAACAATGATGTTGTGATTTCTTGGATCCTAAATTCAGTCTCTCCAGAAATTTACTCAAGTATAATGTACACTACTTCTGCCAAAGCCATGTGGGATCAATTGAAGAACCGTTTTCAACAGAGTAATGGGCCCAGGAAATTGCAACTCCGAAGGGAATTGGCAACTCTTCATCAAGAAAACCTTTCAGTACAGACATTCTTTACAAAACTAAAGTCGGTTTGGGATGAATTAGCCAACTACAGGCCTGTTTTACACTGTAACTCTTGTGACAGTGTTGAAAAAGTTCATAATCTTTATCAGGAAGACTTTATTCTAACATTTCTTCTTGGTTTAAATGATTCTTTTGATAATCTTCGTAGTCAGATCCTACTAATGGATCCTTTACCTCATATTGACAGGGTCTTTTCCCTTGCTACTCAAGAAGAAAGACAGAAGCAAGTTGGTCATACTATAGCCTTGGATTCAACCTCATCCATGGCTTTTACTTCTAAATCTTCTTCCCAAAATCCTAGTATTTTGAATCAACCACAGAAAAGAAATTATAATCAGTTCCAACAGAACACTACAAATACTTCTTCCCAAACTCAACCTACCTTTAATCCAAACTATAAAAGGAAGGAAATCCCTGTTTGTTCTCACTGCAACTATAAAGGCCATACTATTGACAAATGTTACAAACTCCATGCTTATCCAGTTGGATACAAACCTCCAAATAAATCCAAACCCTCACCTTATCCTACCAATCAAGTTACAAATTTAAACCCCACAGAATCATTGCCTACTCAAAATATGTCTTTATCTAACCCACTGACTCCACTGCTCCAAAGTCTGAACCAGGAACAATGTCAACACTTAATGAACCTGTTCAGTACACATTTGAACATCAACACTACTGCTGACACATCTCCTGACACTGCACACATCTCTTGTGTATCAGGTATCTGCTCAACTTCTCTTTTTCATAAAACTGCTCCTAATCCTACAGCTTGGATAATTGATTCTGGTGCTACTAAGCACATTTGTTATAATGTGTCTCTTTTTACTTGTTTGAAACCTATCAATAATGCTTTTGTGATACTCCCTGATAATAGTAGATTATCTGTCACTCACATAGGGGATGTTAAATTAAATTCTCTTTTAACACTTAATGGTGTTTTTTACATACCTACTTTCAAATTTAATCTAATTTCTGTTAGTGAATTAATCAGCAAGAACAATCTTAGTATTAAATTTTTACAAGAATCCTTTGTGATTCAGGACCTACAATTGAAGATGATTGGAGAGGGTAGATTGATTGATGGCCTCTATGTCCTACAACCCAGTTCAGAACATTCATCTTACTGCAACAAAATTTCTAGTGTAGTATGGCATAGAAGGCTAGGTCATATGCCTTATAAGAATATGTTAAAACTCAAGGATGTTTTAGATATGGATTCTACACATACCTGTACTAGTTCTAGTTTTAGTCCCTGCTATATTTGTCCTCTTGCTAAGCAAAAGAGACTTTCTTTTTCTACTTCTGTTTCCAGTAGCACTGATATTTTTGAATTAATACATTGTGACACTTGGGGACCATTTCATGTTCCTACACTTTCTGGACAGAAATATTTTGTTACTATCATTGATGATTTTTCCAGATTTACCTGGATTAGCTTATTAAATAATAAGTCTGATGTTTCTCATGTCATTCCCAGTTTTATTAACATGGTTAAAACTCAATTTAACAAAGTTGTTAAAACATTCAGGAGTGATAATGCTCCTGAATTAAAGTTCACTGAATTATTTAATAAACTTGGCATTGTGCATCAGTTTTCCTGTGTGGAAACTCCACAACAAAACTCTGTTGTGGAGAGGAAACATCAGCATTTGTTAAACATTGCTAGAGCACTTTACTTTGAGTCTAAAGTTCCTTTATATCTATGGGGTGAATGTGTTTCTACAGCTGCTTACATTATTAATAGGACTCCATCTAAAGTTTTACAACACAAAACACCTTTTGAATTATTATATAAATCTTCTGTTGATTATTCTTGTATGAAATCTTTGGGATGCCTTGCATTTGCATCTACAATTACACAGGGCAGAACAAAAATGGACCCAAGAGCAAGAATTTGTATTTTTATAGGTTATCCCATGGGTACTAAGGGGTATAAACTGTTTGATATTAAAACTAAAGATATTTTTCTCTCTAGAGATGTAATTTTTCATGAGGATACATTTCCTTTTCATCATTTATCTAATGGATCTAATTCCTCTGTCTCTTCTACTGAATTTCCTACAGAACCCATTTTTCCACATAATTCACCTTTCTATGTTGCTGATTTTTCTGAACAATTTTCTTATAATCCTGATCATGTACCTGATTCTGAAAATCATATTTCTACTGGTGATTCTAATCCTCCTAATCATGATTCTACTCTTCAAGATACTAATACTAATATAAGAAGATCAACTAGAACATCAAATAAACCATCTTATCTTAATGATTATGTTTGTAATTCTGCTGTTGACAGTAAGAAACACTTTATTAAATATCCCATTTCTACTGTATTACATTTTGATAATATTTCTAATTCTTTTAAGTCTTTTATACTTAACATTTCGTCTGAGTATGAACCTCAGTTTTATCATCAAGCTATTAGTAATCCTAAATGGATTGAGGCCATGAACACTGAAATAACAGCACTTGAGTCCACAAACACTTGGACAGTTGTACCATTACCATCAGATAAACATCTAATTGGATGCAAATGGGTTTACAAAATTAAAAGGCATTCAGATGGCACTGTAGACAGGTACAAGGCCAGATTGGTTGCTAAGGGTTATACTCAGCAGGCTGGAATAGATTATAATGAGACCTTCTCACCAGTTGCTAAGATGGTCACTGTAAAAGTCCTACTAGCCCTGGCTGCTTCTAAGGGATGGGGACTGTTTCATCTTGACATAGATAATGCTTTTCTTAATGGTGACCTCCATGAAGAGGTCTACATGGATTTACCATTAGGCTATCCAAGGTCACACTCAAATCCTAAAATGGTTTGTAGACTAAATAAATCTCTTTATGGTCTTAAACAGGCTTCAAGACAATGGAATAATAAGTTTACAGAATGTTTATTAGCTTATGGTTTTGTGCAATCCAAAGCAGATTATTCCTTGTTTATAAAGGGCTCAGGTAATACTTTTATTGCTCTTTTACTTTATGTTGATGATATCATTATTTCTAGTCCTTCTGTTACTCTTATTAATGCTTTGAAATCTTATTTACATTCAAATTTTAAACTAAAGGACTTAGGTGATCTTAAGTATTTTCTTGGCTTAGAGATAGCAAGATCCTCTAAAGGAATTGTGCTATCTCAAAGACATTATGCTTTGCAAATTCTTGATGATACAGGATACTTAGATGCTAAGCCTCTCTCCTTACCTATGGATCCCAAAATGAAATTTAATTCCCAAGATGGGGAGTTATTGGCAGATATAACTGCATACAGAAGGTTAATTGGTAGACTTCTATACTTGTGCATTACTAGACCCGATCTAAGCTATGCTGTGCATAGACTTAGCCAGTTTGTTTCTCAACCCAGAACACCACATCTAATGGCTGCTCATCACATTTTAAGATATATTAAGTCCTCTCCAGGACAAGGGTTATTTTATTCATCTACTTCTTCCTTACAATTAAAAGCCTATGCAGATGCTGACTGGGCCTCTTGTCTGGATACAAGAAGGTCAGTCACAGGGTTTTGTATTTTTTTAGGGACTTCTTTAGTCTCTTGGAAATCCAAGAAACAGGTAACAGTTTCAAAGAGTTCTGCTGAGGCCGAATATAGGTCCTTAGCAGCAGTTTCAAGTGAGATACTTTGGCTACATCAAATTCTAAGTCAATTAGGGTTCCAACCTAATTCTTCTACATTACTCTTCTGTGACAACCAATCCGCAAGACATATTGCAACTAATCCTATTTTTCATGAAAGAACTAAACATATTGAATTGGATTGTCATTTTACTAGAGAACAGGTAAACAAAGGTATTATCAAGCTCATGCCAATTCGTTCAGAAGACCAAATAGCTGATATACTGACAAAAGCATTAAGGTTACCTCAGTTTCGTTTTCTGATCTCCAAGCTCTCACTCATCAATATCTATGGCTCGGCTTGAGGGGGGTGTATTAGCTACAACATCTCTTCATAAATTATTCAGCTTCAGCAAGCAATCTGCACAAATGAGAAGAAAGAGATTAGTTCGTGTTTTGATAAAAGAGAGGAAATGAAATTAGGGATTTGATTCTATTTTTCCCTTTTCAGTTTGTAAATAAGCTGTTTTGTATTTAAGGGCATTTTTGTAATTTTATTAGTATAGAGGCGGTTATTTTTGTATATATAGTTGAGGGTTCGATTCCTCATTGTAACTTACACACATTTTTTCATATTCAGAGAAATAAGAATTTTATTCTTCCCAGTTCTTCTCTCATTTTTCTTCTGTAAAATTCAAGTTCAAATCTTTTATTATTGTAAAGATTCTAATAGTTTATCTTCATAATTTGATAGTAATTCAAAATCCTAATAGTGTAATGATTGAAGTAAGAACATATTCATGAGGAAAAAAAACACAAAGAGAATGCAATATATAATTGGCTACAAACAATTTAACTTTAACTCCTTAATAATATATATATATATCGAGTTTAACTAGTTAGTGGATTAGAAAGGGGTCAAGATCCTCTGTACCACAATTTGTGTACCACAAGTGTGTACCACAAATGAGGAAATGACACATGTATATATAACAATTATAATAATTGTTATATATACATGTGTCATTTCCTCATTTGTGATAATTGTTATATATACATGTGTCATTTCCTCATTTGTGGTACACACTCGTGGTACACAAATTGTGGTACAGAGGAACTATTGCCATTAGAAAGTGAATAAGACAAATCGCAATTGTAGTAATTACAATAATTCTACACAACATATATTATATATATGTACACAATCTGAAGCTTTGTTCCTAAAAACTTGGTAGAAAAGCTTGCTATGTTGTCCATGGAACGCATCGCCGCATCCGCAGTTATATCTGCACCAGAATATAGAGAAGAAGAAAAAAGAGGCGGAAGGAAATCATAAGGCCAAAAGGGAAAAATTAAACTCATAGTTGCTCCTGCAGATGAAAGAGCAGCACGTGATAATTAAACTCCAAAGTTATAGCACCTTATCAGACTGGTGAAAATGATTTTTATTTTTTAGTTTTCGTAGTTCCAATTCAAGTTTCATTTAAGTTACAGTTTAACAAAAAAAAATTACTCCCTCTGTCTCATTTATTTTGCTCTATTTGTTACAGTATCATATCAAACTTTTCAATACTTTAAATGACTTATCATATTAAATTATTCACGTTCAGGTGTATTAAACATTTTAAATATTAATATATATAGTATTATGATATTATTAACTTATTAGTGAATATATTAATTAAATTGTTTATTATAATTTTTATAAAATTAGTCAAGTTGATCAGTTGGCCGTACCAAGTGAGCAAAGTAAATGGAACGGAGGAAGTATTTATTTATATTCACTTAACTTATTTAACTCAACTGGAGAAGTAAAAATAAATTACTAGTTTTTGAAAATAGGTTGTTTTTCTCTTGCATTGATTAGGGGGATGGGGGTGGGGGGAGAAATTAAATAGTATAATCGTCGCATCATGTTGTTCAGTCCAGGGGCAGATCCATGATTTTTGATTAGGGAGGGGGGGCTAAATTTATACAAAAAAAATCTATTAAACAGTTAAACTTAAAAGTTATATTATTCACGAGAAAATATATAACGCGCAATACACAAATGGGGAGGTCAAGTATGACAAAATTTTAATTACATATGTTATAGTATCAAAAGAACCCAAAATATCTACATATTTACTCTAATAATTAACTACGATGGTTTTTTATCTTTAGAAATCGGTCCATGATAGCATCGTTTCAAATACTACTAAATATGTCTCTCCCTATAAAGACAAACTATCATTTAGCCATTGATCAACCATTCAGTTAGGAAGTCGATTCTTTACTATCTTCTTAGCCGAAAAAGCTCTCTCCACTGATGCAGTTGGTAGAACAAGCGTCAATGTCACAAGTTTGTAGACCATCGAGAATGCAACATGTCTTTTAGTTGCAACCATCTTCTTAGCAGGATCATCAATCTCTTTCAATTTAGAAAAATCATCACTTGTGTTGGAGAAGATAAATATAGAGTGTACTGAAGTTAAAATATTTAAGGGAGGTTTGATGATTTCCAAAACACATCAGGATCAGCTAATTATGAAAAACTTAGTTAAAACCCTTAGAAGAATTTTGACCAAGTAAGAAGACAAATCATAAGGGTCAAATATTCATGGTCCAAAAGACTACTGATCCGCTGAAGGGAAGAAATCAGACTGGTGAAGATCAGCCGACTCAGATCAGATTTGTTCAAGTTTGGAATCAGCTTTGCTCATCCTTAGACTTATGTTCTTATCAGCCGAGTGGAAATGATCAAGAAGTCTCCCCAATGGTAATAAATGCCCTTAGAGTAATAAATGATGAAGTCCGAGGATATTAATGACAAATGATTGAAGAATACCTCGTATCAGCTCGGTGCATTTAATGCTGCCTGACAGAAAGTACTGTTGCAGTCTGTCACTGTGCAGAGAGCAGTTCGCGGAAATTAAGGACCAGAAATCGAGAAATTTGAATTGTGTCTCTCTTCAATGGACATAATTCAAATGAATGAGTATAAATAGCTGAAGAGATGAAGAGAAAAATAACACAAAAACCGAGGGATCATTTACTAAGTCTCAAGAAGCTCAAGAATAGCTCACTCGTCTGTTGAAGTCATTTTTTGACAGAAGCTTGTTGAAGGAAAAAAAATACATTTTCTGAGTGAATCTGTGTAAAGAGAGTATTGTGAGGAGTTCTTATCCATCTGTGTGAGTGATAAGTCTCTGTAGAATAGGACCTCTTTGTGATTTCCTATTGCGCACTTGTGGCCTCTTCATTTGTTGATTGGCGCAAGCAGAGTATACTGTAAACTTTGTGATTATAGTATAACCCAAGGTCTAAGTGACTTGAAAGAGTGGACTAAAGGATTTAAATCCATATAACCACTATAAAAATTTCTGTGTTCAAACTTGCATCATTTTCTAGCATACTTATAAACTTGCATAAGTACACTTGACAAACTATTTGAAAATGATTTTAAAGAAGTCTTTTAACATGTGAAAAACACTTATAATATCCGCTGCAAGTATTCTGGTATTAAAACTGATTTTGACTAAATTAGCTAAGCGACTATCAGATTAGTTGTCAACTAAGTTGTTCAAAGATTTGTTCGTGATCAGCTTCGTCAGCTTACTGTTCTGTTACATCTTAGTCTGCTTATAGTTAAGCAAAAGTTTTAAAGTTAAAAGTTGATTAAATTTTTAGAGGTCTATTCACCCCCCCCCTCTAGACCTCATCTGACCACTTGGGACCAACAACTTGATCGAACATCCTAGTATAATTTTCAAGTTGATTGGGAAGGGCCGAGAGCTCAAGAAAAAAAAAACTCATTTGGAGATATTGGGAATAGATAAAAATTGAACTTTTGTAGGGCTTAGAAATGGAGTAGATTGAGTTATTATTAAAGTTGATTGTGTGATATTAATTGAATTAAGATTATATTTGGGATGAAATTTTCATATTGGGCTAATTTATTAATTTTTTTCCATACACCATTATATTAAAAAAAAATCAAAATTTGAGGGGGGGCTATAGCCCCCCTTGTCCCTGTCTCCGTCCGCCTATGGTTCAGTCCACGTGGTATTATCGATCAATGTAGTTAATACATGTGAACTAAAATACAACATATCCCCATGTTCTCCTAAGACATAGGATTTTAAAATTGTGTTCACATTGCATAGAACATGAATAATGTGAAATTTCAATTTACAAGTAATAACTATATTCATTGGTTGCACCAAGTGTACTTGATGACGTGGTATATCGGTTATACTAAATAATAATTATAATTCTATATCTGAATTTATTATTAATTAATTCTTGAATCACCCAATAACTTTTTTTACTGTGATCCAATATACATAAATTAGAGTGTAACGAAACTAAAACAAATATTTTGTGACTACATACCAATCACCATGCCGGGTCTTGTTTATTATATTTAGCACATTTTTAAACTGCGGCTTTAAAGTGGAAGGATTACTTTTTACATTATAAATAGAACCGAAACTTTTCTATTTTTATTTTTTTATTGTATGTATTAACAGGAGTAATTATATATGTTTTGTATACTGTCTAAGATACTTAATCTGAATTTAGATCTATCTATAACTGATTCAAGAATTTAAATCCTAACTAAATTTAAAATTTTATGAAAGTATTGTGCATACTGAAAAAAAAAATCCCTAAATTGAAAGTTGATACTTTGAAAATATTGGGGGATTCTAGGGTGCCGCTACGTTAGGTGCCGCTAATTATCACATTAGGTGGTATTACCATAAAATGTGTATCACATTGTATGGTATAACTCACATGTGACAGTACATGCTCACATTACATAGTATTAACCCCATATATTTAGTATGACCCCCACATCATGTAGTATTTATTCCAAATTAGGTAGTATTACCACGCAATGTGTGTCACATTCTATGGTATAGATTATACTCCTATATGACAGTACGGACTCACATAACATAGTATTAGCCTCATATATTCAGTATGACCACACATCATGTAGCATGTATTCCACATTAAGTGGTACCATGCAATTTGTATCACACTAATTGTTATAACTCACATGAAACAGTACATGTTCAGATTACATAGTATTAATCCATATATTTAGTATGACCCCTCATTATATAGTATTTATTCCACATTAGGTGGTATTACAACGAAATGTGTATCACATTTTATGGTATAATTCACATGTGATAGTACGAGCACACATTACGTAGTATTAACCCCATATATTTAATATGATCACACGTCATGTAGTATTAATTCTATATTAGGTGATTTATGCAATTTTTCCAAAGTTAATATTAATTATTCAAAAAAAAATTACATATTATTTATTTTAAAATATTATTGTAACATTCATTTATTTATTTTCATAATAATTTATTAGAAAATAATATACTATTTAATGTTACTAAATATATAGTATAATATCATTTGTTGTGGTATGATACCACTTATTGTGGTAATATTATTATGACATGTTGACAACTTGTTTAATAAATTACTAATTAATGTCATGTCTTATTGTCCCACTTAAAGTGGAATACATACATGATGTGTGGTCATACTGAATATATGAGGTTAATACTATGTTATGTGAGTCCGTACTGTCATATATGAGTATAATTTATACCATAGAATGTGACACATATTGCGTGGTAATACCTCCTAATTTGGAATAAATACTACATGATGTGGGGGTCAAACTAAATATATGGGATTAATACTATGTAATGTGAGCATGTACTGTCATATGTGAGTTATACCATACAATGTGATACACATTGTGTGGTAATACCACCTAATGTGATAAATTAGCGGCACCTAACGTAGCGACACCCTAGAATTTTCCGAAAATATTTAGGTACCCGCTTATAATCTGTATGAGATGAGAACATCTGCTTCCCAATAGACTAATTGGGTTAAATTTAATCTACTTGAGTTAAATTAGTTAAGTATAAGTAAAAAAATGAATTATATATTTTTGATTCTAAATTAATGAGATGGTAAAATCTTCACTAGAAGGTTTAGGCAAGAATTTTCCAATAAATATGATGTCAAATAATACATCATATTAGTCGTTTCACATTATGAACCAATATAATTTATGCTTGTTTCTTTAAAATGATTGGAGCAATCAAAGGGAGTTCAAAATCTTGTGCGAATTATGGTAATATTATTTATGATTTAAAAGCTTTTGCTGGGATCTTCAGACAGTTTAGAGCACAACATGTCGGCTAAGAAGGGAATAGAGTGGCACATAAAATTGCTAGATTATCTTACGTTGCCTCTTATTCGTCTAATGTTTTACCTTATTCTATTTCGAACATTGTTCCTTTGAGCTTGTTTGAATGAAATTTTGTCGTGTTTCTAAAAAAAAATGTACAATTTGTTGTAAAATATTTATTTGGTTAAGTAATTATGTATGAAGAGATTGACGAATAATGGTGATAATTGTAAAGAGAGATATAACAACGGAGGGAAAAACAAACGTATATAAAATTGGGGGATATAATTTGGGGGGGGGGGGGGAAATATATCATTAAATAACAAATCAGTTACATGGGGAGTTACAAATCCCACAATACATGGATGTGGGATAATAGATATCTATTACAAAATAAGCCCCTAAACTATACACATATTAAATACGAATACCCACTAAAATATATTATTTACAACACTCCCCTTGGGGATTCCTATTGAGCCATTATTATGCTTTTCATGTTGCCTCGTTAAAACCTTCCGAGTAACAAAAACCCAATGGGAAAAAAAAATCTCGGTTAGGAAAAAGAGGACAATGCATAATATTTTCAACCAACAAATGTTGCCTCATTAAAACCTTGGCGGGTAACAAAAACCCTGTGGGAAAAATAAACCCCGCTCGAAGGAAAAAGAGTACAACAGGTAGGGGTGAACGCGGTCGGGTTTTAGCGGGTGACAATGAAAAAATTAACCCGACCCGACACATGCGGGTTGCCAAAATTATAAACCGCACCCATATTTTTAAGTTCATAAACCGCACGGTTCGGGTGAGGTGGGTGCGGGCGGTCGACGGGCGGGTTGGCGGGTCAACCATTGAATATAGTATATTCAACTAATTTATACTACATAAAATTCAATCTTACTAGGAAGAATAAAAATAAAATAAGATTGCGCAAACTCATGGTTAACGGCCCATTTTACAACTATAATTCCTAGCTACACAATTCTCCAATCCGATTTGTTCAACAAAATTAATCATTGGTAAGGTGATTTTTATGGATAGGATCAATTCCTACAATTGTTTTATAAGAAGAAACTACGTACATACAGTGCAAAAATTAATAAGTTAATTGATGCATAAGTTACAGTACTCATTTTTTTTATAGAAATAAAAAAATAATTAAATATATTCTAAACTCACATGTTCTCCAAACTCTTTTTGTGTACTGCGAAAGAAAGGGATCTACAGTTAACAAGAGCACATAAAATAAGGAAGGTGTCGCAAGATCTTTAAACTAAACATCCAACAAACGGAATTGGGTATGGTTAATAACTATGAATAACTTAAACTTATAAAACTTTGATGTTCCTCTTTCCTCTTGCCCGCTCAAATTTCATACCCTTGGCTTGCACATATGGCTTGGTGAGTGATGAAATTTGAGAACTTATTTTCAATCTTAATTTTTTAGGAGAGAACTGGAGAGTGGAGCTAGCATGAAGCTTAGAAATGGAAAACCCTAATTATTTCTCAATGTTTTGTTTAGTAAGTGTTGTTGGGCAGAGAAAACATATAATATTTGGATGGATCGGGTTAGGGGCTGTTTTTAACAATTAAAACTGCAACCCGACCCATAACTTTCGGGTGGTCACAATTTCAACCCGTTACTAGTTTTATAAGAATAAAAACCGGCTGTTTCAGGTTGGATCAGGTCGGGTTGAGTGGGTCGGGCAGGTTGGACGGGTTAATGAACACCCCTAGCAACAGGGCACCCGGGTATCTTCTGTATACGGAATACCTGCACGGTACTCCTCCTCAAGTTAACTCCACTGAAACCTATAATGGAGCGAGCTCAGATAACCTGTGCAAGCCAATAGCTTTAACATGTTTCTCAAAAGTGATCTACAAATTGACTTACATTAAATCCAAACATAAAGATGAATTGTCTTGTTTACCAAATGGAGATAAAATAATTTCTAGAAGTAACCAAATTCTTCATAAGGAACAATAGTCATGTAGTACATAAATCTCAAATCAATTTTCACAAAGATAAAACCGTTTTGAAGTCTCGAGATTCAATTTCTTAAAACACATATGACATAAATAATATCCCAAAAAATCAATCTGCCAAAATAATCCAAAATTCCGTCGGCCTCAATTCGCTGAATTTTATAAATTTAATCAAATTCTCATGTCATGTGTTTTGGGAAATTAACTGAACTAATAGCTATTTCGGTCTATTGAAATTGATGGTTTACTCGTTGTTGAATTGAATATATAGGCACACCATCTATATGTACACTTATGTACACATATACAATCAAATAAGAATACACATTTTTTTTAGGATCAGTCATAATCAGGACCAAATTAGTTTAGGGCCATGTTAAACAAAAAATTTGGTTTGATTTACATAATATTTGTGATCAAAATTTTGGCTTCAACTTTGTCTTTATTAACATGAATATTATGATAATGCAAGCATGAGAATTTTAACTTAATTCAGAATTTACATGATCAAGAATCACCCACCAGAGCTGGTAATAATTTCATCTGATAAACTTGTACTTGTAATCTGTTTACTCTTGTACTTGTAATAATTTCATTATCAATAAAAAGTCAAGTTTACTCCAACATATCTTTTCTATCTCAGAAAATTTTGAGGATTACAATCTTTAGTATAGGTATTAACAGGTACTTAGCTGAAGTTTTGTCATCATCAAAAAGGGGGAAATTGTTGGATAAAGATGAAGAAGAAGATACACTGAAGACAATTTGTAAAGGAAGGTTTTGATGTATTCCAAAACTTCAAATCTGCTAAGTATTGATTAACTTAGCTGATATCCCTTTGAAGAATTTTGACTAAGTATAGAAGATATCAGAAGAGTCAAAATTCAAGGTCCAAGGCTACTGATCTGCTGAAGGAAATAAATCAGGCTGGTGAAGATCAGCCGACTCAAAACAGATTTGTTCAACTTTGAGATCAGCTTAGTTCGCCATCAGACTTGTCCTTTCGTCAGCCAAGTGGAAAAGATCAAGAAGCCTTCCCAACGGTAATAAATGCCCCTGGAAGTAATAAATGCAGAAGTACAAGGCTATTAAAGACAAATGATTGAAGAAATGCTTCGCATCAGCTGGGTGCATTTGATGCTGTCTGCAGAAAAGTACTGTTGACAGTACGGACAGATTGCAAAGAGCCGTTCGCGGAAATTAAGGACCAGTACTCGAGGTTTTTGAATCTTGTCTCTCTTCAACGGACATTTTTCAAACCTTAAGTATAAATAGCTGAAAGAGACGAAGAGAAGACACAACAACACAATCTCTGAGAAAATTTTCGAAGCAGAACTCTTTAAGTCTCAAGAACAGCTCACTCATCAGCTTAGTCATTTGTTGACAAAAGCAAAGTTGAAGAACAACGATAAACTACATCTTCTGAGTGATTTTGTAATCGTGAGTGTTGTGAGAAGTAGATATCCATCTTTGTGAGTGATATTACTTCGGAGAGTAGGAGTTTCTGAGTGATTTCCTACTGCGCACTTGTGGCCTTTTCATTTGTTGATTGGTACAAGCAGAGTATACTGTAAACTTTGTGATTATAGTATAACCCAAGATCTGAGTGACTTGGAAGAGTGGACTAAAGGATATTTAAATCCATATAACCACTATAAAAATTCTGTGTGTTTTTACTTGCATTTTTACTTGCATATTTTCTGTTGCATAAAAACACTTTGATTTAACTGTTTGAAAAGTTTATAAAGAAAAGAGTTTTATAAAACTGGGGAACAAACTTTCAAACTACTAAGTTTACTTGTGAAACACTTTACAAATCCGCTGCAAGTACTCTAAGTATTGAAACTGATTTCAGCAAAATCAGCTAAGTAACTATCAGATTAGTGGTCACCGAAGCTGTTCAAAGATTTGTTCGCGATCAGCCAAGTAACTTACTGTTGATAACATGTTAGACTGTTTTAGCAAGGACTAAAGTTTTAAAGTTAAAAATTGTTAAAAAGTTTAGAGGTCTATTCACCCCCCCCCCCCCGACCTCATCTGACCACTTGGGACCAACAATAAGAATAAAAACCGGCGGTTTCGGGTTGGATCGGGTCGGGTTGAGCGGGTCGGGCAGGTTGGACGGGTTAATGAACACCCCTAACAACAGGGCACCCGGGTATCTTCTGTATACGGAATACCTGCACGGTACTCCTCCTCAAGTTAACTCCACTGAAACCTATAATGGAGGGAGCTCAAATAACCTGCGCAAGCCAATAGCTTTAACATGTTTCTCAAAAGTGATCTACAAATTGACTTACATTAAATCCAAACATAAAGATGAATTGTCTTGTTTACCAAATGGAGATAAAATAATTTCTAGCAGTTACCAAATTCTTCATAAGGAACAATAGTCATGTAGTACATAAATCTCAAATCAATTTTCACAAAGATAAAACCGTTTTGAAGCTCGAGATTCAATTTCTTAAAACACATATGACATAAAGAATATCCCAAAAAATCAATCTGCCAAAATAATCCAAAATTCCGTCGGCCTCAATTCGCTGAACTTTATAAAATTTAATCAAATTCTCATGTCATGTGTTTTGGGAAATTAACTGAAATAATAGCTATTTCGGTCTATTGAAATTGATGGTTTACTCGTTGTTGAATTGAATATATAGGCACACCATCTATATGTACACTTATGTACACATATACAATCAAATAAGAATACACATTTTTTTTTAGGATCAGTCATAATCAGGACCAAATTAGTTTAGGACCATGTTAAACAAAAAATTTGGTTTGATTTACATAATGTTTGTGATCAAAATTTTGGCTTCAACTTTGTCTTCATTAACATGAATATTATGATAATGCGAGCATGAGAATTTTAACTAAATTCAGAATTTACATGGAAATTATTGTATGATATGATTTTTAGAATTTTCGGGAAATATGTTTATACGGAAGTCGTAATTTTCAGAGCATGTTATTCTAGTCCGATTGACCTGAAACTTTTATTGAAGTATGCTCGTATGATATTGTAACTGCCTGAATTTTTCATATTTGTTGGATATGTATTTTGTTCTGAAATTTTTTTTTTCTTTGAATCCTAAGGTTGGAATACTCATCAATTTGAATAATAACCATATTCAGATTTGAACTATGTTTGGTTTATTTTGGACCACATTTTGGGTGGCTTCATTTTAATCCGACTATTATGATATTTAGTGGTATTAGCTCGATTTACTTTTTTAAGTAAATTTTAAATATTGGAATATATTTGGTTCCTAGGCATAATATGTGGGGGATAATGTCTGGCCAATAGTGCAACTATGCACATTATCCTAAGGGATAGATCATTAATATTAATGCCTAGTAAGACCTCTATGACAACAATATATGACACATACGATTTGATAGATGGCTTTGGAAATGTCCATCTTATGTTGTCAAATGGCACGATTTTAGCCATTAAAGAGGCTTTGTATGCTCCACATTCAAGGAGAACGTTGTTGAGTTTTAAAGATATTCGAGTTAATGGTTATCACATTGAAACCACTGAGAAAAATGGAATAGAGAATTTATGCATTACCTCTAATTTGTACGGCCAAAAGCGTACTTGGAATAAATTAGAGGGACTATCGACTAAGTTATATAAGACACAATACGAGTGCCTGAGGCACACCTTGTCAAAGGCTCGAAGCCAAGTGAATCGAGCATGTATTTCCTATGGCATAACTGACCAGGACAACTGAGTCAAAAATATGATGCGCCATATTATTAATACCTCTATCGGGCATCCACTAACGAATAATAAGGATCTAGTACACAGTGATTACTCGTGTGTACTATGTTTTATTGAAAAACTGGATCCTATGCCAGCTTATGCACAAACGAATAAGGATTCTCTCGTTTTTTTGGAGCGTATCCAATGGGACATATGTGGACACATACACCACCTTATGGACTTTTCAATGACTATTGCATGTCCCTAGGTATTGATGTAAAACATATGGTAGCACATGTTATTATGTTTGAGGCCCACTGCGACCCAACCTCTTAATTGGTGTTCGGGTATACATCAAACATTTCCCATATATGCATATTTGGGTGCGCAGTATATGTGCCGATTGATCCGCCATAGCGGACTAAAATGGGACCTCAACCTCGATTGTGCATATATACGTGGTTTGTATCGCCATCTTTTATTCGGTATTTGAAATCCTTGACAGACGATCTCTTTACTGCACGATTTGCGGATTGTCACTTTGATGAGACTATCTTCCCGCCGTTAGGGGGAGAAAATAATGTTCACACTAACGTTCAGGATGAACGGCGTGAAGTCGTGTGGAACGACCCCACTATGTCTCATCACGATCCCCTTATAGCAATCAGAGAATCTGAAGTATGTATAATAATCGAACTTCATAAAGTAGCCAATAATATGCCAGACTCATTCTCTGATTTGGCTAAAGTGACGAGATCTCATATACCAGCTGCAAATGTGCCTGCAAGGATAGATGTCCAAGATGGACAAAATATGGGAAGGTTATCAATCCCAGCTAACCAGTCATATCTCCCAGCCCATAAGAGGGGGGGGGGGGGTCAATAGGATTAAAGGATTTGCATTCCCGAAAGCGGGCGAATGCACAACAGTTGAATATGGTTAGCACCAGTAACAATGGGATCTCACCAGATCCATCTCATGAAATAGTTCCGGACTATGGATCCGTATTGGAGACAACGTCGGGGGACGCCTCGACATCAGTATCCATTCCCGAGAATAGGAAAATCTCGGTTGATTATTCATGTATGAATGAGGTGTGAGTTCGGGATGAAATAATCATCAATGATGTGTTTGCTTACACAGTAGCTACTGAAATTATATCAAGTGATGATATTGAGCCTCGATCGATGGATGAGTGCAAACAAAGGGATGATTGGCCGAAATGGGAAAAAGCAATCCAGGTTGAATTTGATTCATTAATGAAAAGAAGAGTTTTTGGACAAATTGCTCATACACCTACAAATGGGTATTTACAAGGAAACGAATGAGAAAAATGAGATTGTGAGGTACAAGGCTCGTCTTGTTGCACAAGGATTTTCTCAGCGACCTGGGATTGAATTTGAGGAGACATACTCTCCTGTGATGAACGTTATTATGTTCAGATACTTAATCAGTTTAGTAATACCTATGCAGCTCCTGGATGTGGTCACATAATATCTTTATGGGGATCTAGATACGGTTATATATATGAAAGTACCGGAAGGACTTATGGTACCCAAGACAAGTAGTTCTAGACCACGGAAAACGCTATCTGTAAGGTTGAAGCGTTCACTTTATGGCTTGAAACAATCCGGGAGGATGTGGTATAATCGCCTAAGTGAGTACTTGCTTAAAAGGGATACGTGAACAACGATATTTGTCCTTGCATGTTCATTAAGAGGACAAGTTCTGGGTTTTCTCTTGTTGCCGTTTATGTCGATGACATGAACTTGATCGGGACTCCCAAAGAGGTTAGGGAGACAATCCAGCTCCTGAAATCCGAATTTGAGATGAAGGATCTCAGACGGACTAATTTCTATCTCGGGCTTGAGATAGTACATCGTGCTGATAACGTGTTGTAAAATATTTATTTGGTTAAGTGATTATGTATGAAGAGATTGACGAACAATGGTGATAATTGTAAAGAGAGATATAACAACAGAGAGAAAAACACACGTGTATAAAATTGGGGGATATAATTTGGGAAGGGGAAATATATCATTAAATAACAAATCAGTTACATGGGGAGTTACAAATCCCACAATACATGGGATGTGGGATAATAGATATCTATACAAAATAAGCCCCTAGACTATTTACATATTAAATAGGAATACCCACTAAAATATATTATTTACAATACAATTAATGGAAGTGCATTTGTAGCAAACACATTAAATTTTAGGTATCTTGATTAATTATTGCAGGAATACACGTACGAAGCAGTAATGGTGCCAACGAGTCAAGACATGCTATCGAATAAACTTCTTCATTGTTTGATTGCATAACTTCTGAATTCCGGAAAATTCTTGTCCATGCCTGGCTTGGCCAAACCCATCCAATCACCAAACAAGTGTATTGCACTTGTTTTGTGATTGGTCACTTTCCTGGGAGTTACATCCAATCCCCAAAACAAGTGTATTATACTTGCCATGTAGTTACTTTGGGTTCGGCCAAACCCAATCTGGATAAGAATTCCCCACGAATTCCTTTTGGTTCAGACAATTAATATCTTATACTTTACAGCTAATTGTTTTTCTATTCGAATTATGTGTTTCTATGTCTCACCATTTGGCTTGTGTGCTTAATGTATTGTTTACCAGGTATTCATGTTATTTCAAATATTTTCAATGACAATTGATCATTAAAATATGTTGATGAGCAATACTTTTTTTTTTCCCCCTAAATGTTTAATCCCTATGAGACGTGTTGGATACATTTAGTGGAATCTCTTTCAACAGGGATTCAGACCTAGATTCGCTATATTGTAATGACTAGTCCATTCCATCAGACTAATCACTTATTGGTATGATCATTACTTTTTGCCATTTCATTTGTTCGCGAATTCAAGACTGGATTTAGTATTCGGAATTTGTTTTTGTTGGAATTTATATTTTTATGTGAATATAAATACCTCTTGTGAAAAGACATTTATGTATCTATAAATAGGAAACTTAATCTGGCCAATTAAGTATCATTTTTTTCAACAACAATAAGAAATTACTCTCTTCTCTACTCTGAATTTATGTCGAATTTTCTATTTACTTTGGTTCGCCGTGGGTTCATTATATATGCAAATAAGGAACAACATACTGTTTTATCTTAGGAGACTATCGGGAATCAAACTGCATGCACCTTGGAAGTCTAAAAAATATTGTCTGAAGAAAATTGTTTCAACAATCCTCAATCTCATTTCCTAGTTTTCGTATATTGATTGGAGTGTTACTTATTTCATTTCAATCCATCTAAGCATTTCTTACTAGTTTTTACGTTGTTATATAATCTATTTTTATTAAGAGTGACTATAAGTTAGATTATTTTTATTTGTTATATGCTAAGATTTAAGATAAACATATTTTTTTATAAAATATTTGAGAACACAGATTATTAGACCCCAGTAATCTTAAGATAATAATTACTTTGTTTAACTTATATGTGTTCGGTATAATATTTATACTAAATAAGATTACAAAGTCGTCTGACTTTGGAACGGTCAACCAAGCAAACTTTGCTTTGGTATCTATGACTTTTGGCTTACTCTTATTAATTCTTATAATATTTTTTAAAAAGGCTTCACCATGTTAAGGCTTTACCAGGTTAATTAATGTGATCGTAAAATGGAATTTTCAAGTTTGTTACGAATTTGATTGGATTACTAAGTGTTAGTGCATAACTTGGTTCAGTAGATTTTAGGATTAGCTCCCACTTTTTGTGGGGATGTGTCCAAATCTTGGACTTCATCAAGTTCTATGACATTCCCTATTTCCTCTGACGATGATTTTATCAACAGACGGACAAGTACTCACGAGAAACTTTTGTCCTTTTGTTTCTCAATGTCGTAAAACAGGTATCCAATGGATTTCGTTGAATACCCCACAAGTTTTGTACGAATTAGATCTACCATCCAATTTCTCATACAAGGTTATTATACCATATCATAAATAGCACGGCAGTGTAGGGACTTTCTTCGAGAGGTACTAGCCTAAGTATCTTTTGAAGATTTAGGGGATGCTAATCCCCTAAAGTGAGCAAGGAAGTTTAGCGAAACTTTATCGTGAAATTAACTATGTCTAACAAAGTTCGATTCCTACTTAGTTCCCTGCGTGAGAATCTTATTCTCGTTTAGATAATCGAAGAATATATGGCTTAAGTAACTTAAAAAATGATTCGATCAAATGGTCTCAACATTTATTCATTTAATTACTTCATTTCGAAAACTTCTTTGAACATTTCAACTGTTTTAGAACTGCAATTCGCAAAGTGCACATATGCTTTAACGATTTTAAAAATCGCAAGTATATGAAGTAACGTCCTCTTGTACTAACCCATTAGTGGTCCACGTTTGTCCATAAGGATCAAATTCATTTCGGTTGATATGCTTAGAATGCTTAGCAAACATAATTTTTTGGTCATCTTTCTTTGAGACAAGATTCGTAAGTTACGAGTTCATCCGAGTTCTGTATTTCAAGAGCTTCAAATGAAATAATCCTTTCAAATCCTTCCCTCGGAAGTGCGTCCAGTATGTGGATGATTATTTTGCTGTTCTACTTTTCTCGATTTAGCATATAGTAGTAATTAGTGAACACTATAATGCTCTCCGAAAAGCGAGCCAAATATGCCCAAAATATTATAAAAGTTGAATTAAATTTCCAATAACAATCAAACAAATATCTTCAAATAAAAATGTGAATACAAAAATGACTTTTCAATTATAAATATTCAATATATTACAAAATTTAAATTAAAAAAATGTTTTAGATACAATTCATTGAAAATATACTTATCCAATAACAATATTTGAAATCAAATTTAAACAAAGCTGATTTGTGGAAACGTGAATATCATTCATATGATTTATCTCAAGTGTAAGATCATGCAAAAATATTAATCCAGGTAGAATAATGATTATTCTGCAGATGAGTTCCATCAGATAAAATGCTTGCTTTTGAAAGATGACTTGATTTGTTTCCCTTTCTGACATGCGTCACATAGCTTGTCTTTGCTCATGACTGTTTTTGGAATCCCTTCTACCAAATCATTCTTTATCAATCTATTTATGGTCTTGAAGTTTAAATGATTCATCCTTTTGTGCCATAGCAAACTAACTTCACTTGGTGTTGATGCCACCAAACATATGTTTGAATTCTTGTCAGCAGAATTCCAGTCGACTATGTAGACATTCCCTTGTCGTCTTCCAGATAAAATTACCTTCTTTGTACCAATCTGTTCAACATAACACTTATCTGTTGAGAAAATGACTGAGTATCCTTTGTCACAAAATTGACTTATGCTCAGCAGATTATATTTGAGGCCTTTAACATATGAGACGTCAGATATCTCTATGTTTCCTCTGATCAGTCTTCCTTTAGCTTTAATCTTGCCTTCCTTGCTGTCTCCAAAGGTAACTTTTGGACCATCCACGGCAACAGCATCAGTCAGCTCATGTATGCTTCCACACATGTGCCTTGAACAACCACTGTCCAAGTACCAAATCTTCTCTACTTTACTCCTACTCCTAATCCCAACCTACAAAACAAAAATAAAATTGTTTTAGGTACCCTTATTGAGAGGGTCCTGAAGGATTAGTTCCACCTTTGACAACCCAAGATGTTGATGTCTTAGGCTTCTTAGGCTTCTGAGTTTTGACAGGAGCATGAACAGTTTTATCTTTATCATAGTTAGCAGATAAGTCATGTTGATGATCAGTATGATAAGAATAATGTTCATAAGCAGGGTAAGGTGCATGATAAGTAGGGTATGAATGCATTGGATGAGCAGGATATGGTGCATAGTAACTAGGAAATTGAGGTGCATGATACATAGGAGGATATGCAGCAGGTTGAACATAATATGACTCATTTCCACACCAAGCATTTTGATTTTTCTTATTCTTATGCTTCTTTGGCTTACTAGTAGCTTGATCATTGACAGACGACTTAGTTTTTCCACTAGTCTGATTTAGTTTAGCTTTATCAGCAGACTTCTTAGGACTCTGCTGTTTGGGCTTACTAGTCTGTTTTCCTATACTAGGCTCTTTGCTCTTTTTAGCATTAGGAGTTTTCTTCTCCTTTACCACTTTCTCAGGTGAAGCAGGTCTAGCAGTTTGAACATACAGAATGACCTTACTATTGTCAGCAGATATAAATTTCTCAGTATGATTCAATTCGTGCTTATCCTGTTCTAAAGGCATCTTCTGTTTACTAGACATGTGAGTGGATGCAACAGATGATTTTTCATGAGACTCAATAACTTTTTCAAGTTCCATGATTTTTCCTTTATAAACTTCACATTCAGCTTTCAGAGATTCATTCTCTTGCTCAAGCAGTTTATATTCAGCTGATTCTCTTGGCTTTTCAGCTGTGAGTTTCAGTGAACTATTTTGCTCTTTTAGCAATATCATCTCTTCCTTAAGCTTTTTATATGCTTCAGCAATAGTAGTATTGTTAAGCATCATTTGTTCAAATGAATTAAATAATTCATTATCAAGAGGAGTTACCTCTTCCTCAGAGTCATCAGATTCCTTTGCCATCAGGCAGAGGAGAGCAGGTTTTTCTTCATCAGAGGATTCTTCATCAGACGTATCTGAATCTGAATCAGATGAGTAGACAGCAGCCAACTTTTCTGCTTCAGCCATCATTGCCTTGCCTCTCTGATGCTTTCTTTCTTTTCTGATTTTCTTCTCTTCCTCAGTGTATTTCTCTGCTTTTGGATATGGACAGTCTTTGATGAAGTGTCCCAATTTCCTGCAGTTATAACACATTAGTTTGGCTTTATAATCCTCTTTATCTTGAGAAGAAAAGTTAGGTTTAGAAGTAGAAGCATTGTTGTATTTGTTCTTCATTTTTCTCTTGTAGAACTTCTTGAAATTGTTCATCAGCAATGCTACATCTCCAGCAGTGTACTCCTTCTTGTTGAGTAGAGTGGCTTCATCATATGAGTCCACTTCTTTGCTTTTCTGTGCTGGTCTTCTGATATTTTCAGCAGCAACCAGTGCAGCTGTGGTCCTGAAGTTGAGGTTTCTTCAATTCCCATTCTAGGCAGTTTATACTCGAATGCCTTGAGTACGGAGAACAGCTCTGTAAGAGAAATCTTTCCCAGATCTCTTGATTCTTCCATTGCTGTTACTTTCATGTTGAACTTTGGGGGTAAGGCCTTTAGTACTCTGACGGTGATCTCTTTGTCAGTGAAAGTCTTTCCCAGCTTTAGAACTTCATTGAGTGTTCTGGTAAACCTGGTATCCATCTGATCAATGGTCTCTCCAGACTTCATCTTGAAGTTATCCAGTTTCTCTAAAGCAACAGTGAGCTGATGCTCTTTTATTGCATCATTGCCTTCGCTCATATCTCTGACTTTATCCCACATCTCCTTTGCAGTCTTGCAATGTTTGACTTTGTCAAACCGATCATTGTCCAGGGCTTTAGTCATGATAAATCTTCCGACTTTATCCAGATTAAATAGCTTGATTTCCTCTGGAGTCATCTCCTGAAGGTCTTTTTCCACCACAGTATCAACTTCATTTATCTTTATGGTCTTGGTGAATCTGAATGGACCTTTTATGATACATGTATACATGTTGTCATTGTAGGCAGCTAAGAAGATCTCCATTCTAATCTTCCAGTCTTCAAAAGACATACCAGCAATGTGGGGAACATGGCTGATACAGTCCATTTTTCAAAAAGTTTTGATTTTTCAAAAAGATGCTCTTTTGAAAAGTTTGAAAAACCTTTGAAAAACACTTGGATCAAGCTCGTTGATCAGGCAGCTGATTCTAATGAACCACCTGCTCTGATACCACTTGTTGGTCCCAAGTGGTCAGATGAGGTCTAGAGAGAGAGGGGGGGGGGGGGGGGTGAATAGACCTCTGAAAATTTTTAGACTTAAAAACTTTTTCACTTTTCTGTCAGTAGACTAATCTGATGAAGAACAGTAAGCTAACTATGCTGATCGTGAACAGATCTTGAACAGCAGAGTGACCACTCTTCTTACAGCAACTTAGCTGATTTCAGCAAAATCAGTTTTATCAAGAGTATACTTGCAGCGGATGTTTGAAAGTGTTTTTCACAAGTAGACTAAGTCCTTTAAAAAGATTTTATCCCTAGTTTTGAAACTCCTTATAAAATCTTTTAATAATTCAAAGTGTAAACTTATGCAATTTCAAAATATGCAAGAAAACTTAAATGCAAGATAAACACCAAGAATTTTTATAGTTGTATATGGATAAAAATCCTTTAGTCCACTCTTCCAGATCACGTAGATTCTGGGTTATACTATAAACACACAGTTTACAATATTTCTCCACTTATACCTAAACAACAAATGAAAAGGCTATAAGCTCACAACATGAGATCACTCAGAAATCCTATCCTCTGAAGTTAAATCACTCACAAAGACGGATTTAAACTTCGCACAACACTTAGCTAGTACAAAATCACTCAGATTATGATTTTCTGTTTTCTTCAACTTGGTTTTTGTCAACAGATGACTTCCACCAGACGAGTGAGCTGTTCGAGCTTTTGAGACTTAGACAAATTTTCTGCTTCAAAACGAAACCTCAGAATGTTGTTGTGTGTGTCTCTCTTCGAACTCAGCTCTATTTATATTTGGATTTGAAATTATGACCGTTGAAGGAAATCAAATCTCAAATCCATAGCCTTAGCCCGATTTCAGAACGGCTACCTGCTACAGTCCTTTTTCTGCTGTACTTTCCTGTAGCAGTGTTGGGTTCCAATTACTAGTACGCAAACACGCAAGTATACGGTCGTTACAAGTAATAAAGTGATAAGGAGTGTCGAACCCACGAGGAATTGTTCAATTAATTACCAACAAACGTCTTGTTACTTCGACTTAGATTTGTAAGTTGAGTATGGTGAAGTGGTGGCGGTTTTGATATTACTAATAAATTAAGGCGACTAAGGAAACTAACACTTGACTTAACAATATGTAAAGGCTTCTATGATTTTACGTCACCTAGTTCGATTCAAGATAAACGACTCAACAATTGACAACCACACTTATGTTTGTGGTTCAAGATTTCATAAAATATTCATATGTATCTTTCGATATCGTACGAACCTACCAAAGTAGACTAATCCAATTTATGTCTAAAAGGATTAAGCCTAAGTGATGCATTAACTCCAAACCTTGTTAGAACATGAAATGACCTAGGTATATTTCTATCCTAAAATCAATTCACAACCTAGTTTCATAATCTAATCTTTAATCAACTATGTCTAGCAATTAAAGATCAATTCATTTCATCCTATGGTTGATCAAACCACAAGTTGACAAAAGCTCAAACTAGTTTAACAAACACTTGTATACAAGCATAGCAACAATTATTAACTCATCATTTAATCAAGAATCAAGAACCAAACATAGGATCAATAAAAACATAGAATAAAGGAGATTAGCTACTCATATTAATCAACACAATATTCATTACATTAAACAAAGTCATAAGTGTAAATGAACAAAGTAAGAAAGAGTTAGAATAAGCTTAGTGGTTGAGGTCTTCAACAACTTCTCCCTCAAGCCTATTTATCTTCAATGGGGAGTCCAAGTGAGAGTTCTTCTTTTCAAAGTGCCAACCAAAGCTTTTCTCCCCAAAAAGGAGGCAAGATGAAAGAATGAGATGTGTAGAAGTTGTGATGAATTTCACCTCCTAATATCTAACCTAGCAAAACTACCAACTTTCCATGCCTAAGTTACCCTCCAAAACAAGGCAACTAAGGCCAAAAAGTCCCCCAAAAGAAGTTGAAATTACAAGTGGGAGGGAAAAGGCAAAGGACATAAAACACCTTCAAAACACGCAGCTTTTCTGGCAGCAGGTCTCGCGGCCGCGAGCCCTGAGCTCGCGGCCGCGAGCTCAGGCAGTAAGCTCTCTGCAGATTTTCTGCTCCGCCACACTTTCTTCTGAGCAGCATATCTTTTGATTCCGAACTCCAAATCCAGATCCGTAAAGTCCGTAGCGTAGCTAACTCACTCATCTATGACATATCAAAAATTCAGCTCATTTGGATCATCCATGAAATATTTATGAATGTTCTAGTGAGCAGCTATCTACGTTCTTGTACGATTTACTTCGGATTCTATTTCCTTTGAAGCTCAAGCTTGACTCGCGGGGTTGGTAGAGCGACTCGTATAATTTATACGCAACTCCGAATCTCTCTATGATGTTAATACCTACAAACCACGGAGAAAACGATCAATACGAGAACAAAAACACAAAAGACGAACAAAGGCCAAACAAAGGGGCCAAAAGCACAAAAGAAACGAAAACACGAGAAGACACACAAAAACTCGAATCAAAACAAGATGTTTTGGGCTTAAAGAGATAGGTAATAACGACATTTTCACGGCATTATCAACACCCCCTAACTTAAACACTTGCTCGTCCTCGAGCAAAGAAAACAAAACAAGAACAAAACAAACATACTTAAGATCGAAATGCTAAAACTTAACACTTTCAAATTATTCTTTAAACAAGCTCCACGTGTGTGTGTGATGGCTTCGGCTAGATTCTATCTTAGGTGAATAATTTTCGATAGGTCAAAATCATTGGTTCTATTTTCATGGACTTTAATGTTTAACAAAGAATCTCTCCTTACCGTAGATTACAAACTTAATGCTCAAATCACTTTACGGGACTAAGTTATAGGTAATTTAAGAGTGTTTTCCCTATTCTTGAATTAATTGACGATTTTAGCTCCTAACTCTTTTCTCACGACACTTGTTTTTACAATGAAACAAGGCACTTTGTGCTTTACAAGAATATTACAGTACGATATTAGCACTAATGGCGAACTTGATGCAATTTTGCTTTTGTGGGCTACTAGCACCACATTCTTTTCTTCTATTACAACTTTTGCACTAAAACAATGAGACAGAGCAATTACCAAAAATGATCAATGAGTATTATCAATTGAAGGCTTAGCCTTTCTTTTCTCTCATAGAAGTGCGTACATTTTAGCAACTTCTCTACTCATTTCTTTTAAGAGTTAGGTGTTCAAAGGTTTTTCATTCTCGAAAAGGGTTTACTCCCCCAAACTTAGGCCATTTATGCTCTTTTTACATTTAGATTCCAAGCTATGGATTGGAGGGATTCTAAGTTAAGCAAAAGGAGTCCTAGAACCTATTATCGCTAAAGTTCGTTATCCACTTTAAATATTACCTAACCTTGGCCAATGTGCTTTGAAATTTGTAGAGCATGTTCAAATAATAATAAGAATTTGAAAAATTTTGGCGGGTCGACCTAGCAAGCAACAAGCGCGACCTTACTCCCCCAAGCTTAAAATGCACAATGTCCCCATTGTGTGAATTGAGAATGACGGAAAAAGGTACGACACGACAAAAACAATAACACAACAAAAACACAAGCAAAACAAAACAAAACAAAACAAAACGATAAATGAGCGAGCATGGCTCTAATTAAGTCCAACGAGCAAACGTTACACATTTAAACACGTAAACATGCCAATATCTCACAAGATTTAATAACAAAACCAACACAAGACGAGAATATAATTAAAACATTGTAAGCTCAATTTAAACCGACGGGACTGCGTAAATTTAAATCCAACGTCCCTTTTCGTATGCATCCCGCGGTTGCTCCCGTCTTTAGTGGTTTCGTGTGTTGAGAGCACGCTCCATTGCTTTCCCGCACTCTTCCCAATTATGTCAAATGCGCAAAATTCCCCCAAACTTATGTTGCAACTACCCAATATCAACAAATCAATACCCCGGCAACTTACAATGGAAAACTAGCAAAATTGGCAAAAGTATTCTAAGAAGCAATTCATCGAACACCTTTCGTGCACACCCAAAATTACTACTTTTCTTCAAAATTTACAAGAGCTTCAACCCAAAAATTTTCAATACCAAACAATGTAACACCAATACGCACAATATCAATCAAGCAATACCATGAGTTTAGCCACACTTACCTTCGGATTGGAATCGAAGAACTTGCAATTTTCGAACCCCTAGGGTGAATTTTCGGATTTGGTGCTATGTGGGTGAAGTTTTTGCTCTTTTTGGATTGATGGGGCGATTTGGATGATTGAGAGTAAAGGAGGGTTGAATTATTGTGTGAGTTGGGAAGAATTGAGGGAGTTTTATGAGAGGGATAGTGAGAGCCTTTTGAGAGAGGAGGGAATGAGAGTGTATTTGAAATGAGAAGTGAGGGAGTATAAGGGAGTAAGAGAGTTTAAATCGGAAAACCATTTTTTTTTTAAAAATTTTTAAATTACGTCTCGCGGCCGCGAGACTTGGGCAGAAACTTTTCTGCCCACGCCTCGCGGCAGCGAGCTGGAAGCTCGCGGCCGCGAGGTCGGCCAGAAAGTTTCTGCCAAATCCTCGCGGCGGCGAGCTGGATGCTCGCGGCCGCGAGGTCGGGCAGTAAGTTTCTGCCAAATCCTCGCGGCGGCGAGCTGGATGCTCGCGGCCGCGAGGGTTGGCAGAAAAACTTCCCCTTCCCCTCGACGAATAATTCAACATAAACTCACCTTACGCCATTCGCAATCCATCGCTCGTTCGCTCGATCTCACTTGAATTAGTCTTGTTAATCCTCGATCTTTCGTGCGCGCTCATTTACCTACAACACAAAACGCAAAAACGACAACAAAAACAAAAACGAAAACAACACAAAACACAAAACAACAAAGGAAAAAGCAATAGGCTCGGGTTGCCTCCCGAGAAGCGCTTGTTTATAGTCAGTAGCTCGACTTTAAACTTTCATTTTCTTTTAGGGTGGCCAATAATCGAATAGGATCCCATCGGGATCAAGTATGAGCCCCGGCCTCCTCGCTTCTAAATTCGTCCCACGCTTTAATTTTTCCATTGTACGGCCTTTTGGGACGGATTTGAACCACATATCAAATCGAAAACTTTTATCTCCCGGTTCAAATCTCTTGTAATCTTTACCCATAATTATCCACGTTGCTTTGCTCGGGTGGATCCACTTGTCTTCTTCGGGAATAACCAAGTCCACATAAGAATATTTGATGACATTTTGATCAAACCCTTCATCCATGATGAATTTAGCTTCCTTTGCAAGCTCTTTCGATCCACCTTGTTCTTCTTCTCTAGTGGAAAGCTCATTTGTTTCTAACATTTCACTCGGTTCATTAAAACTTTCATTAGGAGCAACTGATTCAATTGTACTCGGCAAAGCTCCCGGGGGTCTTATGCTTAAAGCTTGTGAGATTTTCTCCATTTGTGTTTGAAGATCCCTTAATGTCCCCGAGTCTTCTTGTAACTGTTTGGAAACCTCTTCCAATTTAGAATCATTGTTAACCATGTATTTGGTGGTGTGCTCCATGAACTTAGTGAATGCTTCTTCCAAAAATGATTGTGCTTCTACCGGAGGTTGAGAATATTCATGATAGTTCGGTTGGATGAATGGGGTAATCATCATCATATCCGGGTGTGGTCCACCTCCCAACTCATTGTTCCTTGGATAATACGGGCCATCTCCCCATTCGATATTGTAGCCATTGAAAGTGGGACTCGGCTCATAACGATTACCCATGTATGAATTCTCATATTGAAAATGAGTTGGACTCATTGGGCAACCGGCGATTGTGCTCTCCCCCATGCAATGCATACAATAACAAAGTGATCCTCCCTCGGTTGACCTTGGATAGCAATCATTGTAGGCCATCGTGCCTAGGAAGACAAAGATCACAACGTAAATAGCAAATCCAAGCTAAGATATACAAGAATATAAATTGGCAAACAATCGTTACAACTCCCCGGCAACGGCGCCAAAAACTTGTTGCGTTCCAATTACTAGTACGCAAACACGCAAGTATACGGTCGTTACAAGTAATAAAGTGATAAGGAGTGTCGAACCCACGAGGAATTGTTCAATTAATTACCAACAAACGTCTTGTTACTTCGACTTAGATTTGTAAGTTGAGTATGGTGAAGTGGTGGCGGTTTTGATATTACTAATAAATTAAGGCGACTAAGGAAACTAACACTTGACTTAACAATATGTAAAGGCTTCTATGATTTTACGTCACCTAGTTCGATTCAAGATAAACGACTCAACAATTGACAACCACACTTATGTTTGTGGTTCAAGATTTCATAAAATATTCATATGTATCTTTCGATATCGTACGAACCTACCAAAGTAGACTAATCCAATTTATGTCTAAAAGGATTAAGCCTAAGTGATGCATTAACTCCAAACCTTGTTAGAACATGAAATGACCTAGGTATATTTCTATCCTAAAATCAATTCACAACCTAGTTTCATAATCTAATCTTTAATCAACTATGTCTAGCAATTAAAGATCAATTCATTTCATCCTATGGTTGATCAAACCACAAGTTGACAAAAGCTCAAACTAGTTTAACAAACACTTGTATACAAGCATAGCAACAATTATTAACTCATCATTTAATCAAGAATCAAGAACCAAACATAGGATCAATAAAAACATAGAATAAAGGAGATTAGCTACTCATATTAATCAACACAATATTCATTACATTAAACAAAGTCATAAGTGTAAATGAACAAAGTAAGAAAGAGTTAGAATAAGCTTAGTGGTTGAGGTCTTCAACAACTTCTCCCTCAAGCCTATTTATCTTCAATGGGGAGTCCAAGTGAGAGTTCTTCTTTTCAAAGTGCCAACCAAAGCTTTTCTCCCCAAAAAGGAGGCAAGATGAAAGAATGAGATGTGTAGAAGTTGTGATGAATTTCACCTCCTAATATCTAACCTAGCAAAACTACCAACTTTCCATGCCTAAGTTACCCTCCAAAACAAGGCAACTAAGGCCAAAAAGTCCCCCAAAAGAAGTTGAAATTACAAGTGGGAGGGAAAAGGCAAAGGACATAAAACACCTTCAAAACACGCAGCTTTTCTGGCAGCAGGTCTCGCGGCCGCGAGCCCTGAGCTCGCGGCCGCGAGCTCAGGCAGTAAGCTCTCTGCAGATTTTCTGCTCCGCCACACTTTCTTCTGAGCAGCATATCTTTTGATTCCGAACTCCAAATCCAGATCCGTAAAGTCCGTAGCGTAGCTAACTCACTCATCTATGACATATCAAAAATTCAGCTCATTTGGATCATCCATGAAATATTTATGAATGTTCTAGTGAGCAGCTATCTACGTTCTTGTACGATTTACTTCGGATTCTATTTCCTTTGAAGCTCAAGCTTGACTCGCGGGGTTGGTAGAGCGACTCGTATAATTTATACGCAACTCCGAATCTCTCTATGATGTTAATACCTACAAACCACGGAGAAAACGATCAATACGAGAACAAAAACACAAAAGACGAACAAAGGCCAAACAAAGGGGCCAAAAGCACAAAAGAAACGAAAACACGAGAAGACACACAAAAACTCGAATCAAAACAAGATGTTTTGGGCTTAAAGAGATAGGTAATAACGACATTTTCACGGCATTATCAAGCAGCATTAAATGCACTCTGCTGATCCGAGAGTTTTCTTCAATCATTTGCCATTACTACCCTTCTCTTGCAGCATTTATTACACCAGGTGCATTTATTACCGTTGGACTAATCTCTTGATCTCTTCTACTCTGCTGATTGAAGCAACTCTGCTGATAGATACTCTGCTGATCAAATACTAAGCTAATCTGATTTGAGTCAGCTGATGACCTACCCTTCTGTTCGCTGTTTCAGCACGAGATCAGTAGTCTTCTGGGCTTTGAACTTTGAACTTTGAACTCTTCTGATGTCTTCTTTTACTTGTTCAAAATTCTTCTAAGGGAACTAAGCTTTCCATACTTAGCTGATTTTGACGTTTTGGAAATCATCAAAACCATCCCTTAACTTTTTATCTTCTTTGCACTTCATCTTCATCTTCATCCAACATTAGCTACAACAATTGGTACTCTAGATATATCGCTAGATTATGACAATTTTAATAATTATTAATATCCTATAACAACGTATAATACACTAGACTTATTACAATAATTTAATTACTTTTTCTAGAGAATAAAAAAATAACACTAAACGTCTAATTATAACTAGATATGCTAAATTATTATATAATTTTCCAACAACACCGCCCGTTTGTGTTCTTTTTCCCATATTGATTTCCATTATGTATTATTTATTTCACGCTTGTCATTTTCAGGTAGTCCACGATGACTCTGAACTCACGTGACATGCATATGCATATATTTGGATGTATTTTTGTCCCTTCATTGCGATAATCTTAAACTTAGGCACTCCATAAAACCTATTTGTATCAAAATTATTTAAAGCTATTTTTATGAATCAAAAATCCTGTAAGAAGAGTCAAAACCAAAAATTTAAAAATACTAATAACCCACCTATTTATATAAATATAAATAAAATATCATAAATATTAGAAACATCCAAAATAAAAATTTAAGAAAAAAATTCATTTACTTATGTCAATATTTATTAAAAAATAATTTTAAAAACTAAAAAAGAAAAAAAAATCACATATTTGTATCAATACAATTAGATATTAACTAAAAAGAAACTTAAACTTAAACAAACAAAATAATAATAATAATAATTCAACTATTTATATAAATATACTTTCATTGTTTTTATTATTTTCTTATATTGATACAAATAGGCGAATTAATAAAAAAAATTGTAATTTTATTGATACATATAGGTGAACTACTATATTTTATTTTAATTTACTTTTCAATTTTAAAATTATCTCATAATTTATATTGACACAAATATGTGAATATTATATATTTCTTTGGGGAGGACCTATACCCTTTGCACTCTTCGGTCCGAGCTGTAAATACACAGTCTAGTAGATCAAAAAATTATATATTTCTTTGGGAAATTTTTACTTTGATGGTTCGATTCAATAATGTGTCTAATTTATATTTATGCACAAAAGTTAATTATTATTAGTAATTTTTGTTTCGAATTTTTCGATATTTGATTCATTAAGAATTTTTTAGAAGAATTTTTTCTCAAATTATTATTTTTCATAAAAAATAGTGAGTAATTTGCTACTAACAGTTTGTATGGGGGATTTAAGTATAATAAATCATATGAAGGGACATAAATACCCCTGAAAAATATTATGAGTTCATTAAAGCACAATTTAATAATAATAAACATCCAAAGCATTCAATTAGGTTTATTGAGGCTGGTGGAAAGAGCATTCAATTAGGTTTTCGATTCTCTCAACACTTGCTAGATATATTTTGGCTATTCCCTTCTTTACAGTGGCATCTGAGTCAGTCTTTAGTACATGTAGTTATATTCTTGATCCATATTGAAGTTCTCTTAATCTAGAAATGGTGGAGGCTCTTGTATGTTATCAAAGTTGGTTAAGATCAAAATCAATCATAATTAAAATTTTCCTAATCAATTAGAGAAGTACCACTTCAAGAAATAGAAAAATTATACTGAAATTATAAAAGTTAAATATAATGTTACTTATGTTATCTTAATGTTTTGATTTGTCATTTCTTTTGCTAATTATGTTTCTATCATATCAATACGAGGTTATTAATTCATTTGTACTTATATATAATTTCCTAATTTCACAGTTTGGGTACTCCAATGGGCAAATCAAAAGTAATTGATTAATAAAAGATTTTGTTGGTAGGTATATTCATTTTCCATATCATTTTTATTTTCAATACCATTACTTGGATGATTCTTAACATTTCTTTAATTGTTCACTAGGTTCATAACTAGCTTCACTTGTTCATTATGGTTGAGAAACTTGAGACGTTTATATAATTATATTTTGAGTGTTAATCTTATTTTGGTAAGAAATTGTGAGTGTCAGTGATTGTTGATTAAATTAGTACGAAATTATGTCTTACTAATAACTATATTCAAGTTTAGTACCTTTTCTTTCATGGATTTAGTTTTAATAAATATTTATTGCACATTTTATTTGTTATTTGACGAATTTAAGATTTTATCCTTATATTTATTGATATATTGTTAGTATATTAAATGTTAAAAATTTAGGGGCTTTTTTGGGTTTAACCCGGCCGCCTGCCGGCCAACCTGCCTGCACTCGCCTCACCTGATCCAGATGGTTTATGAATATAAAAAATATAGGTGCAATTTAAAATTTTGATAATCCGCTTGTGTCGAGTTGGATTGGGTTGATTTTTTCATTGACACTTGCCAAAACCCAACAACATTCACCCCTAGGTATACCATAAGTTGGCAAAAATTCATACCACAATTTTCTTTCCTGTAAAATTGTGATCTTCACGTGGTGATAGGGGCCTCTGTTGGATGAAGATGAAGATGAAGTGCAAAGAAGTCAGAAATTAAGGGAAGGTTTTGATGATTTCCAAAACATCATAATCAGGTAAGTATGGAAGCTTAGTTCCCTTAGAAGAATTTTGAACAAGTAAAAGAAGACATCAGAAGAGTTCAAAGTTCGAAGCTCAGAAGACTAGTGATCTCTTGTTGAATCAGCGAACAGAAGGGTAGATCATCAGCCGAGTCAAATCAGATGAGTTCAGTATTTGATCAGCAGAGTATCTATCAGCAGAGTCGTTTTGATCAGCAGAGTAGAAGAGATCAAGAGATTAGTTCAACGGTAATAAATGCACCCGGTGTAATAAATGCTGAAAGAGAAGGATAGTAATGGCAAATGATTGAAGATATCCTCGGATCAGCAGAGTGCATTAAATGCAGCATTAAATGCGATGGACAGAAAGGTACTGTACACTGTACGACTGCTGCAGGGAGCCGTTTCAAAAAGAGCTGAAGGTTGGATTTGAAGATGTGATTTCCTTCAACGGTCATAAATTCAAATCCAAGTATAAATAGAGCAAAGTTCGAAGAGAGAGACACACAACAACAAATCAGAGATCGAAATTTTGAAGCAGAATTTCTCTAAGTCTCAAAAGCTCGAACAGCTCACTCGTCTGGTGGAAGTCATCTGTTGACAGAAACCCAGTTGAAGAAAATAGAAAAATACGATCTGAGTGATCTTGTATTTAGCTGAGTGTTGTGCGGAGTTGTGATCCATCTTTGTGAGTGATCAAACTTCAGAGAGTAGAATTTCTAAGTGATTTTCTATTGTGAGCTTACAGCCTTCTCATTAGTTGTTTAGGTGTAAGTGGAGAAATATTGTAATCTAAGTGATTATAGTATAACCCAGAATCTGTGTGATCTGGAAGAGTGGACTAAAGGATTTTTATCCATATAACCACTATAAAAATTCTTTGTGTTATCTTGCATTTAAAGTTTTCTTGCATATTTAAAGTTTGCATATTTAAACACTTTGAATTATTTGAAAAGATTTTAAAACAGAAGGAGTTTGTAAAAACTGGGGATAAAATCTTTTCAAGAACTTAGTCTACTTGTGAAAAACACTTTGAAACTATCCGCTGCAAGTAAACTCTTTGAAAAACTGTTTTGCTGAAAAACAGCTAAGTTACTGTAAGAAGAGTGGTCAGTCGTCTGTTCAAGATTTGTTCACGATCAGACTAGTCTGCTTACTGTTCTTCATCAGCTTAGTCTGCTGACAGAAGACTGAAAAGTTTTTAAGTTCAAAAATTTTCAGAGGTCTATTCACCCCCCCCCCCCCCCCTCTAGACCTCATCTGACCACTTGGGACCAACAAGTGGTATCAGAGCTTGTGGTTCATTTGAATCAGTTGCCTGATCAACGAGCTTGATCCAAGTGTTTTTCAAAGGTTTTTGAAAACTTTTTCAAAAGAGCATTTTTTTTGAAAAATCAAAACTTTTTGAAAATGGAATGCATAAACCATGTTCCCCACATTGCTGGCATGTCCTTCGAAGACTGGAAAATCAGGATGGAGATTTTCCTTGCTGCCTACAATGACAACATGTTCACTTGCATTACAAAAGGTCCATTCAAGTTCACCAAGACGATAAAAATCAATGAAGTTGATACCGTGGTGGAAAAAGACTTGAGCGAAATGACAGCTGAAGAAATCAAGCTGTTCAACCTGGACAAGATTGGAAGATTTATCATGACTAAAGCCCTGGATAATGATCGGTTTGATAAGATCAAACATTGCAAATCTGCAAAAGAGATGTGGGACAAAGTCAGAGATATGAGCGAAGGAAATGATGCTATCAAGGAGCATCAGCTTACTGTTGCATTGGAAAAACTTGATAACTTCAAGATGAAGACGGGAGAAACCATTGATCAGATGGATACCAGATTCACCAGAACTCTGAATGAAGTTTTAAAGTTGGGAAAGACCTTCACAGACAAAGAGATAACCAACAGAGTACTGAAGGCGCTACCTCCAAAGTTCAACATCAAAGTGACAGCAATGGAAGAATCAAGGGATCTGGGGAAGATCTCTCTTACAGAGCTGTTTTCTGTACTCAAGGCTTATGAGTATAAACTTCCTAGGATGGGTATTGAAGAAACCTCAACTTCAGGACCCACAGCTGCATTGGTTGCTGCTGAAAACACCAGAAGACCAGCACAGAAAAGCAAAGATGTGGACTCATCTGATGAAGCCACTCTACTCAACAAAAAGGAGTACACTGCTGGAGACGTTGCACTGTTGATGAACAATTTCAAGAAGTTCTACAAAAGAAAAATGAAGAACAAATACAACAATGCTTCTACTTCTAAACCTAACTTTTCTTCTCAAGATAAAGATGATTATAAATCAAAACTAATGTGTTACAACTGCAGGAAATTGGGACACTTCATTAAAGACTGCCCATATCCAAGAGCAGAAAAGTACACTGAAGAGGAGAAGAAAGTAAGAAAAGAAAGAAAGTATCAGAGAGGGAAAGCAATGATGGCTGAAGCAGAAAAGCTTGCTGCTGTCTGCTCATCTGATTCAGATTCGGACTCGTCTGATGAAGAATCTTCTGATGAAGAAAAGCCTGCTCTCCTGTGCCTGATGGCAAAGGACTCTGATGACTCTGAGGATGAGGTAACTCCTCAAAACAATGAACTGTTTGATTCTCTAGAGCAAATGATGTTAAATAATACTACTATTGCTGGAGAATTTGTTAAGCTTAAGGAAGAGATGAGCTTGCTAAAAGAGCAAAATAACTCACTGAAACTTAAAGCTGAAAAGCCAAGAGAATCAGTCGAGTATAAACAGCTTGAGCAAGAGCATGAATCTCTGAAAGCTGAATGTGAAGTTTATAAAGGAAAAATCATGGAACTTGAAAAGATTATCGAGTCTCATGAGAAATCATCTGTTGCATCCACGCATACATCTAGTAAACAGAAGATGCCTTTAGAACAGGATAAGCAAGAGTTGAACCATACTGAAAAATTCATATCAGCTGACAATAGTAAGGTCATTCTGTATGTTCAAACTGCTAGACCTACTTCACCTGAGAAAGAATTAAAGGAGAAGAAATCTCCTAAGGCTAAAAAGAGCAAAGAGCCTAGTGTAGGAAATAAGACTAGTAAGACCAAACAGCAGAGTCCTAAGAAGTCTGCTGATAAAGCTAAAGTCAATCAGACTAGTGGTAAAACTAAGTCTAAACAAGTTGAGCAAGCACCTAGTAAGCCAAAGAAGCATAAGAACAAGAAAAATCAAAATGCTTGGTATGGAAATGAGTCATATTATGTGCAACCTGCTGCATATCATCCTATGTATCATGCACCTCAATTTCCTAGTTACTATGCACCTTACCCTGCTCATCCAATGCATGCATATCCTACATATCATGCACCTTACCCTACTTATGAACACTATTCTTATCATACTGATCATCAACATGACTTATCTGATAATTATGATGAAAATAAAACTGTTCATGCTCCTGTGAAAACTCAAAAGCCTAAGAAGCCTAAGACTTCAACATCTTGGGTTGTCAAAGGTGGAACTAATCCTTCAGGACCCTCTCAATAAGGGTACCTAAAACAATTTTACTTTTGTTTTGTAGGTTAGGATTAGGAGTAGGAGTAAAGTAGAGAAAATCTGGTACTTGGACAGTGGATGTTCAAGACACATGTGTGGAAACATACATGAGTTGACTGATGCAGTTGCTGTGGATGGTCCAAAGGTTACCTTTGGGGACAGCAAAGAAGGCAAGATTAAAGCTAAAGAAAGAATAATCAGAGGAAACATAGAGATATCTGACGTCTCATATGTCAAAGGCCTCAAATACAATCTGCTCAGCATAAGTCAATTTTGTGACAAAGGATATTCGGTCATCTTCTCAACAGATAAGTGTTTTGTCGAACAGATTGGTACAAAGAAGGTAATTTTATCTGGAAGACGACAAGGAAATGTCTACATAGTCGACTGGAGTTCTGCTGACAAGAACTCAAGTGTTTGTTTGGTTGCATCTGCACCAAGTGAAGTTAGTTGGCTGTGGCACAAAAGGATGAATCATTTAAACTTCAAGACCATAAACAGATTAATCAAGAATGATTTGGTAGAAGGGATTCCAAAAGCAGTCATGAGCAAAGACAAGCTCTGTGACGCCTGTCAGAAGGGTAAACAAATCAAGTCATCTTTCAAAAGCAAGAAGCACCAATCTTCTGGAAGAATTTTGGAGCTATTACATATGGACTTATTTGGCCCTATTGATCCAGTCAGCAATGGTGGAAAGAAATACTGCCTAGCTGTTGTGGATGATTATTCAAGATATACTTGGGTGATTTTCATGAAGAAAAAGAGTGAAACCAAGGAACATCTTACTAATCTGATGGAACTGATCCAGAATGAGAAGACTATCAAAATCTTGAAGATCAGATCAGATAGAGGGACAGAGTTTACAAACTCTACTGTTGAAGAGTACTGTAATATCAAAGGAATACATCATGAGTACTCTGCTGCCAGAACCCCTCAACAGAATGGTGTTGCTGAAAGGAGAAACAGAACACTAAAAGAAGCTGTCAGAACCATGATAGCTGAAGCTAAGCTGCCTCAAAGATTTTGGGCAGAAGCAACAAATACAGCATGCTTCACCCAGAACAGATGTATGATCAACAAAAATCAGAACAAGACTCCATATGAAGTTTGGAACAATAGGAAACCAAACATTCATTACTTTAAGATTTTTGGTTGTAAATGTTTTGTATTGAATAATGGGAAAAATCACCTTACTGCATTTGCAGAAAAGGCTGATGAAGCTGTTTTTGTAGGATACTCATCTGTTAGTAAAGCTTATAGAATTTTCAATAAAAGAACATTACTAATAGAAGAATCTATCCATGTAGTATTTGATGAGCCAAGTCAATCTTCTGAGAAAAATCAAAGTGCTAATCAAGATCTGTCTACTGATCTACAGAAGTTAGACATTGGAAGAAATGAAGAATATGTTCCCATCATACTACCTAATCTAAATTCAGCTGATAACTCAAGTGCTGTTCAAAATCACAGTGCTGATTGTCTAACAGACGAGTTGCAAACAGCTGAAAGACCAGAGACTGTTCAACAGACGGCAAATGTTCAACAGACTACTACTGTATCTCCAACAGTAGTGTTGCAAGATCAAAACAGAGGACAACATTCAGACCTGCAACCTGATCTCAGATGGCTCAGAAACCATCCACCAGAGTTGGTGATTGGTGATCCATTAGATAGAGTGAAAACAAGAAGAGCTGCTGCACAAGATGTCATGTTTGTCACTTTTCTATCTCAAATAGAGCCTAAACAAATTGAAGAAGCTCTCAGTGATTCCTTCTGGATAGAAGCTATGCAAGAGGAGTTGAATCAATTTGAAAGGAATGAAGTCTGGTACTTAGTTCCTAGACCAAGTCATCAAAGAGTAATTGGCACTAAGTGGGTATTCAGAAATAAGATGAATGAAGATGGTATTGTTACCAGAAACAAAGCAAGACTAATGGCCAAGGGTTATTGTCAAGAAGAAGGAATTGATTTTGATGAAACTTTTGCACCAGTAGCAAGACTTGAAGCAATTAGACTGTTTCTTGCCTATGCTGCTTACAAGAACTTCACTGTCTATCAGATGGATGTGAAGTCTGCTTTTCTCAATGGAGAATTGCAAGAAGAAGTGTACGTTGAACAACCTCCTGGATTTGAAGTCTATCAAGAAGAGGACAAAGTATATCGTCTGAAGAAAGCCCTCTATGGACTGAAACAGGCTCCAAGAGCATGGTATGATACCCTATCTGATTTTCTTTTAATTAAAGGATTTCACAAAGGTAAGGTAGATAAAACCTTGTTCACAATTGAATGGGAGAATCATATATTGATTGTGCAAATATATGTGGACGATATTATTTTTGGTTCAACTAACCAACAGATGTGTGATAAGTTCTCCAAGCTGATGCAGAATAAGTTTGAAATGAGCATGATGGGTGAACTTAATTATTTTCTTGGTTTACAAGTCAAACAGCTACCTGATGGAATCTTTATAAATCAAGCAAAATACACAAGAGATCTGTTCAAGAAGTTTGGTATGGAAACTAGCTCTACTGCTACTATTCCTATGTCTACAAGTCTTCGTTTGGATAAAGATGAAGATGGCAAATCAGTGGACATAACCAAATATAGAGGCATTATAGGGTCACTGTTATATCTAACAAAGCAGCTGACATAATGTACTCAGTTGGAGTCTGTGCAAGATTTCAATCAAACCCCAAGGAATCTCATCTCTTAGCTGCCAAGAGGATATTGAAATATGTTAAAGGCACTCAAGAATTG
>CM064881.1:42687690-42752706 GCA_003313485.2 Penstemon barbatus
CTCTGTTGGATGAAGATGAAGATGAAGTGCAAAGAAGTCAGAAATTAAGGGAAGGTTTTGATGATTTCCAAAACATCATAATCAGCTAAGTATGGAAAGCTTAGTTCCCTTAGAAGAATTTTGAACAAGTAAAAGAAGACATCAGAAGAGTTCAAAGTTCGAAGCTCAGAAGACTAGTGATCTCTTGTTGAATCAGCGAACAGAAGGGTAGATCATCAGCCGAGTCAAATCAGATGAGTTCAGTATTTGATCAGCAGAGTATCTATCAGCAGAGTCGTTTTGATCAGCAGAGTAGAAGAGATCAAGAGATTAGTTCAACGGTAATAAATGCACCCGGTGTAATAAATGCTGAAAGAGAAGGATAGTAATGGCAAATGATTGAAGATATCCTCGGATCAGCAGAGTGCATTAAATGCAGCATTAAATGCGATGGACAGAAAGGTACTGTACACTGTACGACTGCTGCAGGGAGCCGTTTCAAAAAGAGCTGAAGGTTGGATTTGAAGATGTGATTTCCTTCAACGGTCATAAATTCAAATCCAAGTATAAATAGAGCAAAGTTCGAAGAGAGAGACACACAACAACAAATCAGAGATCGAAATTTTGAAGCAGAATTTCTCTAAGTCTCAAAAGCTCGAACAGCTCACTCGTCTGGTGGAAGTCATCTGTTGACAGAAACCCAGTTGAAGAAAATAGAAAAATACGATCTGAGTGATCTTGTATTTAGCTGAGTGTTGTGCGGAGTTGTGATCCATCTTTGTGAGTGATCAAACTTCAGAGAGTAGAATTTCTAAGTGATTTTCTATTGTGAGCTTACAGCCTTCTCATTAGTTGTTTAGGTGTAAGTGGAGAAATATTGTAATCTAAGTGATTATAGTATAACCCAGAATCTGTGTGATCTGGAAGAGTGGACTAAAGGATTTTTATCCATATAACCACTATAAAAATTCTTTGTGTTATCTTGCATTTAAAGTTTTCTTGCATATTTAAAGTTTGCATATTTAAACACTTTGAATTATTTGAAAAGATTTTAAAACAGAAGGAGTTTGTAAAAACTGGGGATAAAATCTTTTCAAGAACTTAGTCTACTTGTGAAAAACACTTTGAAACTATCCGCTGCAAGTAAACTCTTTGAAAAACTGTTTTGCTGAAAAACAGCTAAGTTACTGTAAGAAGAGTGGTCAGTCGTCTGTTCAAGATTTGTTCACGATCAGACTAGTCTGCTTACTGTTCTTCATCAGCTTAGTCTGCTGACAGAAGACTGAAAAGTTTTAAGTTCAAAAATTTTCAGAGGTCTATTCACCCCCCCCCCCCCCCCTCTAGACCTCATCTGACCACTTGGGACCAACAAGTGGTATCAGAGCTTGTGGTTCATTTGAATCAGTTGCCTGATCAACGAGCTTGATCCAAGTGTTTTTCAAAGGTTTTTGAAAACTTTTTCAAAAGAGCATTTTTTTTGAAAAATCAAAACTTTTTGAAAATGGAATGCATAAACCATGTTCCCCACATTGCTGGCATGTCCTTCGAAGACTGGAAAATCAGGATGGAGATTTTCCTTGCTGCCTACAATGACAACATGTTCACTTGCATTACAAAAGGTCCATTCAAGTTCACCAAGACGATAAAAATCAATGAAGTTGATACCGTGGTGGAAAAAGACTTGAGCGAAATGACAGCTGAAGAAATCAAGCTGTTCAACCTGGACAAGATTGGAAGATTTATCATGACTAAAGCCCTGGATAATGATCGGTTTGATAAGATCAAACATTGCAAATCTGCAAAAGAGATGTGGGACAAAGTCAGAGATATGAGCGAAGGAAATGATGCTATCAAGGAGCATCAGCTTACTGTTGCATTGGAAAAACTTGATAACTTCAAGATGAAGACGGGAGAAACCATTGATCAGATGGATACCAGATTCACCAGAACTCTGAATGAAGTTTTAAAGTTGGGAAAGACCTTCACAGACAAAGAGATAACCAACAGAGTACTGAAGGCGCTACCTCCAAAGTTCAACATCAAAGTGACAGCAATGGAAGAATCAAGGGATCTGGGGAAGATCTCTCTTACAGAGCTGTTTTCTGTACTCAAGGCTTATGAGTATAAACTTCCTAGGATGGGTATTGAAGAAACCTCAACTTCAGGACCCACAGCTGCATTGGTTGCTGCTGAAAACACCAGAAGACCAGCACAGAAAAGCAAAGATGTGGACTCATCTGATGAAGCCACTCTACTCAACAAAAAGGAGTACACTGCTGGAGACGTTGCACTGTTGATGAACAATTTCAAGAAGTTCTACAAAAGAAAAATGAAGAACAAATACAACAATGCTTCTACTTCTAAACCTAACTTTTCTTCTCAAGATAAAGATGATTATAAATCAAAACTAATGTGTTACAACTGCAGGAAATTGGGACACTTCATTAAAGACTGCCCATATCCAAGAGCAGAAAAGTACACTGAAGAGGAGAAGAAAGTAAGAAAAGAAAGAAAGTATCAGAGAGGGAAAGCAATGATGGCTGAAGCAGAAAAGCTTGCTGCTGTCTGCTCATCTGATTCAGATTCGGACTCGTCTGATGAAGAATCTTCTGATGAAGAAAAGCCTGCTCTCCTGTGCCTGATGGCAAAGGACTCTGATGACTCTGAGGATGAGGTAACTCCTCAAAACAATGAACTGTTTGATTCTCTAGAGCAAATGATGTTAAATAATACTACTATTGCTGGAGAATTTGTTAAGCTTAAGGAAGAGATGAGCTTGCTAAAAGAGCAAAATAACTCACTGAAACTTAAAGCTGAAAAGCCAAGAGAATCAGTCGAGTATAAACAGCTTGAGCAAGAGCATGAATCTCTGAAAGCTGAATGTGAAGTTTATAAAGGAAAAATCATGGAACTTGAAAAGATTATCGAGTCTCATGAGAAATCATCTGTTGCATCCACGCATACATCTAGTAAACAGAAGATGCCTTTAGAACAGGATAAGCAAGAGTTGAACCATACTGAAAAATTCATATCAGCTGACAATAGTAAGGTCATTCTGTATGTTCAAACTGCTAGACCTACTTCACCTGAGAAAGAATTAAAGGAGAAGAAATCTCCTAAGGCTAAAAAGAGCAAAGAGCCTAGTGTAGGAAATAAGACTAGTAAGACCAAACAGCAGAGTCCTAAGAAGTCTGCTGATAAAGCTAAAGTCAATCAGACTAGTGGTAAAACTAAGTCTAAACAAGTTGAGCAAGCACCTAGTAAGCCAAAGAAGCATAAGAACAAGAAAAATCAAAATGCTTGGTATGGAAATGAGTCATATTATGTGCAACCTGCTGCATATCATCCTATGTATCATGCACCTCAATTTCCTAGTTACTATGCACCTTACCCTGCTCATCCAATGCATGCATATCCTACATATCATGCACCTTACCCTACTTATGAACACTATTCTTATCATACTGATCATCAACATGACTTATCTGATAATTATGATGAAAATAAAACTGTTCATGCTCCTGTGAAAACTCAAAAGCCTAAGAAGCCTAAGACTTCAACATCTTGGGTTGTCAAAGGTGGAACTAATCCTTCAGGACCCTCTCAATAAGGGTACCTAAAACAATTTTACTTTTGTTTTGTAGGTTAGGATTAGGAGTAGGAGTAAAGTAGAGAAAATCTGGTACTTGGACAGTGGATGTTCAAGACACATGTGTGGAAACATACATGAGTTGACTGATGCAGTTGCTGTGGATGGTCCAAAGGTTACCTTTGGGGACAGCAAAGAAGGCAAGATTAAAGCTAAAGAAAGAATAATCAGAGGAAACATAGAGATATCTGACGTCTCATATGTCAAAGGCCTCAAATACAATCTGCTCAGCATAAGTCAATTTTGTGACAAAGGATATTCGGTCATCTTCTCAACAGATAAGTGTTTTGTCGAACAGATTGGTACAAAGAAGGTAATTTTATCTGGAAGACGACAAGGAAATGTCTACATAGTCGACTGGAGTTCTGCTGACAAGAACTCAAGTGTTTGTTTGGTTGCATCTGCACCAAGTGAAGTTAGTTGGCTGTGGCACAAAAGGATGAATCATTTAAACTTCAAGACCATAAACAGATTAATCAAGAATGATTTGGTAGAAGGGATTCCAAAAGCAGTCATGAGCAAAGACAAGCTCTGTGACGCCTGTCAGAAGGGTAAACAAATCAAGTCATCTTTCAAAAGCAAGAAGCACCAATCTTCTGGAAGAATTTTGGAGCTATTACATATGGACTTATTTGGCCCTATTGATCCAGTCAGCAATGGTGGAAAGAAATACTGCCTAGCTGTTGTGGATGATTATTCAAGATATACTTGGGTGATTTTCATGAAGAAAAAGAGTGAAACCAAGGAACATCTTACTAATCTGATGGAACTGATCCAGAATGAGAAGACTATCAAAATCTTGAAGATCAGATCAGATAGAGGGACAGAGTTTACAAACTCTACTGTTGAAGAGTACTGTAATATCAAAGGAATACATCATGAGTACTCTGCTGCCAGAACCCCTCAACAGAATGGTGTTGCTGAAAGGAGAAACAGAACACTAAAAGAAGCTGTCAGAACCATGATAGCTGAAGCTAAGCTGCCTCAAAGATTTTGGGCAGAAGCAACAAATACAGCATGCTTCACCCAGAACAGATGTATGATCAACAAAAATCAGAACAAGACTCCATATGAAGTTTGGAACAATAGGAAACCAAACATTCATTACTTTAAGATTTTTGGTTGTAAATGTTTTGTATTGAATAATGGGAAAAATCACCTTACTGCATTTGCAGAAAAGGCTGATGAAGCTGTTTTTGTAGGATACTCATCTGTTAGTAAAGCTTATAGAATTTTCAATAAAAGAACATTACTAATAGAAGAATCTATCCATGTAGTATTTGATGAGCCAAGTCAATCTTCTGAGAAAAATCAAAGTGCTAATCAAGATCTGTCTACTGATCTACAGAAGTTAGACATTGGAAGAAATGAAGAATATGTTCCCATCATACTACCTAATCTAAATTCAGCTGATAACTCAAGTGCTGTTCAAAATCACAGTGCTGATTGTCTAACAGACGAGTTGCAAACAGCTGAAAGACCAGAGACTGTTCAACAGACGGCAAATGTTCAACAGACTACTACTGTATCTCCAACAGTAGTGTTGCAAGATCAAAACAGAGGACAACATTCAGACCTGCAACCTGATCTCAGATGGCTCAGAAACCATCCACCAGAGTTGGTGATTGGTGATCCATTAGATAGAGTGAAAACAAGAAGAGCTGCTGCACAAGATGTCATGTTTGTCACTTTTCTATCTCAAATAGAGCCTAAACAAATTGAAGAAGCTCTCAGTGATTCCTTCTGGATAGAAGCTATGCAAGAGGAGTTGAATCAATTTGAAAGGAATGAAGTCTGGTACTTAGTTCCTAGACCAAGTCATCAAAGAGTAATTGGCACTAAGTGGGTATTCAGAAATAAGATGAATGAAGATGGTATTGTTACCAGAAACAAAGCAAGACTAATGGCCAAGGGTTATTGTCAAGAAGAAGGAATTGATTTTGATGAAACTTTTGCACCAGTAGCAAGACTTGAAGCAATTAGACTGTTTCTTGCCTATGCTGCTTACAAGAACTTCACTGTCTATCAGATGGATGTGAAGTCTGCTTTTCTCAATGGAGAATTGCAAGAAGAAGTGTACGTTGAACAACCTCCTGGATTTGAAGTCTATCAAGAAGAGGACAAAGTATATCGTCTGAAGAAAGCCCTCTATGGACTGAAACAGGCTCCAAGAGCATGGTATGATACCCTATCTGATTTTCTTTTAATTAAAGGATTTCACAAAGGTAAGGTAGATAAAACCTTGTTCACAATTGAATGGGAGAATCATATATTAATTGTGCAAATATATGTGGACGATATCATTTTTGGTTCAACTAACCAACAGATGTGTGATAAGTTCTCCAAGCTGATGCAGAATAAGTTTGAAATGAGCATGATGGGTGAACTTAATTATTTTCTTGGTTTACAAGTCAAACAGCTACCTGATGGAATCTTTATAAATCAAGCAAAATACACAAGAGATCTGTTCAAGAAGTTTGGTATGGAAACTAGCTCTACTGCTACTATTCCTATGTCTACAAGTCTTCGTTTGGATAAAGATGAAGATGGAAAATCAGTGGACATAACCAAATATAGAGGCATTATAGGATCACTGTTATATCTAACAGCAAGCAGACCTGATATAATGTACTCAGTTGGAGTCTGTGCAAGATTTCAATCAAACCCCAAAGAATCTCATCTCTTAGCTGCCAAGAGGATATTGAAATATGTTAAAGGCACTCAAGAATTGGGATTGTGGTATCCTAGAGAATCTGGATTTGAGCTTATTGGTTATTCAGATTCAGACCTTGCTGGCTGCAAGATTGACAGAAAGAGCACAACAGGTGCCTGTCAGTTCTTAGGTAGTCGTCTGATCTCATGGATGAGTAAGAAACAAACCTCAGTTTCTATATCTACTGCTGAAGCTGAATATATAGCTGCTGGAGCTTGTTGTGCACAGATACTTTGGTTGAAGCATCAACTAGAAGACTACAACATCAAGATCAGTGGAATTCCAATCTACTGTGATAATACAAGTGCAATCTCACTTACTCAGAATACTACAAGTCATTCAAGGACTAAACATATTGAGATTAAGCATCACTTCATTAGAGATCATGTGGAAAAAGGCAATGTGTTGATTGAGTATGTTCATACTGACAATCAGATTGCTGATATCTTCACTAAACCTCTAAGTGAAGCAAGGTTCTCAACTCTAAGAGCTGAGTTAGGACTACTAAATTTGGATGCATAAGCTGAGGGGGAACTCATCAGAAGACTGGAGTTCAACAGCTTAGTTATCCGTTATTATATTCAAGAATTAACTTTCAACAGACTAGTTAGCTTATGGATTCTTAAAGACAGGGGGAACGTGTAAGACTAGCGGTACTTCTGTTCTAAAGATGAAATCTGTTAATGTCAGTTAGTGAAAGTTATATTATCTGAAGATCTGTTCTTAATTCTTGAAGATTGAAGATTATTTTATCTTGCTGGATTGACAAACAGCAGAGGAAGATTACTAGCTATTGGCATTCTCTAGTAATATCAGATAACAGATCACTCGTCTGTCAGATAAGTTAAATTCTACTCATCTGATACCTTATATAAGCATGGTCATAAATCGTATTATAAGAAACGCGCTTTTATAAGTAACAGATTAGTGTCGATAGATTTTCCCGCCCATCTGACATTAAAATAATAAAATTGAAATCCGCCTCTCCTATCCACACGATTTAAAACTGTCAGATTAGATCAACGGTTTAGATAAATCACGGAAACCAAATCAAAAGGAAACCTATAAAATCCGATCTGAAACAGTACAGTCGTCTTACGCACTCAAATATTCTCAAACTCTCTAACTCTCAAACCCTACTGCTTCGAAAGTTCACTGTTCTTTTGCAGAATCTACTCACTAATCTCCGAAATGGACAAGGTTATTGAGGGAAGATACTTCAACTACAGCAAATTCCATTTTTCTGGCACTGATTTGATGCGTTCTTTACTGGAAAAGATCAAAGAAGCATCACTGGTTCCTGTTTTGGAGGCTCACGAAGATAGAGTCTACCTGGAGGACGTTTACCATTTCTACATGACCAGAGAATTCAATGATGATGAGACTGTTATGACTGCTGAAATAGGTGGTAAGAAGATTGCTGTATCTGCTGCTGTTCTAAGTGAAGTTTATAAGCTGACGAACGAGGGAGGAGATGTGACCAGTTTAGGGTCAGCAAAGGAAGAGGAGTTCTGGGCTATTTGTGCTAAACCTGGAGAAGAGATGACTGGGTCTTTGATGAAGACTCAGCTGAAAGGAGAATATCAGAGGTTTGCTGATATTATTGCAAAGATAATAGATTGTGCTACCGGTTCACTGGATGGATTACCTAGGAAGAGATACTGCACAATGATTTGCATTTATTATGGGTTTAAGGTTAACTGGGCTGCTCACGTGTATGAGCTGTTAAGTGATAAAAGGCATTCTCATGCTATTTTACTGAGTAATCTGTTTGCCTCACTAAATTGCCCTATGGGTGGTGGGAAGCAAACTCATGGAAGTAAAGAGTTCAAACTCTACGAGCCAGTCAGACAAATAGTAGATAAGCCTAAAAGAAAAGCCCCTTCAAAATCCAAGAAGACCCCTTCTAAGAAGAGCAAGAAGGTGGGTCAGACAAGTCAATCTGCTGAGCCAACAGCACAGTCTGCTGTTGTGGCTGAATCAGCACAACCTGAAAGTGAAGTCCCTGAAAAGGTGATAGATGACTTCACAGCTGAAGTTGAGAACATGAAGACAGGATCTTCATCTGAAAAGACAGAGTCTGATGAAGAAGTTCCTATTACAAGGTTGAAAAGATTGAGGACTAGGAGTGAGGCAAGGGGACCTCCTGTTGCAAACCCTCCTGCCAAGAGAATTCCTAAGTCCAAAGCAAAGAGAAAGGTAAATTTCTCTGAAGAACCTGTTGCAATTGTAAGAGAAACAACTACAGAAGCAGAAAGGCCATTAACAATTAAAGAACCTGCTGTTGAAGCTGCTAAAGCTGCTGCTGCTGAAGTTAAAGTTGTCTCAGAAATTGGAGTACAAACAGAAGACTCATCTGTTGCATTATCTGCTGAAGTTCAAAATGTACAGCAGACTAGTTCAACACCTGAAGGAGATGCACCTTTGTTGCATCCTACTCCAGTTGCTGCAGTTCCTCTTCAAGCAGTTGAAAGTCCCAATCCAATCAGACAAAGACCTGGGAAATCTTCAACTTATGTAACTGTTGCAGAAAAGATGAAGTTAGATGCTGCTGAAAAGCAAAGGATTGCTGCAGAGAAAGCAGAAGAGGATAGGCTGAAAAGCCTAGAATTAAAAAGGCTGGAGGAAGAAGCCAGCAAAATGACTCAAGAGCAGAGAGATGCTATTGAGGCAGCAGAGTTGGCTGCTGTTATTGAAGCAAGCATCAAGGATGCTCATGGACATCAGCATACTGGTGGGATAGCTATTGGTGAACCAAGGGATCCAAACAAACCAATCCCAGCTATGCCTGCACCCAAAATTAAAGAGAAGAGAAGAGAAGAAATCAGATTATCTCTTGAAATTGTCAGGGAAGATCCTGCAATTTTTGAAGAATTTCTCAAAAGACTGGATGCTGAAAGTGAGAGGATCAATCGTCTGACACTCTTCAATTCTGAAAAGATTAAATACAACAGATGGAGGGAATTCAGACTGACAAAGAGTCCTGCTGAGATGGCCAAATGGAAAGAATTCAAGGCTACAGAAGACTGGATTCTCAAGTGGCTTGAGACAAATTCACTCATTCAAGCACTTGATTCAGAATTCTTTCTGGACAGATTAAGGATGAGGATCTGTCACATAGTCAAAGAAGAAGCCAAGAAGATCTTTGCATCTGTTCCTGAGGATTTTGATGACTCAGAAGACCTCAAAGAAAGATCTATCAAGTTGGCTATTGCTCAAGCAATGGAGCTCTGGGCAAAGAAAGCAAGGAAGTTAAGGGGACAACCAAGTGAACTGGTCCCACTTCCTAACATCAAACATATTGTCTATGGACCTAATCTGAAACCTTATGAAGAGTTGCCTGAGGAACCAACATCTACTTTTATTCCTCTTGATAACTTTACTTGGATTTCTAACAGGTCTGCAGTGGACAATGAAGGATTGATGAGGACAGTTGAAACTGTCAAGAAGATTATATCACCTGCTGAGAAAGAAGGAGCAGAGTCCTCTGATCAACCCAAGCAAATTGAGGGTACTTCAGACCCATCTGATCAAGACAAAGTGCAGGATGATAAGTCTGATGCTGCTGATGAATCAAAGAAGGAAGTAGAAATTCCAGCAGATCAGTTAAAGGAAAAAGAAGTTGCTGATGAAGGAGATGATCAAGCTAAGGAGAAGGAAAGCACTCCAAGCCATGCTGATGAACCAGCAGATCAATCTCTTGCTTTAACAACTCAACCATCAGAGCAACTCATGGAAGATACACCTGCTGCTACTTCAGATATGCCTTCAACCTCTCATGGTGTTCAACCAAATCTGTTGGACTCCATCCAGCAAATGATCACCAATTCTCTGAAGGATATGAAGAAAGAATTAGCTGCAGAAGTGATTGCTGCTGTTAAACAACCAGTTCAGAAAGCTGCTGCTGTCCCAACAGATCTGATAGAAGATACTGCTTATAATGTTAAATCCATCTGTCAGGACATGGATATTCTTAGAAAAAGGACTCAGAGCACTACTGAAGGTTGGAAGCAAATTGAACAAACTGTTGAATTGGCTCTCCAAGCAGAAGATGAAGTCATGGGTAACATGATGAAAGACTTCACTGCTTCATCAAATTGGATTTTGGGATCTCAAATTCAATTGGGTGATCAAGGAGAAGACTTGCTCAAGGAAGTCAAGACTGTTAAAGCCAATCAACTTAAACAACAGGCTCAGATAAATGCTATGGAAGAGAACATCAAGCTTCTCTGTGATTCACTTCTAATCACTCCAATCTTACCAAACTATCAAATCGACCCTGCTGATGATGACAAAAAGGGGGAAGAGAGGATATTTGGGCAGAAAAAAGTTGGAACTTCTGTTGATTTGGAAGCTGAAGATGATGCTGAAGGAACAGAAGTTTTAGAAGAGTCTGCTGATGAAAATGATAGGAATGAAGCAGCAAATGAAGGCACAAGCAGATTAGCAGATGAAAAGATCACAGAAAAAGAAGAAGATGATAAGGAGATAGCTGAAGAATTTGAAGAAACTGAAGCTGAAGCAAAAGCTAAATCTGATAAGGAAATAGCTGCTGCTAAGGATTCAGCTGAAGAACAGCTTGATCCTGATACTAAAAAGAAGAAGCTAGAGCTGTTGAAGCAGAAGTTGGAAGTTGGAACTTCCAAACCTGCTGATGAATCAGAAAAAGAAGACAAGGAAGCTGAAGAAGAAAAGAAAGAAGAAGACTAGTTTAGACTAGATCTCTTTACTTTAAAAACCTTGTAATCTTTTACTTTGCATCTTTTACTCTTCAAAACTTGTAAAATGTAATCAATTCAATATCTATAAAATTGCAAGTTTGACTCCAACAGATTATTTCTATCTCAGAAATTTTTGAGGATCAAAACTTTAGTTTAGGTACAGGTACTTAGCTGAGGTTTTGTCATCATCAAAAAGGGGGAAATTGTTGGATGAAGATGAAGATGAAGTGCAAAGAAGTCAGAAATTAAGGGAAGGTTTTGATGATTTCCAAAACATCATAATCAGCTAAGTATGGAAGCTTAGTTCCCTTAGAAGAATTTTGAACAAGTAAAAGAAGACATCAGAAGAGTTCAAAGTTCGAAGCTCAGAAGACTAGTGATCTCTTGTTGAATCAGCGAACAGAAGGGTAGATCATCAGCCGAGTCAAATCAGATGAGTTCAGTATTTGATCAGCAGAGTATCTATCAGCAGAGTCGTTTTGATCAGCAGAGTAGAAGAGATCAAGAGATTAGTTCAACGGTAATAAATGCACCCGGTGTAATAAATGCTGAAAGAGAAGGATAGTAATGGCAAATGATTGAAGATATCCTCGGATCAGCAGAGTGCATTAAATGCGATGGACAGAAAGGTACTGTACACTGTACGACTGCTGCAGGGAGCCGTTTCAAAAAGAGCTGAAGGTTGGATTTGAAGATGTGATTTCCTTCAACGGTCATAAATTCAAATCCAAGTATAAATAGAGCAAAGTTCGAAGAGAGAGACACACAACAACAAATCAGAGATCGAAATTTTGAAGCAGAATTTCTCTAAGTCTCAAAAGCTCGAACAGCTCACTCGTCTGGTGGAAGTCATCTGTTGACAGAAACCCAGTTGAAGAAAATAGAAAAATACGATCTGAGTGATCTTGTATTTAGCTGAGTGTTGTGCGGAGTTGTGATCCATCTTTGTGAGTGATCAAACTTCAGAGAGTAGAATTTCTAAGTGATTTTCTATTGTGAGCTTACAGCCTTCTCATTAGTTGTTTAGGTGTAAGTGGAGAAATATTGTAATCTAAGTGATTATAGTATAACCCAGAATCTGTGTGATCTGGAAGAGTGGACTAAAGGATTTTTATCCATATAACCACTATAAAAATTCTTTGTGTTATCTTGCATTTAAAGTTTTCTTGCATATTTAAAGTTTGCATATTTAAACACTTTGAATTATTTGAAAAGATTTTAAAACAGAAGGAGTTTGTAAAAACTGGGGATAAAATCTTTTCAAGAACTTAGTCTACTTGTGAAAAACACTTTGAAACTATCCGCTGCAAGTAAACTCTTTGAAAAACTGTTTTGCTGAAAAACAGCTAAGTTACTGTAAGAAGAGTGGTCAGTCGTCTGTTCAAGATTTGTTCACGATCAGACTAGTCTGCTTAATGTTCTTCATCAGCTTAGTCTGCTGACAGAAGACTGAAAAGTTTTTAAGTTCAAAAATTTTCAGAGGTCTATTCACCCCCCCCCCTCTAGACCTCATCTGACCACTTGGGACCAACAGCCTCTAATTATTCTAGCCTTCTTTCAAGATTGGCCTTCAATTGCGCTTGTGGTACCAAATTTTATATTGATTCTTATTTGTGGTATCATAAAAATTCAAACAACACATTTGACACCATAATTTAACAATCGATTAACATTTTGTACCGTCATTAAAAATTACCGTTAAGTGGTGAAGTGACGATTAATTCTTATTACAAAATTGATGCCTTACTTATTTTGACTGATAAATCTACCCTATAATGTTTTAGGCTATAACCCCACATCTTCAAATTTACTTATGATATAGTCAATTTACTTATGATATAGTCTATATTGTTGCCAAATTTGAAAATTAACTTGAATAAGACCACATGCAGACCAATTGGAGATTTTGCATATTATATATGCATAACTAATTTAATTTTATAAAAAACATTAATATATTAAATATAATTTTACTATAAATATGATTTTTAAATAATAATAGCATCCTCATAAAATCTATTATTTATATATATTATAAATCTATATAATAAAACAATAAATTATATAACATTTATAAATAATTATAATTTAAAAAAACCTAAAACCTACCCATCCCACCCCACCCAAATGGAGAAACTTATCTTATTACATAAAGCACCTCCATCCTTAAAGTCTCAACATCAATGATCCGGATAGAGATAATTTTTTTATATTCAATGGTTCGTAAAAGATCTCAACTTTGACTTACTAAGGTCACTTTAGTCTGTTATTTATAATTTTAATCCTCATGTACATCCTTATATGTACAAAAACCACATTTAATAAGTAGAAATAGAATTCTTGATAATTACATTATGCATGATAAAAAGAATAATTGAAACGAATGTATGAAATTTTTTAAAAAATTATTATTTATTCCAATTAAGTAAAGTTCATACAAATGCTCTATGAACACTTTTCGTAACGATCTCCACTTGCACTTAAAGCAAATGAGACATATCTATAATACTCATTCCTACAAAGTACATGCACTTTAAAAAACTTTAAAAGTAATGTCTTGGTAACTGCTTTTTGGATGCTACACAAGCCACTATTCGACTTTTATGGTCGAATATGTTGAACTGGATTGTTTGAAACTTTTTAAACAACAACTACACCATTAGAATCGAAATTGATCCAATGTTGACTTTCGACTTCCTTTGTTTGATTGAAAATCATAACCATTATATTCTTTATGACTCATGTCACTGCCTGGATACAAAAGTATATAGTTTCTCGTTTTCCTTAAATACTTGAGAATATGCTTTACTACAACCTTGTGATCAAATCCAAGGTTGGATTGAAAACGAATGACTATTTCAACTGCATAGCATATGCTAGTTCTAGTCCACTATAATGCATACATAAGACTTCCTACTGATGAAGCATATGAAAATTTTCTCATCCACTCTTCTTCCTAAGGTGTTTAGGACATTGCTCTTTAGAGAGTATAATTTCATGTCCGGTTGGTAATTGACCTTATTTGGAATTCTGGACTGAAAAACGAGGTAGCACTTATCAATATAAGATATTTAAAACAAAGTCAATTGCTTATTCTTAAAACCCCTTATGATTTGGATCCCAAGAACATACGTCGTTTCTCCCAAATCTCTCGCTTGGAATTGTATGGCTAGCCATTTATGTTTGATAATATCCAAGATAATTGAATTAATATAAAATCAAGTTTGCTACGTGAGATAAGTAAGAAAATTACAATATGTCTAATCAAAGTAAAGTTTAGATAAGAGAATAATTTTAAGATGATATTATATATTTAAAGTTGAGAGAGGGTGAGCTTATTTCTAAAAGCAAGAAATATTATTTGTTTGATTTTTTAGAGAACACTATAATGCTCTCAGAAAAATGAGACAAACATGCAAAATATTGTAAAAGTTGCATTAAATTTCCAATAACAATCAAACAAATATCCTCAAATTAAAACGTGAATATAAGACTCTAACACTTAAAAACTGAAAGGAAAAAAGACTCTCAAAGGAAAACTTATAAAGGGAACACAATTGACTTGGATTCTTTTGCATCAATTATTTCCCCAATTATAAGGTGATTTAGCGTTATCTAAATAAATTCCTTCACACTTTGCTGCCCAATCACAATTATTATCATCACAATAATTCCTCATCCAGTTTGCATTAAAAACCTCAAAACTCGAGATCTTACTACCCCATCGAAGGGTACAAAAGTATAACGTGCTAAAAAGTTTCACACCAAAACGAAATTTAAATACTTAGTTTATTATCAATGTATGATTTCTAAAATCGTCATCTTTTGACGCGCAGTGTATCAATAACGGATCAGAATTCGGAGGAAGGTTATTAGTCACTGAGACATGCATTCTATAACTAAGGAAACAAGTGCTTTTTCTTTCATGAACAATAGTTGCAAAAAAGATGAAGATTAGAAAAATGAATTTTGTCATTTTATACTTTTTTATTGCTTGTTGGAGAATTACCAAATGTCTTAGCATCATTAGATATAAATAGACCATCTTATATAGTTGAGTGTTATTTCTCTCTATTTCTAAAAAAGTAAGTTCATTATTGTAATATGTCTTCGGTATCAAAAGTTAATACAAAATATCAATAATTGTTACAATTGTCATACTTTGGTCAGAGTCTTCTGGCTAAAAATAGGTAGTAATAATTATGGTAACTCTGAGTTCGATTTGAAAAGCCAATGTATAATTTTGAAGTGGCTAGGGATATATCTAGAGTACGAAATGTTGTAGATAAAGCATATTTTAAATTTTGACTAATTACTTTTAGGGAAATTTATATAGACACCCCCTGATTATAAGCTTAATTACAAAAAATTACCCTCATGTTTCAAATATTACAAAGACACCTCCTTGACTTAACGACCGTTAGTCAACTTTAACAGAACACTTCAAATGTCCAAAATGCCCTTAGTTGTTTTTAATATTTACAAAAAAAATCAAAAAAAAAAAAACCTTCAATGGATGCCTCCTCGAGCTAAACCACCTCCGTTTTTTTCACTAGTCTTCACGTCCTCTACAAATTTCGAGCATTAATTATCAGTTCAAAGTCCATCCCGTCACTCTATTTTCAAATATACGAATTTTACGTTTTTTCGATTTTACGCCGCCGTCGGCGTTGGAGCTTGACCCACCGCTTCCCCTTTCAGGCGTAGACTCCCCTCGGTGTGGCGGTAATTTTTGTATCAACCTTGTCCAGTTTGGTATTGAAGGTTCCCCATTTACAAAGCTCACATATCAATGGCATATTTCTATCTTTGCGAAATTAGCCCCTCTATCCCAATTCGTAAAATGACCCTTGTATTTTTCCACCTTTTTTATATGCCCCTAGATTTGTAGAAAAACGTATAAAGTTCGACTTTGATTTGGTCAAAATCCACAATTCACATATCACATGGCCCGCACATGGTCGAATTTGGGATAATTTTTTAAATTAGGCCTCAATTTGGACCAAAATTGCCACTGAAGTTGAAGGTGTGATACCAAATATGTCAGCTCAAATGGTATGGGATGAAAATGCTTGTGAACTTAAGTCGTGACACAAAAAATACAATAATCTAGTAACAAAATCACCAAGCCCTAGATCCCCAAAAGTTCTCTGGATTTCAAGAATTCGAATTGTGTTATTGTAGATAAATTTATTAAATTTTAAATTGGTTTGTTTTATTTTTCTAAGAAAAATATTTGTTACTAAAGTGAAATTTTATTTACCAGTTGTGTTATTGTAAATAAATAAATTTATTAAATTTTAATTTGGTTTGTTTGATTTTCGAATGAAAATAAACGTTATTAAAACTTTATTTACCAGATTAAGTTATTGTAAATAAATTTATTAAATTTTAAATTGGTTTATTTTAGTTTTTAAGAAAATATATGTTATTGAAATTTTATTTATCGAATTGTGTTATTGTAAAGTTATTAAAGCTTTATTTATCGAATTGTGTTACTGTAATTCGTTTGTTATAATTTTAAAATTAATAAATTTATTTACAATATTTATTACATGGTTACAAAGACATCCCCTGTAACACAAAATATATTACAAATACAACCCTTGGGGGCAAAATTGGAAAAAATATTAAATATTTCTGATGACGTCATCATCTACTGTAAAAAATTAACGCCGTAAGGGGTCTTCTTGTAATATTGTTTTGGTCGAGGGGATGTCTTTGTAATATTTGAAACAGGAGGGTAATTTCTTATAATTAGGCTTATAGTCAGGGAGTGTCTATATAAATTTCTCTTACTTTTATTTGAATTCTTTATTATACGAGTGAAAAGAAAATAAATTTAAATTAAGATATATTATATAGAATAATAACAATTTTATGTAATTTTGGGCATAAAAGCAATTATAATAAGTAAGGCAAATAAGGGAAGATTCAGTAAAAAGAATATTCCATATCACTTATGATTTTATTCTAAGACAAGATTTCCCTTTATAGTGAAAAAAGTCCATACTGACAATTATAAAGTATGAAGTTATAGAGAAGGATGACCACCATTATTATTCACCTTATCAATATTTTTACCAAAAAGGTATACTAGAATAATAAGTAAATGTAAATTTATTCATAGCACAAGAATAAAAGAAAACAAGAGTAGCATTGTCAAATTTTAAGAGAAAAAACAGATGCTGAAGGACATTAATTAAATTCTCTTTTCCATTCATATAATAAATGGCAGGCAAGAGTAATTTAATCTCAATTTGAAATTTTTGCCGTCACAATCAATATTTGAGATTTGGAAAAAATGAAATACAAGCTGACTGAATCTAAGAAATGAAGAAGATAGAGAATTTTTAATTTAGTAAAGAAGTTAGATAAATGTAAATAATGTTGGTGTCTAACAATATGTGTGCTTAAATATTTCGATTTAACACAAAGAATGGTGAAAAATATTTACTTGTATCGAAACCAAATATCACTTCAATCTTTACGTAAAAAATAAGGAAATTAGACAGAGGCTTGCCGAAATAAATTTTCTTAAGACAATGATTCCGGGGCTGCCACGGTGCATACAATTTGATTCTCGGTAGTCTCCCAAGATACACCAGTCTGTTGTTCATTATTTGCACAAATAATGAACCCACTGCGAACTCGAACAAACAGAAATTTCGAACCAACTTTTGAAAAAACTAAGAGAAAGAGAGAGTAATATTTTTTTCTTATAATTACTATATAAATTGATCTAGAATTGGCCAGATTCTGTTCCATATTTATAGACATAAAAGTGCATCTTGAAAAGGGACACAATGGTTTGGTTTAAAGGGTACCTCTTCGGACCGAATAGGCACATCTCTTTTATTTATTTAATTCACACATAAAACCCCAACAATCCCCCACATGAATGAAATTGTTGTTCGAGTTCCTTCACATATACATATTATGTCGAAATTTCTTTAGGAATAATACCGCATCGGGATAAGTGAAATATTTCATCTTGAACCTTCCCTAGTTAAAGCTTATCGGATTTACTTAACCAATCGGTGAAATATTTCATCTTGAACCGTCGGGTGTTTGTGTAAACGAAGACAATAAACTTAACACAATATTAAATCGAATTGTTTCAATTTCTCGGTTGTGTTCGTTTTGACCCTGAACATTCTTGGTTATGCGAGTGCTTTAGAGAATTCCAGCTTATAAAGAAATTCTCATCGAGCCGACCCAGCTTACAATAACATAGGTGTCCGCATCTATCAAGAGTATCTATAGATAAAACATTTAATATCCGGAATCAGGATTATCTCTTGACTTCATAAATTCCGTTAAATTTGAAAGTAGATGTCTCTCGGTATTGTATCAACGACAACGAATATGTCATGTCGTGACTTTACCCTTATACATAGAGTTTGTTGAGCTCTGTGTATCACCGCTTGATTATCGCATTTACGGATGACTAACACAATTTTTAGTTATATTAGAATATCTTCCAAGAATTTTGTGAAACCATTCAAATTTTTCACTAGCTTTATCTAATGATATTCACTCTTATCTCATAGTGGAACGAATTATATGCATATGTTTGGAAGATTCTCAGGAGATAGCGGTGCCTCCAAAATTGAATACATATTCATTTATAAACTATGATTCATCTACATCAGAAGTTTCATTTTCATTACTATATCCCTCTTGGATCGTTTGAAATTTTTCCAAATATGATGCACATATGTATGTATTCTTTAAAATTTCAAGCATTCTCATTAATGCATCCCAACGAATCTTGCTAAGATTGCTCATGTATCTCCTTAGTTTATTAACCAAAGAGACGATGTCTAGCCACTTGCATTTTAGGATATATGCGTGACATCTAATTTTATGAGCATACTCAAATTGTGATACTCTATCACATTTGTTCTCGTATAGCATACAAGGTATGAATTAAATAGAATTATGAAATCCCTTTTCATAAGTATTAAACTATTTATATTTTATAACTCATCCACGTAATGTGCTTGAGATAGTTTAATATCATCACAGGACCTCTTAATCATGGTTGATTAAATCGAAGTATTTCATATCATAAATTAATATTTTCTCAATGGATTTAATACTCACAATATTAGTCTCAAATATTGACATATCATTTGCATATAAACAAAATCTCATACTCAATATCCAGTTAGTTTACATAGACACACTTGTCATGTTTATTAATATGACAGTCAAAATTTGTTAGTGACGCTCTTTTTTATCCAATTAGTATGTGTGTAAACATCTAGCGAGCTTTCCCCCACAAGTTGTCAAGTAAACCCGAATTTAAAGAGCGACGCTTAACCACATCTTAAAATTATGTTATTTTAGCAACCAAATTGATTGACTTGAGCTAGGTAAGTTATTTGACGAATTATTCCTAACTTAACACACTCTTGTATAAATGACTATATTCGTATTTACCCCCACAATTTGGATATAAGAATTTAGAATTTTCTTATTCGATTTTCTAGATTTGTAGTTCACAGATGCATCTCTTTGTATTTCGCAAATACTTTTATTACCTCTTATTTATTATTCAATAAATAGCGCAATAAAATATATGTGATCAAATACATTTTAAATTTCACGAGTTAGTAATGATTTGAAATCACATCATTAATTTGGATTAGTTCAAAAAATTTGAATTTTTACATATTTGTTTCGCAAACAAATAAATTATAATTATATGCTTATTTAATTAGGCATCCATGAACATTAGAGATAACAAATCTCTTAATCTATTTGTTCAAATAATATCAATCATCTTATAATATTATAATATTGATGATAACAAGACTTTATATAAGACTTTGACACTTAAAATCTAAAAGGAAAAAGAATCTCAAAGGAAAACTTACAAAAGGAATACGGTTGTCTTGGAATCTTTTGCATCAATTACTTACCCAATAATAAGGTGATTTAGCGTTATCTAAATAAATTCCATCACTCTTTGCTGCCCAATCACAATTATTATCATTATAATAATTCTCAGTCTAGTTTGCATTAAAAACATCAAAACTCGAGATCTTACTACCCCATCGAAGGGTACAAAAGTATAAAGTGCTAAAAAGTTTTACACAAAAATTAAATTTAAATACTTGGTTTATTGTCAATGTATGATTTCCAAAATCGTTATTCTTTGATGCGCAGTGTACCAATAACGGATCAGAATTCGGAGGAAGGTTATTAGTCAATGAGACACACATTCTATAAGTAAGGAAACAACTGATTTTTCCTTCTTGAACAAGAGTTGCAAAAAAGATGAAGATTAGAAAAAAGAATTTTGTCATTTTATATTTTTTTATTGCTTGTTGGAGAATTATGAAATGTGTTAGCATCACTAGATATAAATAGACCATCTTATATAGTTGAGTGTTATTTCTCTCTGTTTCTAAAAAATGTAAGTACATTATTGTAATATGTCTTGGGTATCAAAAATTATTATAGAATATCAATAATTGTTAAAGTTGTCATAATTTGGTCAAAATCTTCTGGGTAAAAGGAGGTAGTAATAATTATGGTAACTCCGATTTAGATTTGAAAAGCCAATATATAATTTTGGAATGGCTAGGGATATATCTAGAGTACGAAATGTGTAACTAAAGCATATTTTTAATTTTGACTAATTACTTTTATTTGAATTCTTTATTATACGAGTGAAAAGAAAAATCAATTAAAATTAAGATATACTATATTGAAGAATAATAATTTAATGTAATTTTGGGCATAAAAGCTATTATAATAAATAAGTTAAATAAGGGATGCTTCAGTAAAAAGAATAATCCACATCACTTGTGCTTCTATCATAAGACAAGATTCGCCTTTATAGTGGAAAAAATCCATATTGACAATTATGAAGTATGAAGTTACTGATAAGGATGACCATCATTAATATTCACCTTATCAATATTCTTACCAAAAAGATATATGATGGGGGCTATTTCGCACCCTACATACTGTACTATCGACTAAAGACATTGAGATCAGTTCGACCAAATCAGGCTGTTCAAGATCATCTCATCGACCAGGCCGAATACAGCTCTCTTCGATCTGAAGACAATATTCCGGACCCAAGATGGACATTTGGGCCGAGTCCTATTAGGACTATGTTTCCTTGTAACGCTAGGTTTAACATTGTATAAATACCTAGTTAATCATTGTATTAAACAACGACGAAATCCCTAAACTTCAAGAATACATGATTATACACTGCTTATGGCAGCACAACTAAATAAGATTCAATATTATTCATAGCTTTTGATCTCCATATTGATGTGTTATTAGCTTTGTTCGTGGTTTTACTTCTTGTTCTTGAATATTGCTTTTCTTTGTAATCGATCCATCCGGAATAAAGTAACAGAGCCCTACTGAATATATACATAAATATCGTAAACCCCCCGTTATCACAAATTCACTGATATTCAATTAACCCGACGAAATCCGGTTAAATCAGTTGGCGCCCACCGAGGGGCTAGGTTAATTATTCGATTGACACATGGCTCGCCCAAGGAAAAGCGCTCGTGTTGGAGCGAGAAGCAATACAACCACCGGCCATAACACATCGGAAGACATACAGGACAACAACGATAATAATGTTCCCAATACCGACGAGAATGTCCAAGATACACACCCCCGACAGCAGGGACCCCAAGGAGGCATTCCCGGTGCCATACGGGAAGAACCAGAAGGCCCCGAAGTCCCCGTTCCTCTCCCTGGCGCTCAGGAGAAATTGCGACAAATAGCAATGCTTTTCAAATCACTCTCTCCAGAAGAATTACTAGTACTAGATCAAATTCCTCGAAACGTTACGGCTGCCAAGACAACCCCTGCTCCAGGAGTGCCAAGGCCAAACGAACGAACCTCTCAACAAGCTGACAGCCCAGCAAGTGAGCGACGCTCGCTACACAGCCCACAGTAGGTCAATTCTAAACCCTCCGATAACCATCCCCGAAGAAGACCTGGTCGAAGAATACCACCAGCGGGTCGCAGCGGATCGAAGGAACGAACAATCATCCCTATCGAGGATGACATAGATGATGCAATCCCAGATCGACCGCGAGCGACTCAATTCTCAGAAAGAGAAATTGAAAGGATGGTACATGAGCGACTCGAACAACGCCTGCGATCTGTTCAAAACCCATGGGCCCGGACTGCAGAACTCCAGGAAAGCCTTGCGGCTTGTTCTCCTTTCTGCAGGGAAATAAAAGAGGCACAATCCACGGGACAGGTCCCAGGTAGATTACCACGATATGATGGAACCACCGACCCGGATGATTATATCTTTAGCTTTACGAACATAATGAATTTATATGCCCACTCCGCCGAATTCACCGCCAAGTTAATGGTGACCACATTCGAAGGACTCGCGCTGGATTGGTTTGCCAAACAGCCGACCAACTCTATATTCAGTTTCCGGGAATTATGCAATAAACTAACGCAGCAGTTTGCCAGTCAGAAAAGACAAAAACTCCCGATGAGCTACCTAGGAACCATACACCAACAAGAGGGAGAGTCCCTAAGAAATTGGTTGGCGAGATTCAACGTGGAATTACTCAAAATCGATTCTCCGAATATCGATTACATAATTTCTATCCTCTTCGACCTCACTAAAAATAGGCAGTTTGGAAACGCCCTCAGTCGAAAACAACCGAGAACGTTTGCCGACATTATGAGCTTGGCGTCTAAGTATATGACCCATGAAGAGATGAATTCCTTTAAGGATAAAAACAAAAACAAAGCCACAACTTCAGGCTCCAAACGGCATGACAGGTTTCCTGCCCAAAAATCTTTGGATTACGAGCGATCTTCCAGGAGAGGTAATGTTTTCCAGCGATTGGAATACAACAAAGCCGACCAAGATAGGCAACCTAATTTCTACCAAAGACCAAGAAACCATGAACAACCAATCAGAAGCAGGGTGAATCATGTAGAACACCCAAGGTTAAATGCTCCAATGGAAGAAATATTGGAAGTTCTAGAAAGAAATAACTGGATTCCCGAGGCGAGGAAAATCGCGCAGCCGAGACCAGGGTCTCGAAACTACGATCAATACTGTAAGTACCATAGAGCACATGGACATCGAACGGAGAATTGTTTTCACCTTAAGAGAGAAGTTGAAAAACTAATCGAACAAGGAAAACTTGACGAATACATAGAGCGAGATAATCGTAAAAGGGAAAGAAGTAGAAGCCCTCAGAACGGTAATCAAAGGAGAAGTTCTCATCGAAGGTCACCTGAACGCCGACCTACTCAGGAGTTGAATCACGACCAGATCAATGGAACTATCCATACGATATCCGGGGGTCCCGCGGGTGGAGATAGTCGTAACGCCCGACGAAGAACAGCCCGATCCATAATTGGAAACTCAAAATACCCAAAAGAAATTTGGACCCTGGAAAGCAGGCCATCAAACGATCAGCCGATCAGCTTTAACGAAGGCGAAGCACCTAAAAATATCGTCTGGGACACAAAAGAGGATAACCCCGACTTCCCGATGGTAATCTCGCTAGAAATAGCAAACTACAATGTCAAGAGAATCCTGATCGATAATGGGAGCTCAGCCAATATCATCTCCCGAGAAGTTTTAGCCCAAATGGACTTGGGACAGATAAACTTGCAGAAAGTAGCTACGCCATTAATAGGATTCGGAGGGTCCGAAATCATCCCCAGCGGAACAATAACCTTAAGCGTATCGCTCGGAAAAATACCCCACCGGACAGTGAAGCTAGTAAAATTTCTAGTGGTAGAAACCCCTTTCGCTTATAACGCAATATTTGGACGACCAGCTCTCAATTTATTCCGAGCTGTTGTCTCTACTTATCATCAGAAGATAAAGTTTCCGACCGATAGAGGCATCGGAGAAATAACGAACGACCATTGCATGGCTTGGGACTGCTACAGTACCTCGTTAACTATGAAAGAACACCCAAAATCGATTACTCCAAGTAAAAGGAAGATCGAAGAAGATCTTAGCAGAAATAAAATTGAAATCCCAAGTACCGATCGAATGGATAAAAAGGGAAAGGAACCGCTAGATTTATCATTGAAACCTCCAGAACATAAGGATATAATTCTTGTACAAGGGGACTCGTCCAAAACAACGAGAATAGGTACAGAACTGAGCAAAGAAGGGGAAATAATGCTAATCGACTTCCTCAGAGATAATGCCGACGTCTTCGCCTGGAGCGCAAATGACATTGAAGGAATCGATCCTCGAATAATCAAGCATTCCCTAAAAATAGATCCTTTGGCGAAACCCGCCAGACAGAAGAAGAGAAATCATGGACCGGTAAAAGATAAGATTATTAAAGCCGAGGTAGAAAGACTGCTTGAAGCGAAACAAATCCGAGAAATACACTTCTCAGAATGGCTGTGCAATGTTGTCCTAGTAGCAAAAGGGGAAAAAAAGGACAACAAATGGAGAATGTGTAATGATTTTATTGATCTTAACAAGTTATGCCCGCGCGACCCATATCCCTTCCCGAGGATCGACCTATTGGTCGATTCGACCGCTGGCTTCGCGATATTCAGCATGATGGACGCCTTTCAAGGGTTTTATCAATTATACATGGATGAGCGGGACCAAGAAAAGACTGCATTCGTAACCGAGCAGGGAGTATATTGCTTCATAGTAATGCCATTCGGCTTAAGAAATGCCGGAGCTACTTACCAAAGGTTAGTAAACCTAATGTTCAAAGAATTAATCGGAGAATTGATGGAAGTCTACGTGGACGACATGCTGGTCAAAAGTATGAACGAAGCGGATCACGTAAAACATCTCGATCGATGCTTTCAGATCTTAAGAAAATATCGTATGAAGTTAAACCCCGCAAAATGCACCTTTGGTGTCAAATCAGGAAAATTCTTGGGATATTTAGTTCACCAACGCGGAATAGAAGCCAACCCAGAAAAAATCCGAGCCATAACTGAAATGAAACCTCCCAAAACCATCTCCCAAGTACAAAGCTTAGTTGGGAAGATCGTAGCATTAAACAGATTCATATCAAAGTCAGCAGACAAAAGCCTCCCCTTTTTCCAAACTCTCCGAAAGGCAAAGAACTTTGTTTGGACCGGAGAATGCGATCAAGCCTTCGAGCAACTCAAAGAATATTTGACAACACCTCCGATGTTGGCAAAACCAACGGAAGGAGAACCATTGTATATGTACATCTCCATCTCCGACGTAGCAATTAGTTCAGTACTAATTAAAATCGAAGACTCGGAACATAAGCCCGTCTATTATCTAAGCAAATTATTGCAGGGAGCTGAGAAGAATTATTTGGAAATTGAAAAATTCACGCTGGCCTTAGTGGTGGCTGCACGGAAACTTCGACCTTACTTTTTAACTTACAAAATAGTGGTTTTGACAAATCAACCGCTAAGACAAGTCTTAGCAAAACCAGAAGCCTCAGGAAGACTAATAAAATGGGCGATCGAACTAGGCCAGTTCGAAATTGATTACAAACCAAGAATCGAAATTAAAGCCCAAGTATTGGCTGATTTTATATTAGAAACACCGACACAGACAACTGAATTGTCGAGTTGCCTCAACGACGATGTCTTGATCGTAGAAAACCAAACTTGGTTAATGCATGTCGACGGTGCTTCATGCCGAGAAGGAGGAGGCGCCGGAATCAACTTCACCGGACCAAATAAAGAAGATTTGAATTACGCAATAACATTGGACTTCGTCGTAACGAACAATGAAGCAGAATATGAAGCGTTGATTGCGGGAATGGAGATGGCGATCAAAGCCAACATAAAAAGTCTTAAAGTACTAACTGATTCAGAATTAGTGCAAAGACAAATTGAAGGCCTATACGAGGCTAAAAAATTCAATATGGTCAAATAACTCGCCAAAGTGAAAACACTAGCTGAGAAATTTGAAAGCTTCAGTATCCAGAACATCCCACGTTCGGAAAATAAATGGGCTGATCAGCTATCAAGATTCACAGGATCCCATGACGGAAAGACCGAACGGGTGATCAACTGGTTGATCTCTAATACACCGGCGATCGACATCGATAAAACACCAGTAGTCGATATAATGGAAATCGAAGAAGCCGAAGAAAACTGGATGACACCGATGATAGAATATCTTCGGGAAGGAAAATTACCACCTGACCAAAATGAAGCTCGGAAAATAAGATATCGAGCTCCTAAGTATACACTTGTAGAAGGAAAACTCTACCGAAGATCGGTATCAGGAATTCTTCTAAAATGCGTCCCTGAATCACAAACCATCGATATACTTCGAGAAATTCATGAAGGGGATGCAGGAAATCACAGCGGATCAAGGGCATTGGCCTTAAAATGTCTCAGGACAGGTTACTATTGGCCCACCATCAATAAAGATGCCGCTCAATATGTCCAAGAATGTCATTACTGCCAGATCCATGCTAACATATGTCATCGACCTGCAGAAAACATGCACCCAATTCCAGTATGTTGGCCATTCGACCAATGGGGAATGGACATTGTGGGACCATTCCCAGCAGCTAGATATAAGAAATCCTATGTCCTGGTCGCTGTAGAATACTTCAGCAAATGGATAGAATGCGTCGCCCTCACACGAATAACCCAATTCCAAGTTATCAACTTCCTATGGAAATTCATAGTTTGTCGATTCGGCATCCCAAGGATCCTTATCTCCGATAATGGAACTCAATTCGCGGGAAACCAAATAATAGAATGGTGCACAAAACTTGGAATTCAACAGAATTTTACCTCGGTAGGACATCCTCGAGCAAATGGACAAACTGAAGTAGCAAACCGAGAGATAATAAAATCTTTGGAAAAAAGATTAGGAGCTGCCAAAGGAAAATGGCTTGATGAACTCCCAGGAGTACTATGGGCTAATCGGACCACAGTAAGGAGCTCAACCGGGGAAACCCCATTTAGCTTGGTATATGGGTCGGAAGCGGTTATCCCTGTTGAAACCTTAATCCCAACGCCAAGAATAGAGATGTTCGATGATCAAGAAAATGAAAAGTTGAGAGAAAATGACATTGATTTAACAGAAGCTTTAAGAGATAAAGCTGATGTACGCCTACAAGCCACTAAAGCAAATATGGAGAAAGCATACAATCAAAAAGTACGCGTCCGAACCTTCAAAAAAGGGGACTTGGTCTTAAAAAAAGTAGAAGTATCCAAACATGTGGGAAAGTTACAACAAAATTGGGATGGACCTTACATCGTCATTGGTGTAGGGAAGAAAGGTTCATACAAAATCGCACACTTGGATGGAACAGCCTTACCAAGAACCTGGAATGCGGTCAACCTTAGGAAATACTATGGTAAATAAATTTTAGCAGATTATACTGCATTGTTTTATTTTACTTTATCAAGTTTCAATCCTTGTAACAAAGGCCTTAGCCTACAGTCCAATTATTAAAGATTTTTTAGCATTTTCTATACATCGATTATTTCGGTTAACACTCCTTGGAATTGCACAATCATATTGATGGAAATTAGAACGAAACGAGTCGAGTATACATTGATCCGCTCAATAAAAACTCCTCGCTCAATCGCATCGATCTAAAGACTTTTTGGTTAAAAACCTAAGTCTAAATTAAAAACCAGTCGAGTAAACATTGATCTGCTCAATAAAAACTCCTCGATATGTCAAAAGACTTTTGGTTTAAAAACCTAAGTCTAAATTAAAAACGAGTCGAGTAAACATTGATCCGCTCAATATAAACTCCTCGATATGTCAGAAAGACTTTGGGTTAAAAACCTAAGTCTAAATTAAAAACGAGTCGAGCAAACATTGATCCGCTCAATAAAAACTCCTCGATGTGTCAAAAGACTTTTGGTTTAAAAAACCTAAGTCTAAATTAAAAACGAGTCGAGTAAACATTGATCCGCTCAATAAAAACTCCTCGATATGTCAAAAGACTTTTGGTTTAAAAACCTAAGTCTAAATTAAAAACGAGTCGAGTAAACATCGATCCGCTCAATAAAAACTCCTCGATATGTCAAAAGACTTTTGGTTTAAAAACCTAAGTCTAAATTAAAAACGAGTCGAGTAAACATTGATCCGCTCAATAAAAACTCCTCGATATGTCAAAAGACTTTTGGGTTAAAAACCTAAGTCTAAATTAAAAACGAGGCGAGTAAACATTGATCCGCTCAATAAAAACTCCTCGATATATCAAAAAGACTTTCAGGTACTAAAAAACCTAAGTCTAAATTAAAAACGAGTCGAGTATACATCGATCCGCTCAATAAACACTCCTCGTTAAATATTCAACGATCAAAAAGACTTTTGGGTTAAAAACCTAAGTCTAAATTAAAAACGAGTCGAGTATACATTGATCCGCTCAATAAACACTCCTCGTTAAATATTCAACGATAAAAAAAAGATTTTTGGGTTAAAAACCTAAGTCTAATAAAAAAAGAGTTGAGTATACATTGATCCGCTCAATAAACACTCCTCAATCTAAGTCTAAACAAACGAGTTGAGTACAAATTGATCCGCTCGATAAAAACTCCTCGATAAATCTATAGCGATCAAAAAAAAAAAAAAAAAAAAAACTTTTGGGTTAAAAACCTAAATCTAAATTATGACAAGTTGAGTAAACATTGATCCGCTCAATAAAAACTCCTTGCTCTGTTCCTAACGATCTAAATGATCTGCTAATACTCTTGAAGTTTTGAAGATAGACTGAGTATAAAACCGTCTGCTCGGAAAATGCTACTCATAAATAAATTATGACAGAATTAACGACAAGGAAGATGCGAAGGATAAAAGTAATATTTTATTCATCAAATCAGTCACATACAAAAATCCTACGTTACAAAGATCTACATGCTACTTAAAGATCGTTACAATGATTTAAATAAGATGATCCTCTAAGATCGGCGATCTTCACGACAATGTCCACGGAAACACCAATCTCCTCCCTAGTACCTCGTCGATTATAATGAACCACCCAAGAAGCATGCTGCTCAGGATGGTCGACTTCTTTACTTCGATGGCTAGGCTCTGAAGATCAAGTGTCCTTCCAGACGAAATGAACATTACCAGCCAGATAAACTGGCAATACTCATTCACCCACAAGAAGATACTGCTTTTACATTATCTATAAAACATTTTATCCTAAAGCAGCATCTCTTCGGGACCGTCGTGAAACGGTAAGTTTACCAGCCACCCCGGTGGTCCATCACCCCTGAGGTAACATCCAAGAGCGGGGATGACTGGCAAGTATGAACCCCCCATGTGCAAACAAGAAACCACGGACCTCTAAGATGATGAGGACCAATGCAGAGATCTCATGGGACCCGTCGATACAAGGTAGGGCTGACATGGGACCCGTCAATACAAGACTAGGAACGATTTCACTGTTTTGAATAAACAAATCCTGATAATGTGATTTTTTGAAGACAATGGGATCAGAGGGCAGAATAAAATCTAAGGAATCTGATATCTCCATCCTTTTTGGGAAATTGCAAATGAAGAATATAAACCACCCCCCTATTTATAGGGGTAGATCTAAGGGATCCAACGGCTGAAAAAGTATTTGATCAACGGACATGGATACGACCCTTTGACTCCCCGTAATAAATGCAAATAAGTTCGAACGGCACCATCTATTCGCCTCAACTGGTCGACAACAAAAGAGGTCGTGGATCGAAGCGATCGCCCAAATAACACAAGCAAAACTTAAAGAACTCTGGATCAGGCATACCGGAACGATCATACTTCATGGTCGATGGCTTAAAACCTAGAATCCACAAACGAAGTTATACAAGCTTTAAATCACAGCGAAAAGGACAGTTGCTCGATAAAAAACCAAACCCTTCACCATACGAGGGACGTCACTGCCTCATACATCATATGGATGACCATTGACTAAGCTATACAGGAACTCCGATGGAGTCAAAGATATCTGACATAGAAATCAGGAGAATAGTCCTCCTTATTCGAAACAGTAAGGACGTAACTGCCTAACATACCAAAGAATTGTTTAAGGAGGTCTGAACAGGATAGATCTGGCTAAAACCCCTACATTTTCCAATTCCTCCCATATCAAGAAAGTGATATAATAATACACTAGACAAGGAACATATTGTTCAACATTAATGCTGTGAAACATAAAGGGTTTGGAAGAGACTGAAAGGGATATTTTTCTTTAGCTTGATGTAAAGAAAAACGAAGTTCAACAAAGGGACAATAGCCTCTTTATATAAGATTTAGGTCACAAAAAGACAAAAGTACAAGGCTTAGATTGAGCATCGACCAAGATGAGGGGCATTATCGATATGAATAACCTATTGTCTAAATTATGACGTAATCCAAAGGAATATACTGGATTTGATCAACAAAAGACTTGACTTACAGAAGCAAACATTGTACAAAGATTTGATTTGCTGAAGCAAACATTATATGCACAAAGGAAGAATGAGCATAACGAAGTATATCTATAGAAGGAAATTGATCAAGGCAAGAATCTGCCTACAAAAAGGTCATATTTTCCAATTTAGTACTTCTCCCATTACAAAAATTTTAGCCCGAACAAATGCACAAAAGTCGGGCAACTAAAAAAAAAAAAAAAAAAGAAAGAGAGAGAGACAGTCCAAGGCCTGCCAGGTCGAACAAGGATCACTAAGAAGAACGATCAGCAGGTCGACTACTGGAAACAGTCCTCCGAGGAGTCAAGTTGCCAGCAAAAGCCATCAACTCTTCCTGACGCTTTAGATAACCAGCGTCATATCCTTCCTCATAGGACCGCCGTTGAGACTCCTCCGCTAAGGCAGCAGCCTGAAGCAAATCACTTTTCTCTTTCTCCCAGACGGACTTTTCCTCCTGCAATTTTTTCAAATCATCATTGGCAAGCTGCAGTGCGAGAGACTGCCCAGCAACCTTCGCCAACTCCGACTCCAAACGACGTTGATAAGCACCCTTACTTCTCCACAGTTCATCGTTTTGCACACCCAGCTGGAGTGCAAAGTACTTAGCCTGGAGAAAGAAAACAATCCTTATGTAAGAAGGAAGTCCAAAGTAAATCAAATAAAATAAAAAGATTCGCCCACCTGTTCACATATTTTCATCAGCGATTGAACAAGGCGTACGTTGGAAGCACCCTCGAGCTTCTTCAGCTCACCAGGCAAAATAGTGCTTAAACCCAGATCCCAAGACAAAGCATCAGGCTCGACTGAGCCAGGCAATTCACTATTGGAAGGGACACCATCGGAATGAGGAGTCTCTGACAACATAATATCCTTGACTTGCTCAAAGATACATCGATCATCTAAACAGACGAGGAGATCCCCTCTCGTCGGGGCTAACGGAGGTCTCCTTGCCTGAAGCAGAAATAACGGTCCGACGACCAGACCTTGACCCAAACTGACCCTCAGAAGGTCCTCCAGATTCAAAAGAAGTAGCCGTTACTGTGGTATCATGAAACAAATATTCAGGACAATCTTGCAAAATAGATTGTGTTATGGAAGGATTGACAAAAAGGTCATCACCAGCTCGCCCTCCGCTGGCGACTGGGGCAGTAGAAGTAGAAAAAGGAACGGAACTAACAAAATCCCCTCCATACTCGTAAGAAGAAAAACCTGATGAAGCAGGTATATTGTAAACCTGCTCCACGTTAGAAGAATCTCCGAAAGCTATTCGACCAGGCGAAGGCCTATTGCCTATCTCTGGGGAAGAAGGAAAGTTTGGCTGAACAAGCGACGAACTAATTTCTGGTAAAGGTTGGGAAGGGATAACAGGATTATCGGTCGTCGAATTGCTGATCAAGGACGAACGAGGAGGCTCCATCGACGGTCCGTCTCTTCGATGTTTTTTAGATCTATTATCTCTAGCGCCCTCACGAGAAGGTCGTTTCGAAGTATTACCAAAAAGGTTACTCATGATCGGATTATGGAAAAATATAAATTAATATCGAGAAAGTTTATCGACTAGCAAAAGAAGGAGTATTCTGTTTAAGAGAGGAGTATATCGGTAAAAAATAAGTCAGGTTTTTACCTTTCGTATTTATACTACACGAAAGGACGCAACAGACCCAAAGAAAGGGCGCGAAACAGAAAAACTTACCTTGGAGCAAACGCTAGAATTTGAAAAGACACACACATAATGATTACGGCAAATTTAATGACTTGTCTGAATTATTACGGCGAATATGAAAAGACACAACTGACAGAATACGAGACGTTTAGCGTACATAGAGAAGAAAAGGTAAAATTACAATTAAAACCTACGAGTAAATAGTTACAACGATTATTTCAAAAAATCACTGTTTTAAGAAGCCTGCTCGCTATCCGGAATTCTCTGATCACTACCGACGTCCTCAGTCATACCTATATCATCTTCCTCTTCTTCTTCGACCTCGGGATCAATAAAAGTATTATCGAGCTCCTCGTTAACATCGGAAGGAGGAATCGGCAATGGATTTCCAAATTCTTCGACAAGGTGAGCCAAAGGAAAACCTTGATATACAACATCTGGAACCTCAGAAGAAGAATAAAGTTCACCATAGCGATTCAGCCGAATGTGAGCAGCCTTAAAATACTCCTTTCGACGGTCGTCGATCATCTCCAGGGCGACCAGCTGATGAATCGCCTTCTTAAAAGTATTTTCAAGTAAAGGACCAACCATCCGATATACCAACGCCGTATGAACAGGAGAATTAAGGAATTCACGAACAACTCTTTCGTCAGGATTCCTACCGTATCGATCCCTAAGTCCACTAAGTGGAACATCCTTTTCATACTCCTCTAAAGAAGTTTCAAGGATTGACACTTGAGATTCGAGCTCACTAATTCGAGCCGTGCTCTGTAACTGGAATTCCTCTAACTTTCTAGCCATTTCATTGGCCTGCTCTTGAGCACGAGAAACCTCCATCACCCTGTTTATCATTTCTTGATCTTCAGTCCCGGTAGCACGAGTCTCTATGACGGGAACGGAAGAAGATGTCGAGGGACCAACCTCTGAACCGGAGGATTTACGAAGCAAAGCTTTATTCTTCTCCTCCAGGAACTCGCACTGTTGTTTCCAAAGTGCATTTTCGTAGGCGTATGACGCAAGACAAGTTTTAGTCTGGACGAACAAAGAAAGCAAGAAAAAGAAATGGATTAGTAAATTAAGGAAGACCCTTAAAATTATCTGTTAGTATGATCAAGCGAAAAAGATATCACCTTTTCAGCGTAAAGAGAAGCTCGCTGGAATTTCTCCAGAGGATCCTTATGAAGAAGCTTATTCAGATCGCGAGTAAAAACACCAGACAAAAGAACACGGGTTGCCTTATCGACCGCGTTCTCATTATCATCATGAATAAAAGAATCCTTCTCGGAATAACCAGCGGCCCTCCTTCCCTCTAAATGATCCTCGATCATTTCGACAAGAGTAGGTTTTGGATGCTTATCTCCGACTAAAAGAAGATCGTTACCTGAGCGTCCATAATAGCTCCTCTTTCTATCAACTGGATCGTTAGCAGGATGAGGCATCGACCAGGTGCGACATCCTCGAACACCCAAGGACGTTCTAAGCTGAAGAGGAGGATAACCGGATCCCGTGCCCTGGTGAATAGGGGACTCATGAGGAGAATCTGGAGATTCTTCTCTGTTCTCCTCAGATTCATGACCCAACTCCAACTTCCTTTTTCGTGACGCTCTCTGCTCGATAGGGACGTTCTCTACGGATTTGGAAGATTTCGACAGCACCATTTTTCCCTTCGAAGAGTGTCGAGAGTTTTCTACCATATCGGCTGAAAAAGAAATAAATTATAAGTTATTTTTCTTCCCTATAAACGGTATCATCACAACACTAAGCTAAAATAAAGTACTAACCAAGAAGTTCAGATGATGAATTGATGGGAAAGTTGTGAACACTTAACCCCGCCTTACGAAGGAAAGCCTCCCCGATCAGAAGAGCACTTTGATATTTGTTTGCACGCATTTCGGAGATCTCAGCGATAAACTTAGCATCGTCAGGAACTAGTTCGCCAGTCGGTAAGCGACCTCCAGGAATCCAACTGGAACCATGATCCCATGAAAAAGGCACGGTCGAACCATCCGCCAAACAAAGATTAGACGGAGGACGAACAAAGAAAAAATGAGATTTCCATGAAGGATTACTAGAAACAGGGGCGTCAAAGATCGCTCGACTAGGCCGCTGACTAGCGAAGAAGTATCCACGATTCGAAGAACTAGAAATATTGAAGCGGAAAAGTTGCGTAAATTTATGAAAAGAAGGTTTAAACCCCTTTGCGATCATCAAAACAGAAAAGCAAACCACAAAAGCAACGGAATTTGGAACCAGCTGTGTCAAGCACACAGTGAAAGTTTTCAAAACTTCGAGAAAAAGGGGAGACAAAGGAAGACGCAGTCCGCTATTGAAGTGAGCCGAATAAAAAGCTCGACATCCCTCCGGTGGAGATGTGAACCTATCAGTAGGGGAAGAAAGAATTATCTCGGAACCTTCCGGGAAATATTTGGTATAATTATTCACAACCTCCGAAAATGTTTCCACTGTATAAGCACAAGCAACGTCCTCGATTGGTTCAGAAATATGAGGAACAGTACCTTTGCCCTTTTTGGCTCGGGCAGCTACATCCGCCTCAGTAAGGATTCGTACCTTGAAGGTATCTTCTACAGGGACGACGAAGTCAGATACTGTAGATTGTTCGCCCAAAAGACTAGAATGCAACTCCTCCTCGTTATCGGGGGCGACGACCTCTCTAGAAGAAGATCTTCTTACAGAAGCCATATATTCTGGTTCTCGGAAAATGAAGGTCGATAAAAGGAAAAATTTTATGTGATGAACGACTAAGCAGGAAAATGACTACGAATTATAAGGAAGTATAAAGGAAGAATGGCGAACTTAAGAGTCAACTATTTATAATGAAATGAGAAAAGACGTTTCGAACTCATCGCAGCTAATCATATTCCCGCCAAAAACGGTAGGATATAAAAAGCCTCCTGAATAGACGCGTGGCGATTCGTAATCGGCAGAGAAAATGACTATCTATGATATGTAGCACTCTTTTCCTTACTTAAGATTTTTTCCCACAGGGTTTTTTCTTAAGAAAGGTTTTTAACGAGGCTCCATTCATGGAAAACAAACGGTCGTGAAGATTTATCCACTTCTACGAGCTTCTATTATCTATACGCTCGAAGAAGTGAGGGAGTACTGATGGGGGCTATTTCGCACCCTACATACTGTACTATCGACTAAAGACATTGAGATCAGTTCGACCAAATCAGGCTGTTCAAGATCATCTCATCGACCAGGCCGAATACAGCTCTCTTCGATCTGAAGACAATATTCCGGACCCAAGATGGACATTTGGGCCGAGTCCTATTAGGACTATGTTTCCTTGTAACGCTAGGTTTAACATTGTATAAATACCTAGTTAATCATTGTATTAAACAACGACGAAATCCCTCAACTTCAAGAATACATGATTATACACTGCTTATGGCAGCACAACTAAATAAGATTCAATATTATTCATAGGTTTTGATCTCCATATTGATGTGTTATTAGCTTTGTTCGTGGTTTTACTTCTTGTTCTTGAATATTGCTTTTCTTTGTAATCGATCCATCCGGAATAAAGTAACAGAGCCCTACTGAATATATACATAAATATCGTAAACCCCCCGTTATCACAAATTCACTGATATTCAATTAACCCGACGAAATCCGGTTAAATCAATATAGTAGAATAATAAGTAAATGTAATTTTATTCATAGCACAAGAATAAAATGAAACAAGGGTAACATTGTCAAATTTTAAGAGAAGAAAAAGATGTGAAGAACATTAATTAAATCTCTTTTCCACTCATATAATAAACGGCAGACAAGAGTAAATTAATCTAAATTAGAAATTTTTTTGGCACAGTCAATATTTGAGATTTGGAAAAAATGAATACAAGCTGACTGAATCTAAGAAATGAAGAAGATCGAGAATTTTTTAATTAATAAAGAAGTTAGATAAATGTAAATTAGTCAAAATAAAATTTTGTTTTAGCTATTGGTCCCAAGTGGTCAGATGAGGTCTAGAGGGGGAGGGGGGGTGAATAGACCTCTGAAAATTTTTAGACTTAAAAACTTTTTCACTTTTCTGTCAGCAGACTAATCTGATGAAGAACAGTAAGCTAACTATGCTGATCGTGAACAGATCTTGAACAGCAGAGTGACCACTCTTCTTGAAGCTAACTTAGCTGATTTCAGCAAAATCAGTTTTATCAAGAGTATACTTGCAGCGGATGTTTGAAAGTATTTTTCACAAGTAGACTAAGTCCTTTAAAAAGATTTTATCCCTAGTTTTGAAACTCCTTATAAAATCTTTTAATAATTCAAAGTGTAAACTTATGCAATTTCAAAATATGCAAGAAAACTTAAATGCAAGATAAACACCAAGAATTTTTATAGTTGTATATGGATAAAAATCCTTTAGTCCACTCTTCCAGATCACGTAGATTCTGGGTTATACTATAAACACACAGTTTACAATATTTCTCCACTTATACCTAAACAACAAATGAAAAGGCTATAAGCTCACAACATGAGATCACTCAGAAATCCTATCCTCTGAAGTTAAATCACTCACAAAGATGGATTTAAACTTCGCACAACACTTAGCTAGTACAAAATCACTCAGATTATGTTTTTCTGTTTTCTTCAACTGGGTTTATGTCAACAGATGACTTCCACCAGACGAGTGAGCAGTTCGAGCTTTTGAGACTTAGACAAATTTTCTGCTTCAAAACGAAATCTCAGAATGTTGTTGTGTGTGTCTCTCTTCGAACTCAGCTCTATTTATACTTGGATTTGAAATTATGACCGTTGAAGGAAATCAAATCTCAAATCCATATCCTTAGCCCGATTTCAGAACGGCTACCTGCTACAGTCCTTTTTCTGCTGTACTTTCCTGTAGCAGCATTAAATGCACTCTGCTGATCCGAGAGTTTTCTTCAATCATTTGCCATTACTACCCTTCTCTTGCAGCATTTATTACACCAGGTGCATTTATTACCATTGGACTAATCTCTTGATCTCTTCTACTCTGCTGATTGAAGCAACTCTGCTGATCGATACTCTGCTGATCAAATACTGAGCTAATCTGATTTGAGTCAGCTGATGACCTACCCTTCTGTTCGCTGTTTCAGCATGAGATCAGTAGTCTTCTGGGCTTTGAACTTTGAACTCTTCTGATGTCTTCTTTTACTTGTTCAAAATTCTTCTAAGGAACTAAGCTTTCCATACTTAGCTGATTTTGACGTTTTGGAAATCATCAAAACCATCCCTTAACTTTTTATCTTCTTTGCACTTCATCTTCATCTTCATCCAACAATTTCCCCATTTTTGATGATGACAAAACTTCAGCTAAGTACCTGTACCTAAACTAAAGTTTTGATCCTCAAAAATTTCTGAGATAGAAATAGTCTATTGGATTTCAAACTTGAACATTTTTATATATTCTGAAAGGATTACATGTTACAAGTTTAATCATCTTGTAACAGCTCAGAGAATTTCTGTTTTAACAGCTCTAACTTCTTCTTTTTGGCATCAGGGTCAAGTTGTTCTTCAGCTGAATCCTTAGCAGCAGCTATCTCTTTGTCAGACTTAGCTTTTGCTTCAGCTTCAGTCTCTTCAGCTTCACCTTCTTCTTCTGTGATCTTCTCATCTGTTGGTCTGCTTGTGCCTTCATTTTCTTCATCATTCTTTTCATTATCAGCAGATTCTTCCAACACTTCAGTTCCTTCTCTTTCAGCATTTTCTTCTTCATCAGAAGGTACCTTATCTTCCCTTTCTTCCCTTAGTACCCTATCTTCCCCCTTTTTGTCATCATCAGCAGGGTTGATTGGATATTTTGGCAAGATTGGTGTGATCTGAAGTGAATCACATAGAAGCTTGATGTTCTCTTCTAAAGCATCCAGTTGAGCTTGTTGTCTTAGTTGATTGGCTTCAAATTCATCCATTCTTTTGAGAACAACCTCACCTTGGTCACCTAACTGAATTTGAGTTGCCAGCAACAAATCAGCAGATGCCTTGAAGTCTCTCATCATATTATCCAAGGTTTCATCCTTAGCTTGGATGGCCACTTCAACTGTTTCTGTAATGTCTCTCCAACCATCAGCTGTACTTTGAGTTCGTCTTCTGAGTATATCCAAATCTTGACAAATAGATTGGACATTCTGAGCAGTATCTTCTATCAGATGGGTTGGGACAGCAGCAACTTTTTGAGTTGGTTGACTTACAGCAGCCAACACATTTGCAGTTAACTTCTCTTCCATTTCCTTCATTGATTTTGAGATCATTTGCTGAATTGAATCCAACAAAGATGTTTGTTGTAAGCTTTGAGAAGTAGAGTCAATTGCAGATGGAATTTGAGGTAAGGCAAGAGTTGCCTCTTCAGTAGTCTGATCTGCTGCTTGAGTTGGCTCTTCGGCAGTCTGATCTGCTGAACCAGAAGCAATCTCTTCTTCTTTGGTTTCATCAGCTTGACCAGGAGTGCTTTCCTTCTCCTTGGTCTGATCATCTTGCTCAGCAGCAGCCTCCTTTTCATTGATCTGATCAGCTGGAATAGTTTCTTCTCCCTTTGACTCATCAGCTGGTTCAGACTTGTCATATTTTTCTTTGTTCTGATCAGTGGGGTCAGGTGTACCCTCTTTTTCTTTTTGTTGATCAGCAACATCAGACGACCCTTCTTTTTCTTTGGTTTTATCTTCAGAAGCAGAAGTGTCTTCTTTCTTCTTATCTTCATCAGCAGGTGGCTCAACTTTCTTAACAGTTTCAACTGTTTTCATCAGACCTGCATTGTCCACAGTAGACCTATGAGAAATCCAAGTAAAATTATCAAGAGGTATGAACGGTGAGGTTGGATTCTCCGGTAACTCTTCATATGGCCTAATATTAGGACCATAGACAATCTGCTTCAGACTAGGAAGAGGAATCATAGTGCTTGGTTGCCCCTTCGTCTTTCTAGTCTTTTTGGCCTAAGTTTCCATTGTCTGGGAAACTGCCAGTTTGATGGATCTTTCCTTGAGGTCTTCATCATCAGCAAACTCCTCAGGAACAGATTCATAGATTTTCTTTGCTTCTGCTTTCTCAACTTGACTGATCCTCAGTCTTAATTTGTCCAGGAAGAACTCTGAGTCTAGTGCTTGAGAAAGAGAACCTGTCTCAAGCCACTTCATTACCCAGGCTTCTTCATCAGCAAAGATCTTCCAGCTTGCAATCTGGTCTTTACTCTTTGTCAGACGATAGTCTCTCCATCTATTGTATCTGATCTTTTCTCTGTTGAACATCGTCAGACGAGTAATTCTTTCATTCTCAGCATCCAACCTTTTGATGAACTCATCAAAAGCATCAGGGTCATCTCTGACAATTTCCAGTGCCAGTTTGACCTCTTCTCTTCTTTTGGGTTGAATTGCTGGTGTAGGCATAACTGGTTTGGGCTTGGTGGGATCTCTCTGTTCACCAATTACTATGCCACCAGTGTGCTTTGGACCATGAGAGTCCTTAGCACTTGCCTCAATAGCAGCAGCTAACTCAGCTGCCTCTATAGCATCCCTTTGTTCTTGAGTCATCTTGCTAGCTTCTTCTTCCAGCCTTTTGAGCTCAAGGGCCTTAAGGTGATCTTCCTCAGCCTTTTCATCATCCTTCCTTTTTCTTTCTGCCTCATCTTGTTTCTTCTTTTCAGCAGCAGTTACATAAGTTGTGATCTTACCAGTCCTTTTCTTCTTAGTTTCAGTACTTTCAACAACTTGAGGTGGAGTGGCAGCAACAGGTGTAGGATGCAGAAGGAGAGTTTCTCCTTCACTTGTTGTGCCAGTCTGCTGTTCTTCTCTAACTTCAGCAGACACTACAGCAGATGAGTCTGTAGCAGAACCTCCAATTTCAGCAGCAGCATCTTCAGCAGGCTTGACAGCAGGCTCTTCAACAGTTATAGGCCTCTCTGCTGATGCTGGTGATTCTCTGACTGTTTCAGTAGTTTCCTCAGAGAATGTGACTTTTCTCTTTGCCTTAGACTTGGCAATCCTCTTTGATGATTCAGGTTTGGACTTAGGAAGTCCTTTTGCAGCACTCCTTGTCCTCATTCTCTTTTTGGTTTGAACAGGAACAACTTCTTCAGATTCTGTTCTTTCTGGAGATGATCCAGTCTCCATTTGCTCAATTTCTTTGGTGAATTCATCAATCACCTTTTCAGGAATGATAACTTCAGGCTGTGCTAATCCAGCTTCAACAGCAGGGGTTGCTGTTTGATCAGCAGACGTACTAGTATGTCCAGCCTTCTTTCCCTTCTTGGCAGGGCCCTTAGCAGCTTTAGCAGGGGCTTTTCTTTTAGAAGTGCCCACACTCCTAACAGGCTCCTACAACTTAAATTCCTTACTACCATGGATGTTCTTTCCACCTCCCATTGGACATCCAAGGCTTTTGAACAGATGGCTTCATAAGATAGCATATCTGACCCTTTTATCACACAAAAGATCAAACACATGAGCAGCCCAGTTTATCTTCATTCCATAGTAGATGCTGATCATGGTGTAGTATCTTCTTCTTGGTAGACCATCCAAGGAACTTCTACTGCAGTCCAGTACTTTCGCAATGATGTCAGCGAACCTCTGATACTCATCTTTCAACTGAGTCTTCATCAGAGTTCCTGTCATCTCCTCCCCTTCCTTAGCACAAATTGCCCAGAATTCCTCTTCTTTTTCAGACCCTAGGTCTGTCACATCTCCTCCCTCATTTGTCAACTTATATATTTCACTTAATACAGCAGCTGAGATGCAAATCTTTTTCCCTCCGACAGTAGCAATCATCGTAGTTTTCTCAGGGTTGATTTTTCTGGTGCTGTAGAAATCTTCAACATCTTCAAGGTACACATGCTCCTCGTGAGCTTCCAAAATTGGTACTAGTGATGCCTCTTTGATTTTCTTCATGATAATTCGCATCAGATCGGTGCCAGATCTGTAAAACTTATCATAGCTCAAATATCTTCCTTCAACAACCTCCATTGTGAGATAAGGTAGTGAAAATCTGTAGAGAACAGAGAGCTAGAGAATAGAGAGCTTAGAGAGTTAGAGAATTTAGGAATTTTGTGTGCGTAAGACGACTGATCTGTTCAGATCGGATTTTATACGTTTCTTTTAATTATTGATTATCGTGATAAATAAGAACCTTAAGATTAATCTGACAGTTTTAAATTGTTTTGGTGAGAATTGCGGACTTCAAATTGATTATTTTAATGTCAGATGGGTGGGAAACTCAATCGACATTTATCTGTTACTTATAAAAGCGTGTTTCAAAAGATACGATTTATAACCATGCTTATATAAGATATCAGATGAGTAGAGTTTGACTTATCTGACAGACGAGTGATCTGTTATCTGATATTACTAGAGAAAGCCAATAGCTAGTAATCTTCCTCTGCTGTTTGTCAATCCAGCAAGATAAAATAATCTTCAGTCTTCAAGAACTAAGAACACATCTTCTGATAACATAACTTCAACTAACTGTCATTACCCAATTTCATCTTTAGAGCAGAAGTACAACTAGTCTTACACGTTCCCCCTGTCTTTAAGAATTCATAGGTTAACTAGTCTGTTGAAAGTTAATCCTTGAATAGAATAACGGATAACTAAGCTGTTGAACTTCAGTCTTCTGATTAGTTCCCCCTCAGCTTATGCATCCAAATTAAGTAGTCCTAGCTCAGCTCTTAGAGTTGAAAACCTTACTTCACTTAAAGGTTTAGTGAAAATATCAGCAATCTGATTGTTAGTATGAACATACTCAATCATAACATTTCCTTTTTCCACATGATCTCTGATGAAGTGATGCTTGATCTCAATATCTTTAGTCCTTGAGTGACTTGTAGTGTTCTGAGTAAGTGAGATTGCACTTGTATTGTCACAGTAGATTGGTATTCCACTGATCTTGATATTGTAACCTTCTAGTTGATGCTTCAACCAAAGTATCTGTGCACAGCAAGCTCCAGCAGCTATATACTCAGCTTCAGCAGTAGATATAGAAACTGAAGTCTGTTTCTTACTCATCCATGAGATCAGACGACTACCTAAGAACTGACAGGCACCTGTTGTGCTTTTTCTGTCAATCTTGCAGCCAGCAAGGTCTGAATCTAAATAACCAATAAGCTCAAATCCAGATTCTCTAGGATACCACAATCCCAATTCTTGAGTGCCCTTGATGTATTTCAATATCCTCTTGGCAGCTAAGAGATGAGATTCTTTGGGATTTGATTGAAATCTTGCACAAACCCCAACTGAGTACATAATATCAGGTCTGCTTGCTGTTAGATATAACAGTGACCCAATAATGCCTCTGTATTTGGTTATGTCCACTGATCTGCCATCTTCATCTTTATCCAAACGAAGACTAGTAGACATAGGAATTGTAGCTGTAGAGCTAGTTTCCATACCAAATTTCTTGAACAGATCTCTTGTGTATTTTGCTTGGTTGATGAATATACCATCAGGCAACTGTCTAACTTGCAATCCAAGAAAATAATTGAGTTCACACATCATGCTCATTTCAAACTTATTCGGCATGAGCTTGGAGAACTTGTCACATATCTGTTGGTTAGTTGAACCAAAAATAACATCGTCCACATATATTTGCACAATTAATATATGATTCTCCCATTAAATTGTAAACAATGTTTTGTCAACTTTACCTTTACGAAATCCCTTAATTAAAAGAAAATCAGATAAAGTATCATACCATGCTCTTGGAGCCTGTTTCAGTCCATAGAGGGCTTTCTTTAGACGATACACCTTGTCTTCTTGTTGATAAGCTTCAAATCCAGGTGGTTGTTCAACATATACTTCTTCTTGCAGTTCTCCATTGAGAAATGCAGACTTCACATCCATCTGATAAACAGTGAAGTTCTTGTAAGCAGCATAGGCTAGAAACAGTCTGATTGCTTCAAGTCTTGCTACTGGTGCAAATGTTTCATCAAAGTCTATTCCTTCTTCTTGACAATAACCCTTGGCCACTAATCTTGCTTTGTTTCTGGTAACAATACCATCTTCATTCATCTTATTTTTGAAAACCCATTTAGTGCCAATTACTCTTTGATGATTTGGTCTAGGAACTAAGTACCAGACTTCATTCATTTCAAATTGATTCAACTCTTCTTGCATAGCTTCAATCCAGAAGGAATCACTGAGAGCTTCCTCAATTTGTTTAGGCTCTATTTGAGATAGAAAGGTGACAAACATAGCATCTTGTGCAGCAGCTCTTCTTGTTTTCACTCTATCTAACGGATCACCAATCACTAACTCTGGTGGGTGATTTCTGAGCCATCTAAGATCAGGTTGCAGGTCTGAATGTTGTCCTCTGTTTTGATCTTGCAACACTACTGTTGGAGTTCCAGTAGTAGTATGTTGAACAGTTGTAGTCTATTGAATATCCTCTGGTCTGTCAGCTGTTTGTAACTCGTCTGTTAGACAATCAACACTGTGATTTTGAACAGCACTTGAGTTAGCAGCTGAATTTAGACTAGGTAGTATGATGGGAACATATTCTTCATTCTTTCCAACATCCAACTTCTGTAAATCAGTAGACAGATCTTGATTAGTACTTTGATTTTTTTCAGAAGATTGACTTGGCTCATCAAATACTACATGGATAGATTCTTCTATTAGTAATGTTCTTTTGTTAAAAACCTATAAGCTTTACTAACAGTAGAGTATCCTACAAAAACAGCTTCATCAGCCTTTTTTACAAATGCAGTGATGTGATTTTTCCCATTATTTAGTACAAAGCATTTACAACCAAAAATTTTGAAGTAATGAACGTTTGGTTTTCTGTTGTTACAAACTTCATATGGAGTCTTGTTCTGATTTTTGTTGATCATGCATCTGTTCTGGGTAAAGCAGACTGTATTTGTTGCTTCTGCCCAAAATCTTTGCGGCAGCTTAGCTTCAGCTATCATAGTCCTGACAGCTTCTTTCAGTGTTCTGTTTCTCCTTTCAGCAACACCATTCTGTTGAGGGGTTCTAGCAGCTGAATACTCATGATGTATTCCTTTGATGTTACAATACTCTTCAACAGTAGAGTTTGTGAACTCTGTCCCTCTATCTGATCTGATCTTCAATATCTTCGTGCTTTTCTCATTCTGGATCAGTTCCATCAGATTAGTAAGATGTTCCTTGGTTTCACTTTTCTTTCTCATGAATATCACCCAAGTATATCTTGAATAGTCATCCACAAAAGCTAGGCAGTATTTCTTTCCACCATTGCTGACTGGATCAATAGGTACAAATAAGTCCATATGTAGCAGCTCCAAGATTCTATCAGAAGATTGGTGCTAATTTCTCACAAATAAATAATAATTATTTCACAAATAAGTTCAATCAATATTTTTTCAATAATATATTGATATTTATTTGTCAAATAATTTATAACTATTGTTGGATAGAGATGAAGATGAAGGCACTTAAGATAATTTGTAAAGGGAGGTTTTGATGATTTCCAAAACCTAAGATCAGCTAAGTATGAAAAGCTTAGTTGTAAAGTCCTTTAGAAGAATTTTGACTAAGTAAGAAGACAAAACAGACGAGTCAAAATTCAAGGTCCAAAAGACTACTGATCTGCTGAAGGAAAGAAATCAGACTGGTGAAGATCAGCCGACTCAAATCAGATTTGTTCAAGTTTGGGATCAGCTTCGTCCGTCATCAAACTTGCACATTCATCAGCCAAGTGGAAAGGATCAAGAAGTCGGCCCAACGGTAATAAATACCCCTGGAAGTAATAAATGCTGAAGTACGAGGTTATTAATGACAAATGATTGAAGAAAGACTTCACATCAGCTTGGTGCACTTAATGCTGCCTGCAAGAAAGTAATGTTGACAGTACGGATACTGTGCAGAGAGCCGTTCGAGGAAATTAAGGACCAGAAATCAAGAGATTTGAATTTTGTCTCTCTTCAAAGGACAAAATTCAAAGAGTGACTATAAATAGCTGCAGAGACGAAGAAAGAAATACACAACAACTGAGAGATCGATTTCGAAGCAAAAATTTTCTAAGTCTCAAGAAGCTCATCAACAGCTCACTCATCAGCTTTGTCATTTGTTGACTACAAGCCGAGGTTGAAGATCAAAGATAAACATATTTTCTGTGAAAAACTGTTTGAGTGTTGTGAGAAGTGTAGATCCATCTTTATGAGTGATCTAGCTTCAGAGAATAGGTTTTCTTAGTGATTTTCTATTGTGAGCTTACGACCAGATTCATTTGATGTTTTGGCGTAAGTGGAGTGTACTAATTACATTGTGTTCTTAGTATAACCCAAGATCTTTGTGACTTGGAAGAGTGGACTAAAGGATATTTAAATCCATATAACCACTACAAAAATTACTTGTGTTTTACATTGCTTTTTAACTTGCATAATATTTTGATTGCATAAAACACATTGAAAACTGTTTGAAAAAGGCTTTAAAAAAGTTTATAAAACTGGGGATAAAATTTTCAAACTACTAAGTTTACTTGTGAAAAACACTTTGAAAATCCGCTGCAAGTACTCTAGTATTAAAACTGATTTTAACTAAATCAGCTAAGTAACTATCAGATTAGTGGTCGACAAAGCTGTTCAAAGATTTGTTCGCGATCAGTCTTGTAAAGTTATTGTTCTATATCAGCTTAGTCTGTTCAACAGTTAAGCAAAAGTTTTAAAATTAAAAATTGTTAAAAATTTTAGAGGCCTATTCACTTCCCCCCTCTAGACCTCATCTGACCACTTGGGACCAACAAGTCGTATCAGAGCCAGGATGTTCATAGAATCAGCTTCCTGATCAACGAGCTTGATCCAAGTGTTTCCCAAAGGTTTTCAAAACTTTTCAAAAGAGCATATTTTGAAAAATGGATTGTATCAGCCATGTTACTCACATAGCTGGTATGAGTTTCGAAGACTGGATAATCAGAATGGAGATTTTCCTGGCTGCCTACAATGATAACATGTACACATGTATCATCAAAGGTCCATTCAAATTCACCAAGACCATCAAAGTTGATGAGGTCGATATAACGGTGGAAAAGGATTTAAATGAGATGATAGCTGAAGAAAAAAAGTTGTTCAACATGGACAAAGTTGGGTGATTCATAATGACCAAGGCCCTCGACAACGACATATTTGATAAAGTCAAGCACTGCAAGACTGCCAAAGAAATGTGGGATAAGGTCAGAGATATGAGCGAAGGAAACGACGCTGTCAAAGAGCATCAGCTGAGTGTTTCTCTGGAAAAGCTGGACAACTTCAAGTGGAAGTCTGTGGAAACCATTGATCAGATGGATACAAGGTTTACAAGGACGCTGAATGAAGTTTTAAAGCTTGGAAAAACCTTCACTGATATGGAGATAACCGTCGGAGTGCTGAAGGCTCTACCTCCTAAGTTCAACATGAAGGTGACAGCCATGGAAGAGTCCAGAGATCTGGGAAAGATTTCACTCACCGAGCTGTTCTCAGTACTCAAGGCATACGAGTATGAACTGTCAATAATGGGTGTTGAAGAAACCTCTACTTCAAGTCCCACAGCTGCACTTGTTGCTGCTGAAAATCCCAGAAGGCCAGCTTACAAAAGTAAAGACGTGGACTCATCTGATGAAGCCACATTACTCAACAAAAGGAGTACACTGCTGGAGACGTTGCATTGCTGATAAACAACTTCAAAAAGTTCTACACGAGAAAAATGAAGAACAAATATAACAATGCTTCCACTTCTAACCCTAACTCTTCTTCTCAAGATAAAGATTCTTATAAATCTAAAATGATGTGCTATAACTGCAGGAAATTGGGTCATTTCATCAGAGACTGCCCGTATCCTAAAGCTGAAAAGTACACGGAAGAAGAGAAGAGAATCAGAAAGGAAAGAAAGCATCAGAAAGACAAGGTGTTAGTAGCAGAAGCAGAAAAGCTAGCTGCTATCTACTTATCAGATTCAGATTCAGACACTTCTGATGGAGAGTCTTCTGATGAAGAGAGTCCTGCTCTTCTCTGCCTGATGGCTAATGAATCTGATGGCTCCGAGGATGAAGAGGTAACTCCTCTTGATAATGAATTATTTAATTCATTTGAACAAATGATGCTTAACAATACAAGTATTGCTGATGCATTTAAAAAGCTTAAGGAAGAGATGATATTGCTAAAAGAGCAAAACAGTTCACTGAAACTTAAAGCTGAAAAGCCTATAGAATCAGCTGAATACAAACTGCTTGAGCAAGAGAATGAATCTCTGAAAGCTGAATGTGAAGTTTATAAGGTTAAAATCATGGAGCTTGAGAAAGTCATTGAGTCTCATGATAAGTCATCTGTTGCATCAACTCACATGTCTAGTAAACAGAAGACAACTTTAGATCAGGATAAGTTAGAACTGAACCATACTGAAAAGTTTATATCAGCTGACAACAGTAAGGTCATCTTGTATGTTCAGACTACTAAATCTGCTTCACCTAAGAAAGAATCAAAGGAGCAAAAAGCTCCTAAGACTAAAAAGAGCAAAGAGCCTAGTGTAGGAAAACAGACTGGTAAGCCTAAACAAAAGAGTCCTAGGAAGTCTTCTGATAAGGATAAAACCAATCAGACTAGTAGTAAAACTAGGTCGTCTGTCAATGAGCAAGCAACTAGTAAACCAAAGAAGCCTATAAACAAGAAAAATCAAAATGTTTGGTATGGAAATGAGTCCTATTATGTGCAACCTGCTGCATATCCTCCTATGTATCATGCACCTCAATTTCCAACTTACTATGCACTATATCCTGCTCATCCAATGCATGCATATCCTCCTTATCATGCATCTTATTCTACTTATGAACATTATCCTTATCATGCTGATTATCATCAACATAGCAAATCTGATAAACATGATGAAGATGAAACTGTTCATACTCCTGCCAAACAACAGAAGCCTAAGACTTCATCATCTTAGGTTGTCAAAGGTGGAACTAATCCTTCAGGACCCTCTCAATAAGGGTACCTAAAACAATTTTTATTTTGTTTTGTAGGTTAGGATTAGGATTAGGAGTAGGAGTAAAGTAGAGAAAATCTGGTACTTGGACAGTGGATGTTCAAGACACATGTGTGGAAGCATACATGAGCTGACTGATGTTGTTGTTGTGGATGGTTCTAATGTTACCTTTGGAGACAGCAAGGAAGGCAAGATTGTAGCAACTGGAAGTTGAGATATCTGACGTCTCTTATGTTAAAGGCCTCAAATACAATTTTCTGAGCATAAGTCAATTTTGTGACAAAGGATATTCAGTCATCTTCTCAACAGATAAGTGCTACGTTGAACAGATAGGTACAAAGAAGGTTATTTTATCTGGAAGACGACAAGGAATATCTACACAGTGGACTGGAATTCTGCTGACAAGAATTCAAGTGTTTGTTTGGTGGCTTCAACACCAAGTGAAGTCAGTTGGCTGTGGCACAAAAGAATGAACCATGTGAATTTCAAGACCATAAACATATTTATTAAGAACAATCTGGTAGAAGGAATTCCAAAAACAGTCATGAGCAAGGAAAAGCTTTGTGACGCCTGTCAGAAGGGTAAACAAATCAAGTCATCATTCAAAAGCAAGAAGCATCAATCTTCTGGAAGAATATTGGAGCTGCTACACATGGACTTATTTAGACCCATTGATCCAGTCAGCAATGGTGGAAAGAAATACTGCCTAGCTGTTGTGGATGACTATTCAAGATATACTCTGGAGATTTTCATGAAGAATAAAAGTGAGACCAAGGAACATCTTACAAATCTGATGGAACTGATCCAAAATGAGAAAAGCATGAAGATATTGAAGATCAGATCAGATAGAGGGACAGAGTTTACAAACTCTACTGTTGAAGAGTATTGTAATGTCAGAGGAATCAGCCATGAGTACTCTGTTGCCAGAACCTCTCAACTGAATGAAGTTGCTGAAAGGAGAAACAGAACTCTTAAAGAAGCTACCAGAACAATGATAGCTGAAGCTAAGCTGCCTCAAAGATTTTGGGCAGAAGCAACAAACACAACATTCTTTACCCAAAACAGATGCATGATCAACAAGCACCAAAACAAGACTCCATATGAAGTTTGGAACAACAGGAAGCCAAACATTCATTACTTTAAGATATTTGGTTGTAAATGCTTTGTTTTAAATATTGGGAAAAATCACATTACTGCTTTTGCAGAAAATGCTGATAAAGCTGTTTTTGTAGGATACTCTACTGTTAGTAAAGCTTATAGAGTCTTTAACAAAAGAACTTTACTTATAGAGGAATCCATTCATGTAGTATTTGATGAACCAAATCAATCTTCTGAAAAGAATCAAAGTACTAATCATGATTTCTCTACAGATTTTTAGAAATTGAAAGTTGGAAAGAATTAAGAATATGTTCCCATAATACTACCTGATCTCAACCCAGCTGCTAACTCAAGTGCTGTTCAAAATCACAGTGCTGATAGTCTAACAGACGAGTTGCAAACAGCTGACAGACCGAAGACTGTTCAACTGACAACAAATGTTCAACAGACTACTACTGGAACTCCAACAGTAGTGTTGCAAGATCAAAACAGAGGACAACATCCTGATTTGCAACCTGATCTTAGATGGCTCAAGAATCACCCACCTGAACTGGTAATTGGTGATCCTTTGGATAGAGTAAAGACAAGGAGAGCTGTTGCAAGTGATGCAATGTTTGTAAGCTTCCTATCTCAAATAGAGCCTAAGCAGATTGAAGAAGCTCTTAGTGATTCAAGATGGATTGAAGCTATGCAAGAAGAGCTAAATCAATTTGAAAGGAACAAAGTCTGGTACCTAGTTCCTAGACCAAGTCATCAAAGGGTAATTGGCACTAAATGGGTATTCAGGAACAAAATGAATGAAGATGGTGTTGTCACCAGAAACAAAGCTTGATTAGTGGCCAAAGGTTATTGCCAAGAAGAAGGTATTGACTTTGATGAGACTTTTGCACCAGTAGCAAGACTAGAGGCAATAAGACTCTTTCTTGCCTATGCTGCTCACAAGAATTTCACAGTCTATCAAATGGATCTGAAATCAGCTTTTCTCAATGTAGAATTGCAAGAGGAAGTTTATGTTGAACAACCACCTGGATTTGAAGCATATAATGAAGAAGACAAGGTGTATCGTCTGAAGAAAGCTCTTTATGGACTGAAACAGGCTCCAAGAGCATGGTATGATACCCTATCTGATTTTCTTTTAATTAAAGGATTTCGTAAAGGTAAGGTAGAAAAGACCTTGTTCACTATTGAATGGGAAGAACATATTTTGCTTGTGCAAATATATGTGGACGATATTATTTTTGCTTCAACAAATCAACAGATGTGTGATAAGTTCTCAAAGCTGATGCAGAACAAGTTTGAAATGAGTATGATGGGAGAACTAAATTATTTTCTTGGTTTGCAAGTTAGACAGTTGCCTGATGGAATTTTCATCAACCAAGCAAAATACACAAAGGATCTGTTTAAGAAATTTGGTATGAAATCTAGCTCTACTGCTAGTGTTCCAATGTCTACCAGTCTTCGTTTGGATAAAGATGAAGATGGCAAATCAGTAGACATAACCAAATACAGAGGTATTATTGGGTCACTGTTATACTTGACTGCTAGCAAACCTGATATTATATACTCTGTTGGTGTTTGTGCGAGATATCAATCAAATTCTAAGGAATCTCACATCTTAGCTGCCAAAAGAATACTTAAGTATCTTAAAGGCACTGAAGATTTAGGATTGTGGTACCCCAGAGAATTTGAATTTGAGCTGATTGGATATTCAGATTCTGACCTTACTGGCTGCAAGATTGACAGAAAAAGCACAACAGGTGCCTGTCAGTTCTTAGGTAGTCGTCTGATCTATTGGATGAGTAAGAAACATACTTCAATATCCATATCTACTGCTGAGGCTGAATACATAGCTGTTGGGGCATGCTGTGCACATATATTATGGTTGAAGCATCAACTAGAGGATTACAACATCAAAATCAGTGGAATACCTATCTACTGTGACAATATAAGTGCAATTAGTCTTACTCAGAACACTATAAGTCATTCAAGAACTAAACATATTGAGATCAAGCATCACTTCATTAGTGATCATGTGGAGAAAGGAAATGTCATGATAGAATATATTTTTACTGAAAATCAGATTGCTGACATCTTCACAAAACCTCTAAGTGAGACAAGGTTTTCAACTCTAAGAGCTGAACTGGGTTTACTAAAGTTGGATGCATATGCTGAGTGGGAACTTATTAGAAGACTGAAATTCATTAGCTTACTATCTTCAAGTTTAACTCTCAACAGACTAGTTAACTTATGGATTCTTAAAGTCAGGAGGAACGTGTAAGACTAGCGGTACTTCTGATTAAAAGATGAAATTTGTTGATGAAAGTTAGTTGAAGTTATGTCTTCATCAGAAGATTAAAGTCTTGAAGATTAATTATCTAGCTGGATTGACAAACAGCCGAAGAAGGTTATCAGTTATTGGCTTTCACTGATAACAATCAGTCACCAGGACGGTAGTTGATAGAATAAGTGCCCAGCAAGCCAATATTAATTAGCTTGTTGAAGTGCTATTTTCTTATGGTTTATAATTAATACACCCGTTCGTTCATAGTACATGAAATTGAACAATGGCCAACTTCATCTCTCGCGAACTTATCTAAGCGATTGGATGAAATCCTAAGGTCACAATAGACTATGGGACGATTCACTTCAGTACTGAGTGCAATCATGAAACAGTCTCAAAGGTCGTGATCTTAAAACCGTTCCAAGTCATAGATTTCGAACGAGATGGGGTATCGTAGGAATCGCAAAGATTTGTACAAGTATGCATGATTCACATGGAGTGAATTTGTAGCGTTTCATGAGCAAGGCATTTGAGGCCAGTGCATATGAGTAGGTGGTTCAATGGAGGATTGAACGCATCGAACTACCCGAACAGAGAAACCCATTGAGGAAGCGCATGACGCATATCGGTGATGGGATGTTTCTCAAGGCTTATAATGGTGTACGATTTAGTCCTTACACTTGAGGTGCTAGGGCGAATTCGGTACATGATTGTGCGTACTTAGATTTAGGTACTGGTCACGTAGTCTGGCCACAAAGCGCCTAAGTTGGGTGCGTACAAAAGTGTACGCGAATGGTTAGTACTAAGAAAGGATCCATCGACTCAACCTGATAAGGTGGGAGAATTTCATGTACGTTCTTCGATAATATATTCCTAGAAATCCATGGCCATGGTTTGTGACGAATTTGGAAAGGGGTTTCCAAATTTAGCAGTCACATTGGAATTATTATCCAGAATTAGAAAGTACAGAATCGAGATAATTAGAGGTGCCGATCGATTCACACACTCTAGGTCTAGATCGGGAAATCAGCCGTGGAAGGACCGTATGTACATGGCAATTATAAGAGGTGAGGTTCACAATTATCAATTCACCTTTGATTGGGCTTCATGGGCTTGTGGCTAGACATCGACCATGAAGTGTGGGTACTCCTGAATTAATAAGGAAATTAATTCTGGAGTGGTCAATTAAAACTTGTTTAATTGATCGGAGCATTTAATTGCTCGTAAATTAAATCACGAAAGTCGTGGGCCTACTGCCAATTGATGGTGAACCCAGATGGTCACACACAATACAATTGGACAGTGACATTCATTAAGGGATGTAATTGATTTAAAGTTGTTAAATCAAAGTAATTGAATTAAGTCATTAATTCAATAGGAGAATATTAATTATATATCTAATTGATTAATGTTCAATTAATTAATTAGAGTTATCTGATTAATTATGAAGTTAATTGAAGTTATTAATTAATTGGAAGATTAAATAATTAACCAATTTTAGGATTGGATTATTATATGGGTTGATTTGTAATAATCTTAAAATTGGGACATAAGGGGGCGATTTTTGTAAAGAAAGAAAAAGAGTTTTAATTCTTGGAAAACAATTAAGAAGAGATCTTTCAAATCTTCCATTCCTAAGTAGATAAGGAATGAAGATTTGATTGAGAAGGGAAGAAGATATCTTCTAAGAGAAGGACTCTTCTCTTATAAATACTTCTTCTCATCTCTTCATTCACACACAAGAAAAACTTTTGAAAGAACAAAATTACTCTGCTGAAATTAAAAGGAGAAACCGATTTTTAAAGAAGAAATAAATCTGATTTTTGCACGAAGAATTTTTATTACAAAATCGCCCCACAAGCTTGTTGGGATTCGGTAAGATAAACAGCCCTAGGCACAGCGGAATATAAAATTTTTAGGGCCTCTTACGGAATCTTGCCAGGATACTACTCTAGTTGTATATATATGAACATAAATAAAACGATAGTATAAGTTTACACGTTATACCTATCTCCTTGCAAATCCTCGGCTAGCGAAACGGACTCTGCATTTCTCCTCAGCAAAATCGACCCAAGCTCTGCGGTAGCGCCCCACGTGTTGCACCTCTACGGGTTGATACACCACAATTAAACGAAAATAATAAATCTTGATCAGCTAGAACACAAGATATATTATGATCTAGGATTTAAGAACGATCTTGGAACAAAATCGAAAATGAAAAATTTCTTCCACAGGGAAGAAAGGTTCGGCCGATTGCACAGGGAGAGGGGAGAGAATTTTTGCTCTGCTCAAATTTTGCTTGTTGAGTTGTGTGAAAAATAACTTCTACATGGGCCATGACCCTCTTTAATTTAGAAGACTAAGTCTTCTAATTAATTCATGGCCCAGTTAATTAATTTTGACCAGACTTTATTTAATCTCCCAATTAAATAGCCCAATTAATTAACTAGTCTCCCAATTAATTAATTTTGACTCTAAGTCTAATTAATTAATTATTTCTTTAATTAATTAAATCCAACTTAATTAATTAACTCACAAATTAAATTCCAATTCAATTTATGATCCTGATCCAATTCCAATTGGATCCCATTTTGTTCCAATTGGGTCGACCCACCCATAATAATCGACCCAGTCGATTATTCACCCGGTCGATCCAGTCGACTTGGTCGTTCTTATTTCCTTGCTTTCGCTTCATGTGTATTGTGTATGCCCCCGTAGGTTCACCACATAATTTTCCGTGGGTTATAATTAAATATTAGTTAATTATTCGAGTAATACTTACTCTAAATCAATCGAACACTCTGTCGATTAATCATTCCAAAATTAGCACCCCTGCCAATTTGGGAATTCTCCCACACTCCACGGTCGATATCCAGCCACAAGCCCATGGAGCCCAATCACTGGTGAATTAATTCAGTGAACCTTTTATCATTTATAATTTCCATATACGACATAATCTCTCCATCGATCAATTTCCCAGTCGAGTCTTAAGGGTATGGTCTTTCATCGGATTCCCTTTTCTTTTGTCTTGACCTTATGTACTCTGATCTCGAAATAAATTCTCTTTGACTTAATCTTTATGAGCTACTTACATAAAGTCGTCAGATACCTTGGCCAAGGATTTTACCAGAATTAATTTCTCACAGAAATCCATAGGAGAATTTCCCAACCTATCAGGTCGGGTCAATGGATCCTTTGTTGATGATATAAATCTGCATGCGAGTTCCTCTATACCCGATATGAGTCCACAGAGACTTTCTGGAGATCCCCCGTCTGTCGGAACTCATATCAAAGCATAGACGTTCTCGCACCAGATAAACCCTATCACCTCAAGTAGTTAGGGATCGTTCCTCGTATACTATTATAAATTTGGAATAACTTCAACCCCAATATGCGACTACCGCTTCCATGGTGAGTTATTTCCTAATTGGGGTATTCAGTGCGCTTGACATCCCAGCAAGCCACCCACTTATATGTATCGACCATCCCAGTCACGCTCGTGGACCCCAGCGTTCTCCAGTTCATCGAAGTATACACAATAGTGAGAGTCTAACCGAATCCAACGATGTCCTATCTCGATTGGATTCTACGACTCTTGAATTTGTTCTAGATCACGGCCTTGGAGATCAGTCCACGGGTTGTCCCATAGCCCTGTGATCTAAGGACTTCTATATCCTTATGCGTAGATAATTATTACATAAGATAAAGTTGACCATTTAATGAAGTGCATTTATTAATCGAAATTGAATAGTTCCTTATTTATTACAATAAATGCTAGCCATACAGCTGGCTTGCAGGACACTATTTCTATCGAAGCTTTCGACCCAAAACCCTAGTCGCCCAAAATCAAGATCGATCGAACCTAATGTGGTATCAGAGCCAACTCCATATGTTTTTATACGAAAATGCCTGAACATATGTATGAGAACGCGTGATAATTATGTTCTGTTGATTGATTCTTACTTGTTATGACTGGATCTATGATTGGGTAAAATTGCCTTTTAAGATCTGTGGCGAATTTATAGTTTTTCAAAAAATCAGGACTCTTGGTGCAAAAATCGCAAATTTTAAAATTAAGGGCTGAAAATTAATTTTTCTGTTTCTGGAAATTTTTGTAAAATCTGGACTGTTTCTGAAAATTTAATCGCACGGGTTTTTGGCCAGTTCTGCAATTTCTGAAAATTCAAGGATTGTTTTGTAATTTCCGAAATTTCAGGGGTCAGTTTGCAAAATTTGAAAATTTTCTGGATTTCAAAAATTTTATTTTCTGGTCCTTCTGTCCGAAAACTGTTTTGGTGTAATTTGTAACTTTTCAAAAGTTTTGGGGTCAAAAGTGCAATTTCCAAAAGTATAGGGGCCGAACTCCAATTTCAAAATTTGAAAAATCAGAATCTATTTTTAAGGCAGAAAACTTGTTTTATTTACACGAGAATTTATTTTTCATAATTAGTAGTGACTAAAAAGCAAGAATCATAGGAAGTTAGTTTTAAAAGGTAGTTTTAAAACTAAGAAATAAATACGTAAAAGTTGTTTGCATGTTTCTTGCTCTACGTGAACTGCTTACGTGGTTTTCGATCGCGCCAAGCCTTGACCATAGGTTAGATGTGATTGGTTTAATTTAATGCATGGTTTTTATTGGGCCTGCGAGCCTGTTATTATTTTTGGGCCACTTTGAGCCTTTGTAATAGAATAGTGCTTTACTGCTTTCCTAGTCTAGGATGGAGGCCCGTTTACAAGCAAGGTAGGAGCCCAAGATGAATTGAAGGCCATGTATGCATGGTACATTGTGTAATAGCATATGTCCTTTGAGAACCCTTTAGATTGACCAATTGGGCCAACATCATTGGCTCGATGATATCCTGCATAGGAGGCTCCCGATCGAAAACATATTGTGGTAGTATGCATGCTAGGCTTGTATGGCTTTTATTTATTAGTCGATCTATGATTGCTTATGTGTTTGCACGCTAGAATCTAGATCGTAAATAAAAGATAAAGCATAATTGAAGCGGTGAGATCTCGAGGAGAGTTTCCTTATACTTTCAAAACCGAAAATTCCCCTCTTGAATAAATATTAAGTCATATTGGGTTAAATATAAAATGAAGTTTTATAAATCCAAGCCTTCCATTAATAGGGACTAGTGTATGTTGTCTACTTATCGATGGAGACGATCCAGAGTCTGGCACCCGAATCGAAGAAATGGGCAATACACGAAATTCCTTGATTCTAGTTTTTCTAAAAACTCGACAAGGGTAGGGACTGGTCGGGACGTGAAGATCGACCGATAACTAGTTACGGAGAATTCATAACCGGGCCCGTTGCTTATAATGATTAAATGGGTTAGACTTAACGCGTAGTAACATTTATGATGTAGTAGTGCTAGATAAATGCGAAAAACGAGGCAAAATAGCTTGAAGGTTGTGTAGTAGACACAATTGGTAAAATGTATACCTACCTAGGGAATTAATTGTATGGCCACGAGTCGTGGGTGCAACTAATTGCTGCTAGGACGTCAAGACCTACTAGGAAATAGATTTTTCCCGAAACTAGAAGGGGTTATTGTTTCGATAAAATAGTGGGAGAACTTTTTCGATAAAAAGTCCAAATTTCGTTAATTATAAGTATTAATATTAAACCTGTCTGCTTATGGTTGTCTGTTTTATTGTTAATCATTCACCATCCAAACAATACTTAGTGCGTGTTAGAAACGAACCAACTTTGGGGTCCATTATGCGCAATTACCTTCACGAGACGAGCATGACTAAGTTTAACAATGTTAGAGAATATTGTTCTTACTTAACCAAAATGTTCAAACGAATCAAAAAGTTTGGAGCTCAATTGTCTTTAGAAGATGAGATAGAAATTACTCTCAATGGCTTGTCTGACACCTTCACTCATTTTATGCAACATTGTGATATTCCGCCTGATGGAATTAAAACAAAACACTTGCATGAGTTGTTAGACAAATATGAGGAAGCTCATCTGCAAGGATGGGGTCTGTACGAAAGGAATTGCCACATGTGTAAGTACGAAAAGAAATTAAGGAGGCTTGCTGAAAAGAAGTTCCTGAACAGACTTAACAATGGTATGACCTAAAGTTATACACCCGTTAATTCTTTTGACGTAAGACATCTGATAAACCTTCATTTCTGTAAAAATGTTTGCATGTGATGATGGTATTCCCTCTCCACCTAAAAAGAAGAAATTCCTTAAAAGAAAGATGCAAGTAGTGCAAAGAGACATGAGGGAATGTTACTTCAGGGATTGGGTCAAAGACTATCTCGACCTAGACATTATTTTTAGCAAAAGAAGTTTTACTTAGTTTTTCATATTTGCATGAGTTTTTAGTTTTAGTTTATTTTGAGTATTATTTCAAATTTTTGTACAAGACATTATTGCTTTACCATTGAGAATGGAATTTATTTAATTAGAGCGATTTAAACTTTGTACAAATATTGATGTTTTGATACATAGAAATAAAACAATGATAAACGAATCAAAACTTCAAAAACTGCTTGCTGAATCGAAAATCGTAGAATAAACTAGATGATCGTCCGCACTAGAAATGTTCATTTTGGACATTCTTCCTAAAGATTCTAAAGGAAAGTTTTTATCTACTGCTCTTGAAATAAAGAACTTGGATAAACTCGGAACTTTCAAATCCTGAAGGAATAATAACCGAAATAAAAGGATCGCTAAGGCATTCCAAACATTTCAATCAATAAGAACTAAAAGCACTAGTTCAAAGGGATGTTACTTCATATATACTTACGATTTCAATCGTCAAAGTGTATTTGTACTTTGTTGAAGTACAATTCTGAAACTATTGAAGTAATTCAATAGACGTTTTGGAAATGAAGTAACTAAGTGCTCTATGTCAAAAGCATTTTGATCTAATCAAACTTGCTGAAACATAAGCAACTAACTCCTCGATTATCTATAAGACGAGAATAGAATTCTCATGAAGCAAATCAAAGAAGTAATAGAACTTGGTTCAATTCACGACATTGATCTTGCTAAATTCCTTTATTCACATTAGGGGATAGCCTCACCTAACTCTTCAAAAGTACTTAGTCTAGTATTTTTCCGAAGTAAGTTCTTACACCGCCATGTCATTCAAGACATATACACCCTAATATGAGAAATTAGATGGTAGATCTAATTCATATAATGTTTGGGGGTATTCAACGAAATCCATTGGATACCTGTTCTACGACGACGAGAAACGAAAATATCTCATAAGAAGCTTATTCCTCTGTTGACGAAATCCTTGTCAAAGGAAATAAGAAATGTCATAGAACTTGATGAAGTCCAAGAATTGGACCCATCCCCACAAACAGTGGGAGTAAACCCTAAAACGTGCTGAACCGATCTTTGCACAAACGCTTCGTAATCTAATCAAATTCATAAGGAACTCAAAATTCCATTTTACGAAATTGAGAAATTGGATTTTAATCCAAGATTACAAAGAGATTACAAAGAGATTACAAATAGAAATATTAACTTCAATAAAGAAAATACCTTTGACCGCCTCTTTCAGGTAGTCTGGGCAGTTCCTTTTCCAGTGCCCTGCTTTCTTGCAGTGGAAACATTCATCTTCTGGCCTTTTTCTTTTCTTCTCGACAACCTTCTTGGTTGTTTTAGAAGAGATTACTTTCTTCTTCTTTTTCCTGCCCTTCTTAGGCTTTGCAGCCTTGGGTTGCTCAGCAATCATGACAGACTTCTCCCTTTTCAGGGTTGATTCTGCCGTGACCAATAAATTGGTCAGTTCGTGTAGAGCGAGCTCTCTATCTTCCATATTGAAGTTTAGCACGAACTGATCAAATGAGCGCGGCAGAGTATGGAGGAGGAGGTCATTGCGAAGGTCAGCATGCAGGTCTACGTCCAAATTCTCCAGTTTTTCAACCAGATTGATGAAGCGTAAACAGTGATCCTTCACACTTGAACCCTCAGCCATTCTCAGATTGAATAATTCTTTTGTAGTCTTGAACCTTTCGGTCCTAGACTTCTCTCCAAATAGCTCTCGGAGATGAAGAATTATGTCAGCAGCATGCAACATCCTTGCATGCTGTTTCTGCAGCTCATTGGTCATTGATGCCAGCATGAGGCAACGAACCTGAATATCATCGTCGACCCACCTTTGATGGGTAGCTCGTTCCTCTTCCGAAACCCCTTCCGGAAGTGCACCAGGCATGGGTGCATCGAGAATGTAACCCCTTTTCTCGGAGTCGAGGACTATCCTCAGATTTCTAAGCCAGTCGATAAAATTTGATCCGTTCAGTTTGTTAGAGTCAAGGATGATAGCTAATGGATTCTTAGACATTTTTGCAGAATTTGATCTACAAAAGTAAATGATAACGTTCAGCTGACTGATCTATATTAATACTTATAATTAACGATGTTGGACTTGTTATCGAAAAAGTTCTCCCACTATTTTCTCGAAACAATTACCCCTTTAATTGTTCGGGAAATCTAATCTCCTAGTAGGTCTTGACGTCCCAGCAGACATTAATTGCACCCACGACTCGTGGCCATACAATTAACTCCCCAGGTAGGTATACTTTTACCAATTGTGTTCCTCCACAACCTTCAAGCTATTTTGCCTCGGTCTTCGCACTTATCTAGCACTGCTACATCATAAGTGGTACTAATCGTTAAGTCTAACCCATCAATCATGATGAGCAACTGGCCCGGTCGTGAAGTCCCCGTAACTAGTTATCGGTCGATAATCACATCCCGACCAGTCCCCACCCTTGTCTAGTTTAAAAACGAGAATCAAGGAATTTCGTGCATTGTCCCTTTCTTCGCCTAGGGTGCCAGACTCTGGATCACCTTCAACGATAAGTAGACAACATACACTAGTCCCTATTGATGGAAGGCTTGGATCCTTAAAACATCATTTTAAATGTACCCAATATGACTTAATATTATTTTCAAGAGGGGATTTTCGGGTTTAAGAGTTTGAGGTAACTCTCCTCGAGATCTCACCGTTCCAGTTATGCATTATCTTTTATTTACGATCTAATTATAACTAGCGCGCATCACCATACAAGTTCAGATATAAATACGTAAATAAATACATACACACCTAGCATGCATGCTACCACAGTATGTTTTCGATCGGGAGCCTCCTATGCGGACCACCATCGAGCCAAAGACGATGGTCCTATTGGTCAATCTATTAGGTTTCAAAGAGACCTATTCTATTACACATTTTACCATGCATACATGGCCTTTAGTCTTCATGGGCTCCCACCTTGCTTGTAACGGGCCTCCATTCTAAACTAATAAAACAGTAAAGCCCTATCTATTACAATGGCTCAAAGTGGCCCAAAACTTAAGGCTCGCAGGCCCAATAAAACCAATAAGATAAAAATAACCAATCACATCTACCCTAAGGGTCAAGGCTCGGCGCGATCGAAAACCACGTAAACAATTTCACGTAGAGCAAGAAACAAGCAAAAACCCCTTTTTCTTATTTCTAATTATGTTTTAAAACAGCCTATTAAAACATTTAGATTCTAGTTTTAAAACCCCTTCTAAAACAATCCCTAACATCATTTTAAACCCCTTTAAAATGACCCTTTGATTCTCACTTTAAGTCCCTACTAATTATGATAAAATTGACTTTCCGGATTTACTAAACACCTTTAGTGCACAAAACAGTTTCTGTTTTTCAAGTTTGAAAAATTGCATTTCGGCCCCTGAATTTTCGAAAATTACACTTTGACCCCTCAACTTTTGGAAATTACAAAATAGCCCCAAAATTTCCAGAATACGCAAATTGGACCAGAAAGCAGAAAATTGATAAAATTTCCAGAAACTTTTGTTTATTGCAAAACAGACCCCAGTTTTACGAAAAATAGCAAAAACACCCCTAACCTTTCGTAAATTGCAAAATGACCCAAAATTTGAAAAATTTCAGAATTTACAATTTGGTCCAGAATTGCATAAAAACAAAATTTCAATTTCTGTCCAGATTTATAAAAAATCGCAATTTGCAAACAAGCCCTCCAATTTTCGGAAATTACATTTTAGGCCCAAAAACCGAAAAGTGCAAAAATCCGAACACTCAATATATCATAACAAGCAAGAATCAAATACCAGAACACAGCAATCATATATAAAACACATAAATTGATGCGTTCATGCCTTATTTATATGCGCATAATAAGTTAGGCTCTGATACCACTGTAGGGTTTTCGTGGGTATAATTGTCAACTACAACGGTGCGGAATTTAAAATTTTTATACACCACTACCCAGGGTTCTTATTAGCACATATAAATAAGTATGAATTCATTTCAGCACATATACTAAAATGAAAAGCTGGTAAAATTAACATTTTACCTCACCACAGGCAAAGGTGGTGGTTTCTCCGGTCTTCTTTTGGGTCACTAGAGCACCCCAAATGTTGTGCCTCTAGAGAATAGTCCACACCGGCTGGATCTGCAATCACTTTAATCCTCAGGCTCAGAACTAGGAGAAAAGCAGCTCAGATTCAAGAGTTGGATTTGGATCCAACTCTAGATGCAGAACGGAAGAGGGAGAGATGGAGCTACACGGCCGATCTACAACGAAGGGGCGGCGGCGGCTATGGTTGCTAGGCGGCGGCGGCTAGGGTTTCTTGGGGAGGGGGCGGCGGCTAGTGAGGAGAGGAGATTAGGGTTTTGCTTTTTCCTTGCTTAGGGTTTTGATTCTTGAAGATTCCTATTTATAGGAGAGTTCAAACCCTATCCCTAATCTTATCTCCTAGCTAATGGGCTATCAGATAAGTCTGGCCCAATCCCTCTCTATTTAATTAGTCCTTTAATTAAATAGCCCAAGTCATTTAATTAACCACTTTAATTAAATGGCCCATTTATTTAATTAACACTTTAATTAAATAATCCAATAAATCTAATTAAAGATTCAATTTAATTAATTAGATAAATCTAATTAATTTCTCTCCAGGAATTATTCCTTTAATTCCTTATCTTGATTTAACTACTTTAAATCATTTCGTTCTACCACTGACTATCACAGTTCCAGCTTTTGTGTGTGACCCTCTAGGTTCACCATCAATTGGCCGCAGGCTCACATTTCTGTGATTTAATTAGTGAGCAATTAATTATTTAATTAATTGCTCCGATCAATCAAACTACTTTCAATTGACCACTCCAGAATTAATCCACTATTAATTCAGGAGTACCCACACCCCATGGTCGATGTCTAGCCACAAGCCCATGAGGCCCAACTTCAGGTGAATTGACTTTAGTGAACCTTAAACCTCTTATAAGTACCATGTACATACGGTCCTTCTAACGACTAATTTCCCGATCGAGACCTAGGGTGTGTGAATTGGTCGGCACCTCTAATCATCTCGATTCTGTACTTTCTAATTCAGGATAATACTTCCAGTGTGACTGCTAAATCTGGAAACCCCTTTCCAAATCCGTCACTGACCATGGCCATGGATTTCTCGGAATGTATAATCGAAGAATGTACAGGAAATTCCCTCATCCATTACAATGAGTCGGTAGATCCTATATTGATGCTAACCATCCGCGCATACGACTATACATACCCAACGTAGGCGCACAATGGACAGGCTATGTGCCCGGCTCCTAAATCAAAGTATGCACACCCGTATACCGAATTCGCCCTAGCACCTCAAGTCTAAGGACTAAATCGTACACTGTTATAAGTCTTGAGAGACATCCCACCACCGATATGCTTTTTAAGCACTTCCACAATGGGTCTCTCTGTTCGGGTCGTTCGATGCGTCCGATCCCCTATCGAACCACCTAGTCATATGTACTGACATTAATAATGTCTTGTTCATGAAACGACAACAAATTCACTCTTAGTGAATCATGCATAATCCTACAAGTCTTAACGATTCATTCGATATCCCGTCTCGATATGAATCTATGACTTGGAACATTTTTGAGATCACGACCTTTGAGACTGTTTCATGATTAATCGCACCCAATACTGAAGTGAATAATCCCGTAGTCATGAGTGATCTCAGGGTTTCAACCAATCGCTTAAATGTGTTCGCGAAAGATGAAGATGGCCATTTGTTTATATTATGAATTCTCAATAAAATAAACAGTTCGTATTAATTGATAAATCAAAGATTCTGTCAAGATAAAATAATGTTCCTATTACAAGCTATTTTGTTGGCTTGCAGGGCACTATCCTATCAATCTTCCACTTGCCCTAAAGCCAATCACAAACGTTTCTAAGACCCATCCTTGTCAGATGCCCTTCGAACACCTTTTGCGATAATGGCTTAGTTAGTGGATCAGCTACGTTATCCTCTGAGTCGACATGCTCCGTTTGAATGTCTCCTCTACCTATGATCTCCCTGGTCACATGGTATTTCCTCAATACGTGTTTGGATTTGTGGTGTGATCTCGGCTCCTTCGCTTGAGCAATTGCCCCATTGTTGTCACAGAAGACTACTATGGGATTTGCAATGCTAGGTACCACATCCAGCTCTTGGATGAAGTTTCTCATCCAAACACTTTCCTTTGCTGCATCTGATGCGGCGATATATTCTGCTTCAGTGGTTGAGTCTGCAGTGGTCGACTGTTTGGAGCTCTTCCAACTCACCGCTGCGCCGTTGAGGCAAAATATATATCCAGAATTGGATTTAAAATCATCCACGTCAGACTGGAAACTCGAATCAGTGAATCCTTCAAGTTTCAATTCTCCACTCCCACCGTAGACCAAGAACATATCCTTAGTCCTTCTCAGGTACTTTAGGATAGCCTTTACGGCGGTCCAGTGTTCCTCCCCTGGATTCGACTGGTAGCGGCTCGTTACACTGAGAGCGTGAGCTACGTCAGGTCTAGTACATAACATTGCATACATTATGCTGCCAATGGCAGACGCATAAGGTATGAGAGACATTCTCTTTCTTTCTTCATCACTCGTAGGGCACATTGATTTAGAAAGATAGATTCCATGTCTCATTGGAAGCAATCCTTTCTTGGATTCTTCCATACTGAATCTCTTCAGTATAGTGTTAATGTACTGGGATTGGGAGAGACCTAACATCTTCTTCGATCTATCTCTATAGATACGTATGCCTAGTACGTAAGATGCGTCTCCCATATCCTTCATGGAGAATTGCGTGGACAACCACGCTTTCGTCTGCGTCAACGTTCTGATATCGTCTCCGATCAACAGAATGTCATCGACATATAACACAATAAATTGTACCGAACTCCCATCGAATTTCTTGTACACACATGACTCATAAACGTTCTTGATGAAGCCATACCCCTTGACTGTCTCATCAAAACGTATGTTCCAGGTTCGGGACGCCTGTTTTAGGCCATAGATTGACCTTTGAAGTTTGCAAACCTTATGCTCACTTCCTTTAGATGTAAAGCCTTTTGGCTGTTGCATATAGATTTCCTTATCAATGTCGCCATTGAGAAAGGCGGTCTTTACATCCATTTGCCATATCTCGTAGTCATACCACGCGGCTATGGCTAATAGTATCCGAATGGATTTAGACATCGCTACTGGCGAGAAGGTTTCTCATAGTCTATACCAGGCCTTTGAGAATAACCTTTTGCCACGAGGCGAGCCTTATGAGTTAAGACCTCTCCATTCATTC
>CM064881.1:42760121-42876135 GCA_003313485.2 Penstemon barbatus
TCTGCGTCAACGTTCTGATATCGTCTCCGATCAACAGAATGTCATCGACATATAACACAATAAATTGTACCGAACTCCCATCGAATTTCTTGTACACACATGACTCAAATATAAATTATACTTCTGATGAGCCATACCCCTTGACTGTCTCATCAAAACGTATGTTCCAGGTTCGGGACGCCTGTTTTAGGCCATAGATTGACCTTTGAAGTTTGCAAACCTTATGCTCACTTCCTTTAGATGTAAAGCCTTTTGGCTGTTGCATATAGATTTCCTTATCAATGTCGCCATTGAGAAAGGCGGTCTTTACATCCATTTGCCATATCTCGTATCAACCACGCGGCTATGGCTAATAGTATCCGAATGGATTTAGACATCGCTACTGGCGAGAAGGTTTCATCATAGTCTATACCAGGCCTTTGAGAATAACCTTTTGCCACGAGGCGAGCCTTATGAGTTAAGACCTCTCCATTCATTCCTAGCTTGCGCTTGAAGATCCACTTGCAGCCTACAGGGATGGTTCCCTCAGGTGGATCAACCAAAGTCCATACTTTGTTGGAATGCATGGAATCCATTTCGGATTGCATGGCTTCCTGCCACGCACCCGAATCTATGTCTGACATAGCTTCTTCGTATGTCTTGGATCAGTGTCCAATTGATCGTTTTCGTGAATAAAGCCATACCTTTCAGGCTCTCTACGAACTCGATCGGACCTACGAAGTACTGGTGTACTAGATGGTTCAACGGGTTCAGGATCAACTCCCACTGTTTGTGGGGATGGGTCCAGTTCCTGGACTTCATCAAGTTCTACGGATATCCCGCTTCTTTTAGTGAGGAAGTCATCCTCCAAGAAGTGGGCGTTCCTGGACACAAACATCTTTTGTTCCTTAGGTTCGTAGTAGAACAGGTATCCAATGGATTCCTTTGGATACCCCACAAATTTGCACAAACTAGATCTACTCTCTAGTTTATCTCCTTTCTTGTTTCTTACATAGGCAGGAGATCCCCATACTCGTAGATATGAGTATATGGGTGCTTTACCAAACCACTCTTGGTATGGCGTCGTCGGCACCGACTTTGAAGGTACAATGTTAAGTATCTTCGAAGCAGTTAATAGGGCTTGGCCCCAAAACGAAAAAGGAAGGTCAGCGAAACTCATCATGGAACGAACCATGTCTAACAAAGTTCTGTTCCTTCTCTCAGACACACCATTCAACTGCGGTGTTCTAGGAGGAGTTCGCTGAGAGAGAATTCCATTCTCACAAGATAATCGAGGAATTCTTGACTTAAGTATTCACCACCTCGATCCGACCGAAGTGCCTTGATACTATGTCCAAGTTGATTCTCAACTTCCATTCGAAACTCTTTGAATTTATCAAAAGCTTCGGACTTATACTTCATCAGGTATACATACCCATAACGACTGAAGTCGTCTGTGAAGGTTATGAAGTATGAGAATCCTCCTCTCGCACTGATACTCAGTGGTCCACAAACATCAGTATGGATTAAATCCAAGGTTTGTTTGGTTCGCTCCGGTTTCCCAGTAAAAGGCGCTTTGGTCATTTTTCCCTTGAGACAGGATTCGCAAGTTGGGAGATCATCTAGGTTCTTTATTTCAAGAGCCCTAGAAGGAGACCAACTTTTGAATTCTACTCTTGGAAATATGTCCAAGCCTAGCGTGCCAAAGTTGTGGATTGTTTTCATCTTGTTTTCTTTTCTTTGATTGAATGTGCATGACATTAGAATTAGCAGGTTCTAAGGAATAAAGACCATCTATCAAAGTACCACAAGCATAAGTAAAACCACCTTTTATTATGCTAAAACTTCCATTTGAAATGGAAAAACAAAAACCATCATTATCCAACAAAGGAATAGAAATAATGTTTTTGATAATTGTCGGTACGTACAAACAGTCTTTCAAAACCAAAGAAAAATTTCCTAGAACTAATTCCACGTCTCCTATGGCCTCTGCCGCAACCCTAGCTCCGTTTCCAAAGCGCAGGATTCTATCCCGGGTTTAAGAGGCCTTACTGCTCCCATCACCTGCAAATCATTGCAGATATGAGAACCGGCTGCGGTGTCTAACACCCAGATGCACAGTTAATAGAAATATTAACTTCAATAAAGAAAATACCTTTGACCGCCTCTTTCAGGTAGTCTGGGCAGTTCCTTTTCCAGTGCCCTGCTTTCTTGCAGTGGAAACATTCATCTTCTGGCCTTTTTCTTTTCTTCTCGACAACCTTCTTGGTTGTTTTAGAAGAGATTACTTTCTTCTTCTTTTTCCTGCCCTTCTTAGGCTTTGCAGCCTTGGGTTGCTCAGCAATCATGACAGACTTCTCCCTTTTCAGGGTTGATTCTGCCGTGACCAATAAATTGGTCAGTTCGTGTAGAGAGCTCTCTATCTTCCATATTGAAGTTTACACGAACTGATCAAATGAGCGCGGCAGAGTATGGAGGAGAGGTCAGTGGAGAGATCAGCGTGCAGGTCTACCTCCAATTCTCCAGTTTTTCAACCAGATTAATGAAGCGTAAACAGTGATCCTTCACACTTGAACCCTCAGCCATTCTCAGATTGAATAATTCTTTTGTAGTCTTGAACCTTTCGGTCCTAGACTTCTCTCCAAATAGCTCTCGGAGATGAAGAATTATGTCAGCAGCATGCAACATCCTTGCATGCTGTTTCTGCAGCTCATTGGTCATTGATGCCAGCATGAGGCAACGAACCTGAATATCATCGTCGACCCACCTTTGATGGGTAGCTCGTTCCTCTTCCGAAACCCCTTCCGGAAGTGCACCAGGCATGGGTGCATCGAGAATGTAACCCTTTTCTCGGAGTCGAGGACTATCCTCAGATTTCTAAGCCAGTCGATAAAATTTGATCCGTTCAGTTTGTTAGTGTCAAGGATGATAGCTAATGGATTCTTAGACATTTTTGCAGAATTGATCTACAAAAGTAAATGATAACGTTTAGCTGACTGATCTATATTAATACTTATAATTAACGATGTTGGACTTGTTATCGAAAAAGTTCTCCCACTATTTTCTCGAAACAATTACCCCTTTAATTGTTCGGGAAATCTAATCTCCTAGTAGGTCTTGATCGCCAGCAGACATTAATTGCACCCACGACTCGTGGCCATACAATTAACTCCCCAGGTAGGTATACTTTTACCAATTGTGTTCCTCCACAACCTTCAAGCTATTTTGCCTCGGTCTTCGCACTTATCTAGCACTGCTACATCATAAGTGGTACTAATCGTTAAGTCTAACCCATCAATCATGATGAGCAACTGGCCCGGTCGTGAAGTCCCCGTAACTAGTTATCGGTCGATAATCACATCCCGACCAGTCCCCACCCTTGTCTAGTTTAAAAACGAGAATCAAGGAATTTCGTGCATTGTCCCTTTCTTCGCCTAGGGTGCCAGACTCTGGATCACCTTCAACGATAAGTAGACAACATACACTAGTCCCTATTGATGGAAGGCTTGAATCCTTAAAACATCATTTTAAATGTACCCAATATGACTTAATATTATTTTCAAGAGGGGATTTTCGGGTTTAAGAGTTTGAGGTAACTCTCCTCGAGATCTCACCGTTCCAGTTATGCATTATCTTTTATTTACGATCTAATTATAACTAGCGCGCATCACCATACAAGTTCAGATATAAATACGTAAATAAATACATACACACCTAGCATGCATGCTACCACAGTATGTTTTCGATCGGGAGCCTCCTATGCGGACCACCATCGAGCCAAAGACGATGGTCCTATTGGTCAATCTATTAGGTTTCAAAGAGACCTATTCTATTACACATTTTACCATGCATACATGGCCTTTAGTCTTCATGGGCTCCCACCTTGCTTGTAACGGGCCTCCATTCTAAACTAATAAAACAGTAAAGCCCTATCTATTACAATGGCTCAAAGTGGCCCAAAACTTAAGGCTCGCAGGCCCAATAAAACCAATAAGATAAAAATAACCAATCACATCTACCCTAAGGGTCAAGGCTCGGCGCGATCGAAAACCACGTAAACAATTTCACGTAGAGCAAGAAACAAGCAAAAACCCCTTTTTCTTATTTCTAATTATGTTTTAAAACAGCCTATTAAAACATTTAGATTCTAGTTTTAAAACCCCTTCTAAAACAATCCCTAACATCATTTTAAACCCCTTTAAAATGACCCTTTGATTCTCACTTTAAGTCCCTACTAATTATGATAAAATTGACTTTCCGGATTTACTAAACACCTTTAGTGCACAAAACAGTTTCTGTTTTTCAAGTTTGAAAAATTGCATTTCGGCCCCTGAATTTTCGAAAATTACACTTTGACCCCTCAACTTTTGGAAATTACAAAATAGCCCCAAAATTTCCAGAATACGCAAATTGGACCAGAAAGCAGAAAATTGATAAAATTTCCAGAAACTTTTGTTTATTGCAAAACAGACCCCAGTTTTACGAAAAATAGCAAAAACACCCCTAACCTTTCGTAAATTGCAAAATGACCCAAAATTTGAAAAATTTCAGAATTTACAATTTGGTCCAGAATTGCATAAAAACAAAATTTCAATTTCTGTCCAGATTTATAAAAAATCGCAATTTGCAAACAAGCCCTCCAATTTTCGGAAATTACATTTTAGGCCCAAAAACCGAAAAGTGCAAAAATCCGAACACTCAATATATCATAATAAGCAAGAATCAAATACCAGAACACAGCAATCATATATAAAACACATAAATTGATGCGTTCATGCCTTATTTATATGCGCATAATAAGTTAGGCTCTGATACCACTGTAGGGTTTTCGTGGGTATAATTGTCAACTACAACGGTGCGGAATTTAAAATTTTTATACACCACTACCCAGGGTTCTTATTAGCACATATAAATAAGTATGAATTCATTTCAGCACATATACTAAAATGAAAAGCTGGTAAAATTAACATTTTACCTCACCACAGGCAAAGGTGGTGGTTTCTCCGGTCTTCTTTTGGGTCACTAGAGCACCCCAAATGTTGTGCCTCTAGAGAATAGTCCACACCGGCTGGATCTGCAATCACTTTAATCCTCAGGCTCAGAACTAGGAGAAAAGCAGCTCAGATTCAAGAGTTGGATTTGGATCCAACTCTAGATGCAGAACGGAAGAGGGAGAGATGGAGCTACACGGCCGATCTACAACGAAGGGGCGGCGGCGGCTATGGTTGCTAGGCGGCGGCGGCTAGGGTTTCTTGGGAGGGGGCGGCGGCTAGTGAGAAGAGGAGATTAGGGTTTTGCTTTTTCCTTGCTTAGGGTTTTGATTCTTGAAGACTCCTATTTATAGGAGAGTTCAAACCCTATCCCTAATCTTATCTCCTAGCTAATGGGCTATCAGATAAGTCTGGCCCAATCCCTCTCTATTTAATTAGTCCTTTAATTAAATAGCCCAAGTCATTTAATTAACCACTTTAATTAAATGGCCCATTTATTTAATTAACACTTTAATTAAATAATCCAATAAATCTAATTAAAGATTCAATTTAATTAATTAGATAAATCTAATTAATTTCTCTCCAGGAATTATTCCTTTAATTCCTTATCTTGATTTAACTACTTTAAATCATTTCGTTCTACCACTGACTATCACAGTTCCAGCTTTTGTGTGTGACCCTCTAGGTTCACCATCAATTGGCCGCAGGCTCACATTTCTGTGATTTAATTAGTGAGCAATTAATTATTTAATTAATTGCTCCGATCAATCAAACTACTTTCAATTGACCACTCCAGAATTAATCCACTATTAATTCAGGAGTACCCACACCCCATGGTCGATGTCTAGCCACAAGCCCATGAGGCCCAACTTCAGGTGAATTGACTTTAGTGAACCTTAAACCTCTTATAAGTACCATGTACATACGGTCCTTCTAACGACTAATTTCCCGATCGAGACCTAGGGTGTGTGAATTGGTCGGCACCTCTAATCATCTCGATTCTGTACTTTCTAATTCAGGATAATACTTCCAGTGTGACTGCTAAATCTGGAAACCCCTTTCCAAATCCGTCACTGACCATGGCCATGGATTTCTCGGAATGTATAATCGAAGAATGTACAGGAAATTCCCTCATCCATTACAATGAGTCGGTAGATCCTATATTGATGCTAACCATCCGCGCATACGACTATACATACCCAACGTAGGCGCACAATGGACAGGCTATGTGCCCGGCTCCTAAATCAAAGTATGCACACCCGTATACCGAATTCGCCCTAGCACCTCAAGTCTAAGGACTAAATCGTACACTGTTATAAGTCTTGAGAGACATCCCACCACCGATATGCTTTTTAAGCACTTCCACAATGGGTCTCTCTGTTCGGGTCGTTCGATGCGTCCGATCCCCTATCGAACCACCTAGTCATATGCACTGACATTAATAATGTCTTGTTCATGAAACGACAACAAATTCACTCTTAGTGAATCATGCATAATCCTACAAGTCTTAACGATTCATTCGATACCCCGTCTCGATATGAATCTATGACTTGGAACATTTTTGAGATCACGACCTTTGAGACTGTTTCATGATTAATCGCACCCAATACTGAAGTGAATAATCCCGTAGTCATGAGTGATCTCAGGGTTTCAACCAATCGCTTAAATGTGTTCGCGAAAGATGAAGATGGCCATTTGTTTATATTATGAATTCTCAATAAAATAAACAGTTCGTATTAATTGATAAATCAAAGATTCTGTCAAGATAAAATAATGTTCCTATTACAAGCTATTTTGTTGGCTTGCAGGGCACTATCCTATCAATCTTCCACTTGCCCTAAAGCCAATCACAAACGTTTCTAAGACCCATCCTTGTCAGATGCCCTTCGAACACCTTTTGCGATAATGGCTTAGTTAGTGGATCAGCTACGTTATCCTCTGAGTCGACATGCTCCGTTTGAATGTCTCCTCTACCTATGATCTCCCTGGTCACATGGTATTTCCTCAATACGTGTTTGGATTTGTGGTGTGATCTCGGCTCCTTCGCTTGAGCAATTGCCCCATTGTTGTCACAGAAGACTACTATGGGATTTGCAATGCTAGGTACCACATCCAGCTCTTGGATGAAGTTTCTCATCCAAACACTTTCCTTTGCTGCATCTGATGCGGCGATATATTCTGCTTCAGTGGTTGAGTCTGCAGTGGTCGACTGTTTGGAGCTCTTCCAACTCACCGCTGCGCCGTTGAGGCAAAATATATATCCAGAATTAGATTTAAAATCATCCACGTCAGACTGGAAACTCGAATCAGTGAATCCTTCAAGTTTCAATTCTCCACTCCCACCGTAGACCAAGAACATATCCTTAGTCCTTCTCAGGTACTTTAGGATAGCCTTTACGGCGGTCCAGTGTTCCTCCCCTGGATTCGACTGGTAGCGGCTCGTTACACTGAGAGCGTGAGCTACGTCAGGTCTAGTACATAACATTGCATACATTATGCTGCCAATGGCAGACGCATAAGGTATGAGAGACATTCTCTTTCTTTCTTCATCACTCGTAGGGCACATTGATTTAGAAAGATAGATTCCATGTCTCATTGGAAGCAATCCTTTCTTGGATTCTTCCATACTGAATCTCTTCAGTATAGTGTTAATGTACTGGGATTGGGAGAGACCTAACATCTTCTTCGATCTATCTCTATAGATACGTATGCCTAGTACGTAAGATGCGTCTCCCATATCCTTCATGGAGAATTGCGTGGACAACCACGCTTTCGTCTGCGTCAACGTTCTGATATCGTCTCCGATCAACAGAATGTCATCGACATATAACACAATAAATTGTACCGAACTCCCATCGAATTTCTTGTACACACATGACTCATAAACGTTCTTGATGAAGCCATACCCCTTGACTGTCTCATCAAAACGTATGTTCCAGGTTCGGGACGCCTGTTTTAGGCCATAGATTGACCTTTGAAGTTTGCAAACCTTATGCTCACTTCCTTTAGATGTAAAGCCTTTTGGCTGTTGCATATAGATTTCCTTATCAATGTCGCCATTGAGAAAGGCGGTCTTTACATCCATTTGCCATATCTCGTAGTCATACCACGCGGCTATGGCTAATAGTATCCGAATGGATTTAGACATCGCTACTGGCGAGAAGGTTTCATCATAGTCTATACCAGGCCTTTGAGAATAACCTTTTGCCACGAGGCGAGCCTTATGAGTTAAGACCTCTCCATTCATTCCTAGCTTGCGCTTGAAGATCCACTTGCAGCCTACAGGGATGGTTCCCTCAGGTGGATCAACCAAAGTCCATACTTTGTTGGAATGCATGGAATCCATTTCGGATTGCATGGCTTCCTGCCACGCACCCGAATCTATGTCTGACATAGCTTCTTCGTATGTCTTTGGATCAGTGTCCAATTGATCGTTTTCGTGAATAAAGCCATACCTTTCAGGCTCTCTACGAACTCGATCGGACCTACGAAGTACTGGTGTACTAGATGGTTCAACGGGTTCAGGATCAACTCCCACTGTTTGTGGGGATGGGTCCAGTTCCTGGACTTCATCAAGTTCTACGGATATCCCGCTTCTTTTAGTGAGGAAGTCATCCTCCAAGAAGTGGGCGTTCCTGGACACAAAAATCTTTTGTTCCTTAGGTTCGTAGAACAGGTATCCAATGGATTCCTTTGGATACCCCACAAATTTGCACAAACTAGATCTACTCTCTAGTTTATCTCCTTTCTTGTTTCTTACATAGGCAGGAGATCCCCATACTCGTAGATATGAGTATATGGGTGCTTTACCAAACCACTCTTGGTATGGCGTCGTCGGCACCGACTTTGAAGGTACAATGTTAAGTATCTTCGAAGCAGTTAATAGGGCTTGGCCCCAAAACGAAAAAGGAAGGTCAGCGAAACTCATCATGGAACGCACCATGTCTAACAAAGTTCTGTTCCTTCTCTCAGACACACCATTCAACTGCGGTGTCCTAGGAGGAGTTCGCTGAGAGAGAATTCCATTCTCCACAAGATAATCGAGGAATTCTTGACTTAAGTATTCACCACCTCGATCCGACCGAAGTGCCTTGATACTATGTCCAAGTTGATTCTCAACTTCCATTCGAAACTCTTTGAATTTATCAAAAGCTTCGGACTTATACTTCATCAGGTATACATACCCATAACGACTGAAGTCGTCTGTGAAGGTTATGAAGTATGAGAATCCTCCTCTCGCACTGATACTCAGTGGTCCACAAACATCAGTATGGATTAAATCCAAGGTTTGTTTGGTTCGCTCCGGTTTCCCAGTAAAAGGCGCTTTGGTCATTTTTCCCTTGAGACAGGATTCGCAAGTTGGGAGATCATCTAGGTTCTTTATTTCAAGAGCCCTAGAAGAGACCAACATTTGAATTCTACTCTTGGAAATATGTCCAAGCCTAGCGTGCCAAAGTTGTGGATTGTTTTCATCTTGTTTTCTTTTCTTTGATTGAATGTGCATGACATTAGAATTAGCAGGTTCTAAGGAATAAAGACCATCTATCAAAGTACCACAAGCATAAGTAAAACCACCTTTTATTATGCTAAAACTTCCATTTGAAATGGAAAAACAAAAACCATCATTATCCAACAAAGGAATAGAAATAATGTTTTTGATAATTGTCGGTACGTACAAACAGTCTTTCAAAACCAAAGAAAAATTTCCTAGAACTAATTCCACGTCTCCTATGGCCTCTGCCGCAACCCTAGCTCCGTTTCCAAAGCGCAGGATTCTATCCCCGGGTTTAAGAGGTCTTACTGCTCCCATCACCTGCAAATCATTGCAGATATGAGAACCGGCTGCGGTGTCTAACACCTATGATGCACAGTTAATAGAAATATTAACTTCAATAAAGAAAATACCTTTGACCGCCTCTTTCAGGTAGTCTGGGCAGTTCCTTTTCCAGTGCCCTGCTTTCTTGCAGTGGAAACATTCATCTTCTGGCCTTTTTCTTTTCTTCTCGACAACCTTCTTGGTTGTTTTAGAAGAGATTACTTTCTTCTTCTTTTTCCTGCCCTTCTTAGGCTTTGCAGCCTTGGGTTGCTCAGCAATCATGACAGACTTCTCCCTTTTCAGGGTTGATTCTGCCGTGACCAATAAATTGGTCAGTTCGTGTAGAGCGAGCTCTCTATCTTCCATATTGAAGTTTAGCACGAACTGATCAAATGAGCGCGGCAGAGTATGGAGGAGGAGGTCATTGCGAAGGTCAGCATGCAGGTCTACGTCCAAATTCTCCAGTTTTTCAACCAGATTGATGAAGCGTAAACAGTGATCCTTCACACTTGAACCCTCAGCCATTCTCAGATTGAATAATTCTTTTGTAGTCTTGAACCTTTCGGTCCTAGACATCTCTCCAAATAGCTCTCGGAGATGAAGAATTATGTCAGCAGCATGCAACATCCTTGCATGCTGTTTCTGCAGCTCATTGGTCATTGATGCCAGCATGAGGCAACGAACCTGAATATCATCGTCGACCCACCTTTGATGGGTAGCTCGTTCCTCTTCCGAAACCCCTTCCGGAAGTGCACCAGGCATGGGTGCATCGAGAATGTAACCCCTTTTCTCGGAGTCGAGGACTATCCTCAGATTTCTAAGCCAGTCGATAAAATTTGATCCGTTCAGTTTGTTAGAGTCAAGGATGATAGCTAATGGATTCTTAGACATTTTTGCAGAATTTGATCTACAAAAGTAAATGATAACGTTCAGCTGACTGATCTATATTAATACTTATAATTAACGATGTTGGACTTGTTATCGAAAAAGTTCTCCCACAATTTTCTCGAAACAATTACCCCTTTAATTGTTCGGGAAATCTAATCTCCTAGTAGGTCTTGACGTCCCAGCAGACATTAATTGCACCCACGACTCGTGGCCATACAATTAACTCCCCAGGTAGGTATACTTTTACCAATTGTGTTCCTCCACAACCTTCAAGCTATTTTGCCTCGGTCTTCGCACTTATCTAGCACTGCTACATCATAAGTGGTACTAATCGTTAAGTCTAACCCATCAATCATGATGAGCAACTGGCCCGGTCGTGAAGTCCCCGTAACTAGTTATCGGTCGATAATCACATCCCGACCAGTCCCCACCCTTGTCTAGTTTAAAAACGAGAATCAAGGAATTTCGTGCATTGTCCCTTTCTTCGCCTAGGGTGCCAGACTCTGGATCACCTTCAACGATAAGTAGACAACATACACTAGTCTCTATTGATGGAAGGCTTGGATCCTTAAAACATCATTTTAAATGTACCCAATATGACTTAATATTATTTTCAAGAGGGGATTTTCGGGTTTAAGAGTTTGAGGTAACTCTCCTCGAGATCTCACCGTTCCAGTTATGCATTATCTTTTATTTACGATCTAATTATAACTAGCGCGCATCACCATACAAGTTCAGATATAAATACGTAAATAAATACATACACACCTAGCATGCATGCTACCACAGTATGTTTTCGATCGGGAGCCTCCTATGCGGACCACCATCGAGCCAAAGACGATGGTCCTATTGGTCAATCTATTAGGTTTCAAAGAGACCTATTCTATTACACATTTTACCATGCATACATGGCCTTTAGTCTTCATGGGCTCCCACCTTGCTTGTAACGGGCCTCCATTCTAAACTAATAAAACAGTAAAGCCCTATCTATTACAATGGCTCAAAGTGGCCCAAAACTTAAGGCTCGCAGGCCCAATAAAACCAATAAGATAAAAATAACCAATCACATCTACCCTAAGGGTCAAGGCTCGGCGCGATCGAAAACCACGTAAACAATTTCACGTAGAGCAAGAAACAAGCAAAAACCCCTTTTTCTTATTTCTAATTATGTTTTAAAACAGCCTATTAAAACATTTAGATTCTAGTTTTAAAACCCCTTCTAAAACAATCCCTAACATCATTTTAAACCCCTTTAAAATGACCCTTTGATTCTCACTTTAAGTCCCTACTAATTATGATAAAATTGACTTTCCGGATTTACTAAACACCTTTAGTGCACAAAACAGTTTCTGTTTTTCAAGTTTGAAAAATTGCATTTCGGCCCCTGAATTTTCGAAAATTACACTTTGACCCCTCAACTTTTGGAAATTACAAAATAGCCCCAAAATTTCCAGAATACGCAAATTGGACCAGAAAGCAGAAAATTGATAAAATTTCCAGAAACTTTTGTTTATTGCAAAACAGACCCCAGTTTTACGAAAAATAGCAAAAACACCCCTAACCTTTCGTAAATTGCAAAATGACCCAAAATTTGAAAAATTTCAGAATTTACAATTTGGTCCAGAATTGCATAAAAACAAAATTTCAATTTCTGTCCAGATTTATAAAAAATCGCAATTTGCAAACAAGCCCTCCAATTTTCGGAAATTACATTTTAGGCCCAAAAACCGAAAAGTGCAAAAATCCGAACACTCAATATATCATAACAAGCAAGAATCAAATACCAGAACACAGCAATCATATATAAAACACATAAATTGATGCGTTCATGCCTTATTTATATGCGCATAATAAGTTAGGCTCTGATACCACTGTAGGGTTTTCGTGGGTATAATTGTCAACTACAACGGTGCGGAATTTAAAATTTTTATACACCACTACCCAGGGTTCTTATTAGCACATATAAATAAGTATGAATTCATTTCAGCACATATACTAAAATGAAAAGCTGGTAAAATTAACATTTTACCTCACCACAGGCAAAGGTGGTGGTTTCTCCGGTCTTCTTTTGGGTCACTAGAGCACCCCAAATGTTGTGCCTCTAGAGAATAGTCCACACCGGCTGGATCTGCAATCACTTTAATCCTCAGGCTCAGAACTAGGAGAAAAGCAGCTCAGATTCAAGAGTTGGATTTGGATCCAACTCTAGATGCAGAACGGAAGAGGGAGAGATGGAGCTACACGGCCGATCTACAACGAAGGGGCGGCGGCGGCTATGGTTGCTAGGCGGCGGCGGCTAGGGTTTCTTGGGGAGGGGGCGGCGGCTAGTGAGGAGAGGAGATTAGGGTTTTGCTTTTTCCTTGCTTAGGGTTTTGATTCTTGAAGACTCCTATTTATAGGAGAGTTCAAACCCTATCCCTAATCTTATCTCCTAGCTAATGGGCTATCAGATAAGTCTGGCCCAATCCCTCTCTATTTAATTAGTCCTTTAATTAAATAGCCCAAGTCATTTAATTAACCACTTTAATTAAATGGCCCATTTATTTAATTAACACTTTAATTAAATAATCCAATAAATCTAATTAAAGATTCAATTTAATTAATTAGATAAATCTAATTAATTTCTCTCCAGGAATTATTCCTTTAATTCCTTATCTTGATTTAACTACTTTAAATCATTTCGTTCTACCACTGACTATCACAGTTCCAGCTTTTGTGTGTGACCCTCTAGGTTCACCATCAATTGGCCGCAGGCTCACATTTCTGTGATTTAATTAGTGAGCAATTAATTATTTAATTAATTGCTCCGATCAATCAAACTACTTTCAATTGACCACTCCAGAATTAATCCACTATTAATTCAGGAGTACCCACACCCCATGGTCGATGTCTAGCCACAAGCCCATGAGGCCCAACTTCAGGTGAATTGACTTTAGTGAACCTTAAACCTCTTATAAGTACCATGTACATACGGTCCTTCTAACGACTAATTTCCCGATCGAGACCTAGGGTGTGTGAATTGGTCGGCACCTCTAATCATCTCGATTCTGTACTTTCTAATTCAGGATAATACTTCCAGTGTGACTGCTAAATCTGGAAACCCCTTTCCAAATCCGTCACTGACCATGGCCATGGATTTCTCGGAATGTATAATCGAAGAATGTACAGGAAATTCCCTCATCCATTACAATGAGTCGGTAGATCCTATATTGATGCTAACCATCCGCGCATACGACTATACATACCCAACGTAGGCGCACAATGGACAGGCTATGTGCCCGGCTCCTAAATCAAAGTATGCACACCCGTATACCGAATTCTCCCTAGCACCTCAAGTCTAAGGACTAAATCGTACACTGTTATAAGTCTTGAGAGACATCCCACCACCGATATGCTTTTTAAGCACTTCCACAATGGGTCTCTCTGTTCGGGTCGTTCGATGCGTCCGATCCCCTATCGAACCACCTAGTCATATGCACTGACATTAATAATGTCTTGTTCATGAAACGACAACAAATTCACTCTTAGTGAATCATGCATAATCCTACAAGTCTTAACGATTCATTCGATACCCCGTCTCGATATGAATCTATGACTTGGAACATTTTTGAGATCACGACCTTTGAGACTGTTTCATGATTAATCGCACCCAATACTGAAGTGAATAATCCCGTAGTCATGAGTGATCTCAGGGTTTCAACCAATCGCTTAAATGTGTTCGCGAAAGATGAAGATGGCCATTTGTTTATATTATGAATTCTCAATAAAATAAACAGTTCGTATTAATTGATAAATCAAAGATTTTGTCAAGATAAAATAATGTTCCTATTACAAGCTATTTTGTTGGCTTGCAGGGCACTATCCTATCAGCCTGGCCACAAAGCGCCTAAGTTGGGTGCGTACAAAAGTGTACGCGAATGGTTAGTACTAAGAAAGGATCCATCGACTCATCCTGATAAGGTGTGAGAATTTCCTGTACGTTCTTCGATAATATGTTCCTAGAAATCCATGGGCATGGTTGGTGACGAATTTGGAAAGGGGTTTCCAAATTTAGCAGTCACACTGGAATTATTATACATAATTTGAAAGTACAGAATCGACATAATTAGAGGTGCCGATCGATTCACACACTCTAGGTCTAGATCGGGAAATCTGTCATGGAAGGACCGTATGTACATGGCAATTATAAGAGGTGAAGTTCACAATTATCAATTCACCTTTGATTGGGCTTCATGGGCTTGTGGCTAGACATCGACCATGAAGTGTGGGTACTCCTGAATTAATAAGGAAATTAATTCTGGAGTGGTCAATTAAAAGTTGTTTAATTGATCGGAGCATTTAATTGCTCGTAAATTATATCACGAAAGTCGTGGGCCTACTGCCAATTGATGGTGAACCCAGAGGGTCACACACAATACAATTGGACAGTGACATTCATTAAGGGATGTAAATGATTTAAAGTTGTTAAATCAAAGTAATTGAATTAAGGCATTAATTCAATGGGATAATATTAACTATATATCTAATTGATTAATGTTCAATTAATTAATTAGAGTTATCTGATTAATTATGAAGTTAATTAAAGTTATTAATTAATTGGAAGATTAAATAAGTAACCAATTTTAGGATTGGATAATTATATGGGTTGATTTGTAATAATCTTAAAATTGGGACATAAGGGGGCGGTTTTTGTAAAGAAAGAAAAAGAGTTTTAATTCTTGGAAAACAATTAAGAAGAGATCTTTCAAATCTTGCATTCCTATGTAGATAAGGAATGAAGATTTGATTGAGAAGGGAAGAAGATATCTTCTAAGAGAAGGACTCTTCTCTTATAAATACTTCTTCTCATCTCTTCATTCACACACAAGAAAAACTTTTGAAAGAACAAAATTACTCTGCTGAAATTAAAAGGAGAAACCAATTTTTAAAGAAGAAATAAATCTGATTTTTGCACGAAGAAATTTTATTACAAAATCGCGGCACAAGCTTGTTGGGATTCGGTAAGATAAACAGCCCTAGGCACAGCGGAATATAAAATTTTTAGGACCTCTTACGGAATCCTGCCAGGATACTACTCTAGTTGTATATATATGAACATAAATAAAACGATAGTATAAGTTTACACGTTATACCTATCTCCTTGCAAATCCTTGGCTAGCGAAACGGACTCTGCATTTCTCCTCAGCAAAATCGACCCAAGCTCTGCAGTAGCGCTCCACGTGTTGCGCCTCTACGGGTTGATACACCACAATTACACGAAAATAATAAATCTTGATTAGCTAGAACACAAGATACATTATGATCTAGGATTTAGGAACGATCTTGGAACAAAATCGAAAACGAAAAATTTCTTCCACATGGAAGAAGGGTTCGGCCGATTGCACAGGGAGAGGGGAGAGAATTTTTGCTCTGCTCAAATTTTGCTTGTTGAGTTGTGTGAAAAATAACTACAAGAAAACTACTTATAGTTATCTCCATAACCTAGTCCTATTAGGAGTAGGGTTCCTCTCTCCTACATGGGCCATGACCCTCTTTAATTTAGAAGACTAAGTCTTCTAATTAATTCATGGCCCATTTAATTAATTTTGACCAGACTTTATTTAATCTCCCAATTAAATAGCCCAATTAATTAACTAGTCTCCCAATTAATTAATTTTGACTAAAGTCAAATTTATTAATTATTCCTTTAATTAATTAAATCCAACTTTATTAATTAACTCACAAATTAAATTCCAATTCAATTTATGATCCTGATCCAATTCCAATTGGATCCCATTTTGTTCCAATTGGGTCGACCCAGTCGACCCTCCCATAATAACCGACCCAGTCGATTATTCACCCAGTTGACCCAGTCGACTTGGTCGTTTTTATTTCCTTGCTTTCGCTTCATGTGTATTGTGTATGCCCCCGTAGGTTCACCACATAATTGGCCGTGGGTTATAATTAAATATTAGTTAATTATTCGAGTAATACTTACTCTAAATCAATCGAACACTCTGTCAATTAATCATTCCAAAATTAGCACCCCTGCCAATTTGGGAATTCTCCCACACTCCACGGTCGATATCCAGCCACAAGCCCATGGAGCCCAATCACTGGTGAATTAATTCAGTGAACCTTTTATCATTTATAATTTTCATATACGACATAATCTCTCCATCGATCAATTTCCCAGTCGAGACTTAAGGGTATGGTCTTTCATCGGATTCCCTTTTCTTTTGTCTTGACCTCATGTACTCTGATCTCGAAATAAATTCTCTTTGACTTAATCTTTATGAGCTACTTACATAAAGTCGCCAGATACCTTGGCCAAAGATTTTACCAGAATTAATTTCTCAGAGAAATCCATAGGAGAATTTCCCAACCTATCAGGTCGGGTCAATGGATCCTTTGTTGATGATATAAATCTGCATGCGAGTTCCTCTATACCCAATACGAGTCCACAGAGACTTTCTGGAGATCCCCCGTCAGTCGGAACTCATATCAAAGCATAGACGTTCTCGCACCAGATAAACCCTATCACCTCAAGTAGTTAGGGATCGTTCCTCGTATACTATTATAAATTTGGAATAACTTCAACCCCGATATGCGACTACCGCTTCCATGATGAGTTATTTCCTAATTCGGGTATTCAGTGCGCTTGCCATCCCAGCAAGCCACCCACTTATATGTATCGACCATCCCAGTCACGCTCGTGGACCCTAGCGTTCTCTAGTTCATCGGAGTATACACAATAATGAGAGTCTAACCGAATCCAACGATGTCCTATCTCGATTGGATTCTATGACTCTTGAATTTGTTCTAGATCACGGCCTTGGAGATCAGTCCACGGGTTGTCCCATAGCCCTGTGATCTAAGGACTTCTATCCTTATGCGTAGATAATTATTACATAAGATAAAGTTGACCATTTAATGAAGTGCATTTATTAATCGAAATTGAATAGTTCCTTATTTATTATAATAAATGCTAGCCATACAGCTGGCTTGCAGGACACTATTTCTATCGAAGCTTTCGACCCAAAACCCTAGTCGCCCAAAATCAAGATCGATCGAACCTAAAGTGGTATCAGAGCCAACTCCATATGTTTTTATACGAAAAGGCCTGAACATAATGTGTTTTCACTGTATATGCTTGATTGTATGTATGAGAACGCGTGATAATTATGTTCTGTTGATTGATTCTTACTTGTTATGACTGGATCTAAGATTGGGTAAAATTGCCTTTTAAGATCTGTGGCGAATTTATAGTTTTTCGAAAAATCTGGACTCCTGGTGCAAAAATCGCAAATCTTAAAATTAAGGGCTGAAAATTAATTTTTCTGTTTCTGGAATTTTTTGTAAAATCTGGACTGTTTCTGAAAATTTAATCGCACGGGTTTTTGGCCAGTTTTGCAATTTTCGAAAATTCAAGGATTGTTTTGTAATTTCCAAAATTTCAGGGGTCAGTTTGCAAAATTCAAAAATTTTCTGGATTTCAAAAATTTTATTTTCTGGTCCTTCTGTCCCAAAACTGTTTTGGGGGTAATTTGTAACTTTTCAAAAGTTTTGGGGTCAAAAGTGCAATTTCCGAAAGTTTTGGGGTCCTTCTGTCTCGATGGAGCGAAGGTAAATTGGAAGAAATTCCAATAGTATACCATTGCCGAGTCAATCAGAATAATAGCACCATGCTGCACAAAGAGAAAGTGTTTAGATGAGAAACTTTCATCCGACGATTGGATGAAATACCTAGCAGGACAAAAGCCTATCATAATCTTAACCGATTTAGATGAGGCAATTGATCAATGAAAGGAAAACGAGATCTCACCTATAATCTGAACACAATACCATGTGATTGAACAAGTCATAGGTAGTTGAGACACGTAGAAGTAATACGTCATCTCAACGAAGACAATTTAGCAGATCCACTAATTAAGCTCTTTCACAAAAGGGTTCGAGGGACATCTTGGTATAGATGGGTCTTAGAAATGTTGTGATTGGCTTTAGGGCAAGTGGGAGATTGATAGAATAAGTGCCCAGCAAGCCAATATTAATTAGCTTGTTGAAGTGCTATTTTCTTATGGTTTATAATTAATACGCCCGTTCGTTCATAGTACGTGAAATTGAACAATGGCCAACTTCATCTCTCGCGAACTTATCTAAGCGATTGGATGAAATCCTAAGGTCACAATAGACTATGGGACGATTCACTTCAGTACTGAGTGCAATCATGAAACAGTCTCAAAGGTCGTGATCTTAAAACCATTCCAAGTCATGGGCATGGTTGGTGACGAATTTGGAAAGGGGTTTCAAAATTTAGCAGTCACACTAGAATTATTATCCAGAATTAGAAAGTACAGAATCGAGATAATTAGAGGTGCCGATCGATTCACACACTCTAGGTCTAGATCGGGAAATCAGTCGTGGAAGGACCGTATGTACATGGCAATTATAAGAGGTGAAGTTCACAATTATCAATTCACCTTTGATTGGGCTTCATGGGCTTGTGGCTAGACATCGACCATGAAGTGTGTGTACTCCTGAATTAATAAGAAAATTAATTCTAGAGTGGTCAATTAAAAGTTGTTTAATTGATCGGAGCATTTAATTGCTCGTAAATTAAATCACGAAAGTCGTGGGCCTGCTGCCAATTGATGGTGAACCTAGAGGGTCACACACAATACTATTGGATAATGACATTCATTAAGGGATGCAAATGATTTAAAGTTTTTAAATCAAAGTAATTGAATTAAGGCATTAATTCAATGGGAGAATATTAATTAGATATCTAATTGATTAATGTTCAATTAATTAATTGGAGTTATCATATTAATTATGAAGTTAATTGAAGTAATTAATTAATTGGAAGATTAAATAATTAACCAATTTTAGGATTGGATAATTATATGGGTTGATTTGTAATAATCTTAAAATTGGGACATAAGGGGGCGATTTTTGTAAAGAAAGAAAAAGAGCTTTAATTCTTGGAAAACAAGTAAGAAGAGATCTTTCAAATCTTGCATTCTTAAGTAGATAAGGAATGAAGATTTGATTGAGAAGGGAAGAAGATATCCTCTAAGAGAAGAACTCTTCTCTTATAAATACTTCTTCTCATCTCTTTATTCACACACAAGAAAAACTTTTGAAAGAACAAAATTACTCTGCTGAAATTAAAAGGAGAAACCGATTTTTAAAGAAGAAAGAAATCTGATTTTTGCACGAAGAATTTTTATTACAAAATCGCCCCACAAGCTTTCGACCCAAAACCCTAGTCGCCCAAACAAGCTCGGCCGAACCTGACTTGGTCGATCCTGACTTGGCCGAAATTGGTCTGATCACATAAGCCCTGTGATTAATCTTCTTCCATTTGATCTCCCAATCTTGATCTAGATCTAAGTCCAGATCCAGATCTACAGAGTCCTTTGCTGACAAATCTTCAAGATCCAGTTTGTAGCCTAAGACTTGGATGTGTCACTACAATCCAGTTGGTGTGGATCAACTCTTGTGGTGAGACACATGGATCACTCATATTGTGGATCGAACGAAACGCCTGGAGGTAACCACCACCGAGCTGTGGTGAGGTAAATCGCAAAACCCCCTCTTTGTTTATGTTATTGTTTGATTCAACCTTTTCGTATAATTAACTGTGGAGAAAGATTTATGGGACTAAGGGACCTCGAAAAATTTTAAATTCCGCACTTTGTTGTATTGACAATCGAGCCCCAACTAGAAATATCCCAATAGTAGTCCCATCTGATAAGTACTTTAGTTACTTGTCTGATCAGATAAGTAAAAGCTGTGCGTATCAAAAACGTATTTTTTAAAAAAGCGCTTTTACAAATATGATAAGGCGGTTCGCATTCCCGCCTGTCATTAAATGCTTTTTGAATTTGAAAAGGCTTAACTGACGCCGCACGATCAGAACTGACAAGAAACGAATCTAACGGTAGGTGGGTATCAAAGAAACCAAAATACCCTAACTCTATAAATTCAGATCTGATCATACTTGTGCCTCTTTACGCACTCAAATATACTTAGAGCATTTGTGAGTAATTTCTTTGCATTCCATCTTCTGCAAATTTCTGTTTTTCACTAACATCCCCCAGATTCAAAATGTGTTCTAGTCAAGAAGCTAAGGTGGAGGGTATGTATCTGGTTTATGATGCGTACTATCAGTCTGGTACCGATTTGATGAAGCAATTGTTGGAGAAGTTCAAGGCTGCTTCATTGGTGAACTTCATGGAACTACACGAAGGACTGGTCTGGAAGGACCAAGTTTTGGAATACTACAGGACGGCCGAAGTGGATTTCGACAAAAGGGAGATTAAAGGTACAGTTGGAGGGAAATCTTGAAGACTGAAGATTAATTATCTAGCTGGATTGACAAACAGCCGAGGAAGGTTATCATCTATTGGCTTTCTCTGATAACAATCTGTCATCAGGACAGTAGTCCCATCATATAAGTAGTTATTTTACTCGTCTGATCAACTGTGTAAAAGCTTACTGTTTAAAACGTTTTATTTAAAAACACGCTTTTACAAGTGAGAATAAGGCGTTTCCAATTCCCGCTCCTCATTAAATGCGATTTGAATTTGAAAAGGCGTAACTGACGCCGCACGATCGGAACTAACAGAAACGGATCTAACGGTTAGCTGGTATCACGAAAACCAAAATACCCTAACTCTATAAATCCAGATCTGATCAGCTTAGTCGCTCTTTACGCACCCAAATATTCAGAGAGCACTTGTGAGAAAAATCCCTGCTATTTTCTGCAAAAATTTCTTCTTTTTCACTAACAATCCACAGAATCATGATGACTTCTGGACAAGAATCCTAGGCCGAGGGTATGTACCTGGTTTATGAAGCTTATTATCAGTCTGGTACGGATTTGATGAAACAACTGCTGGAGAAGTTCAAGTCTGCCTCCTTGGTCAATTTCATGGAATTGCACGAGGGTTTGATCTAGACAGATCAAGTATTGGAATATTATCGAACATCAACAGTTGATTTCACTACCCAGGAGATTAAGGCAACGGTTGGATGTAAATCGGTTATCATTACCCCCACTTTGCTTCATGAAACTTTTGGACTTCCGAACAGAGGACGACATGACGTCACTGTTCTGACCGAGGATAGACATCAAGATTTCTGGGCAAATTATGCCAAAAAAGGAGAAATGTTAACTGGAAATATAAAGAAGAAACAGCTGAAGGATGAGTATCAACGAATGACTGATATGGTCTCTAAACTGATAGAGAACTGTACCTTTTCTTTGGATGCTGTTACTATGAAGAGATACAACATAATGGTGGCCATCTACTATGGATTGGAAGTTAACTGGCCCACAGTAATTTGGTACATACTAGCCAATTTCCTTGACAAGAAGGGCAAAAAGGGCACTCCCCAGACCAATCACAGAATAACCTTGAGCTATCTGCTCTTTAAGATGGGATGTGATGTGACTAACGGAAAGGAGATTCATGCTGGTAAGGCAATGTCTAAGTACTTGCCTGTTCTGAAAAGGAAAGCTGATGCTGCTGAGGTGGAGAAGAAGAGGAGGAACCAAAGGAGGTTTCTGCCAAGAGGCAGAGGAGGTTAGTCAAAACAGCTCAGCCAACTGTTGAGACTAAAAAGAAAAAGGCTGATGAGCCTGCGGAGAAGGCTCCTAAGAAGATGAAGAAAGTATCTACTCAAACAACTGAGCCAGCTGTTCAATCCAGGGTATTTCAGTCTGATGCCCAGCAAGCCGATGACGTGATTAATCAGACTATTGCAGAAGTCAGAACTATGTCTCCTGCATCATCTTCAAGGACTACATCTGTTGAGGTTCCTGATGAGAATGTTGCTCATAGGACCAGGAGTCAACTAAGAGACACAGGTGCTTCACAACCTGTTGAAGGGAGAAGACCAAGACGAACAATCAGAAAAAGAATGACATTTGTTGAAGAGCCCACTGAGCTGTCAGACTTAGTGAGGAAAAGTCCTCAATCAGCAGAGAGGCCTGCTGGTGCTGAGGAAGAGTCTATCAAGGAGAAGAAAGTGACTGATCAAACTGCTAATCAGACTACTCCTCAAGAACCAACAGATGAGGTTATTCAACCTCAAGATGATCCAGAAGTGATGATCATCGAACCAATAACAGCTGCACCCATTGCATCTGTTGGTCCTGCCCCTGCTCCAGCTGATAAAGGAAAGAGGAAAATAATCATCAAAAGAAAGAAAATTTCTGCTGCTGAGAAGAGAAAAAGAGAGGAAGCTGAGAAAAGGAAGAGGGATGAACAGGAAGAGAAAAGGGCAATTGAGCTAAGCAAGGTTCAGGCAGAAAAAGATGAACAGAAGAGAAAGATGTCTGAAGTAGAGCTGAAAGCTGCTGAAGATGCTGAACTTGGTATGGTGATTGAGCTGAGTAAGAAAGATTCACATGGTCCTGAACATTCTGGAGGGATCAAGATTGGTGAATCTTTACAGGCCAAGAAGAAAATGCCTACTGGCATAGCCAAGGAGAAAGAGAAATTTGAAGTGAGGAGGTCCTTTCAGATCATAAATATTGACAAATCTATTTTCAGCAGGTTTGAGAAAAGACTGGAATATTATGATCAAAAGATGATACTCAAGACCTTATTCACTCAAAAAAGAAGAGATACCTGAAGTGGAGAGACTACAGAGTGAATAAATCTGAGAATGAGAGATGGGTTCTTCAGTGGCTAAAAACCACCTCAATATCCAAAGCCTTGGACCCTGATTTTTTCAGGGATGCTATGCACAAGTATGTAAGAGAGTTTGCTACTGATGAAACAAACACTATAGCCAACTCTTTGCCAGATAAGAGAAGAAAATCAGATGATCCTGTTGAAAGGGCAATTCAGATAGCTGTGCTGACTGCTCTGAGGAACTGGGCGGCTAAATCAAGATATCAGCAAGGTTCTTCAAGTGAGATGCCAAGTCTGCCGAGTGTTCAACAAGTCACTTTTAGCAAATAATTGAAGGGTTACTATGAGATGCCTAAAGTAAAGACACTAGGTACTAAAGGTCTAGCAGTCCTAAAAAGAATTCGTCAGACTATTGTCTTTACTGATGATGGCAAAATCATCTCAAAAATCTTTGAGGATGCAACTGATCAGCCTGCTGCGGAAGAGCCCTTAGCAATTGAGTGGAAAGCTAGGGAGACTGATAAGGAAGCTGATTTTGTAAATGCACCTGTCCACCAGGCTCCTCAAGATGAACCAACTGCTGCTGCTTCTGCTTCATCAGCTGATATGCATTCATCACTGATGGAAGCCTTCCAAACATTGATGGAAAATTCTATAAGGGAGATGGAAGAAAGGAACATCCATCAGTTAAAGAAACTGCAACAAGAGCTGGCAGAGTTCAACAGACTGTAGCTTGAGCAGATGCAGTTACTTACTGCACGAACCATCAAGAATGCAATTGACAATTTTCCTCTACCTGAGGATCATACCAAGCAGATGACACAGAGTGTTGTTGAAATAAACAGAAACATTGAAGATGTGAAGGCTGATGTCAATCATCTTCATACTGCTCTAAAGAGAGCTGAAAACAACATTGCTGATCTCACTGCTGCCTTCATCGAAGTCAGTGAAGCAGAAAAGAAAATCAACATGGAGTTATTGCAGGGAGTTCAGAAATCTGGAGAAGTTATTGAAAGAGAACTTGCCACAATGCAACTGAATGTTGATTGCTTGAATGACAAGAATGATACCATCAGCACAACTCTCGATCACTTGACTGCCAGCCATGATGTAGTAAATCAGAACATCAAAGCTTTATGTGCTACATTGAAGATTCCTGTTGCTGCATTTAATCCTCCTACCCAACCTGATAATGTCACCAAGTCTGATGATGACAAAAAGGGGGAAGATAAAGGAGAAGAGCCAGCTAAGGAAGATGCTGCTGCTGAAGCCAAGAAGACTGATGATGCTGCTGAACCTGGAATGATTGAAGGCAAATAGCAGTCTGATGAAGTTTCCAAGGAAAAAACAAAGTCTGCTGAAGATAAGGTTGCTTCCAAGGATTTTGATGAAGATAAATAAGAGCCCTTTACCAAACATAAAGATGAAGAGAGGATAAAAAAACAGATAGATGAGGCAATTAAAGAAAAGATGACGCTGCAAAATCCAGTCTGATGCTGGATGATATCATTGACGAAGAAGAAGATGATGAGGAAGAATCATCTTATGAATACATTGAAGTGCTTGAAGGAGACAGTGAAGAAGCTGATGATTAGTATAGGCAAATCATTGTAATCAGTTTTCTTTATTATTTCTTTTCAGTCATCTCATGTAAACAGAATTGTACTTGTAATTATTTTCAAATATCAATAAAAAGTTCAAGTTCTGTTTCCAACAAATCTTTTCTATCTCAGAAAATTTTGAGGATCAAAACTTTAGTGTAGGTAAACAGATACTTAGCTGAAGTTTTGTCATCATCAAAACGGGGGAAATTTTTGGATAGAGATGAAGATGAAGGCACTTAAGATAATTTGTAAAGGGAGGTTTTGATGATTTCCAAAACCTAAGACCAGCTAAGTATGGAAAGCTTAGTTGTAAAGTCCCTTAGAAGAATTTTGACTAAGTAAGAAGACAAAACAGACGAGTCAAAATTCAAGGTCCAAAAGACTACTGATCTGCTGAAGGAAAGAAATCAGACTGGTGAAGATCAGCCGACTCAAATCAGATTTGTTCAAGTTTGTGATCAGCTTCGTCCGTCATCAGACTTGCACTTTCATCAGCCAAGTGGAAAGGATCAAGAAGTCGTCCCAACAGTAATAAATGCCCCTGGAAGTAATAAATGTTGAAGTACGAGGTTATTAAAGACAAATGATTGAAGAAAGACTCCGCATAAGCTTGGTGCATTTAATGCTGCCTGCAAGAAAGTACTGTTGACAGTACGGATACTGTGGAGAGAGCCGTTCGCGGAAATTAAGGACCAGAAATCAAGAGATTTGAATTTTGTCTCTCTTCAACGGACAAAATTCAAAGAGTGACTATAAATAGCTGCAGAGAAGAAGAAAGAAATACACAACAACTGAGAGATCGATTTCGAAGAAAAATTTTTCTAAGTCTCAAGAAACTCATCAACAGCTCACTCATCAGCTTTGTCATTTGTTGACTACAAGCCGAGGTTGAAGATCAAAGATAAACATATTTTCTGAGTGAAAAATTGTTTGAGTGTTGTGAGAAGTGTAGATCCATCTTTGTGAGTGATCTAGCTTCAGAGAATAGGTTTTCTTAGTGATTTCCTATTGTGAGCTTACGGCCAGAATCATTTGTTGTTTTGGCGTAAGTGGAGTGTACTAATTACTTTGTGTTCTTAGTATAACCCAAGATCTTTGTGACTTGGAAGAGTGGACTAAAGGATATTTAAATTCATATAACTACTATAAAAATTACTTGTTTTTTTACATTGCTTTTTAACTTGCATAATATTTTGATTGCATAAAATACATTGAAAACTGTTTAAATTCATATAACCACTATAAAACTGGGGATAAAATTTTCAAACTACTAGGTTTATTTGTGAAAAACACTTTGAAAAACCGCTGCAAGTACTCTAGTATTAAAACTGATTTTAACTAAATCAACTAAGTAACTATCAGATTAGTGGTCGACAAAGCTGTTCAAAGATTTGTTCGCGATCAGCCTTGTAAACTTATGTTCTGTATCAGCTTAGTCTGTTCAACAGTTAAGCAAAAGTTTTAAAGTTAAAAATTGTTAAAAAGTTTAGAGGTCTATTCACCCCCCCTCTAGACCCCATCTGACCACTTGGGAGCAACAACTATTTCTCACAAATAAAATATTATCAATATTTGCTCAATAAAATATTGATATTTATTTCACGAATAAATTATAAATATAATCAATATTTCCTCAATAAAATATTGATATTTATTTCACGAATAAATTATAAATATAATCAATATTTCTTCAATAAAATACTGATATCAAAGCAAATTATAATTATTCCACAATTGAATTAAAATTTACATATAAATTTTAAATATTTTCTCAAAATATTGATATAAATTATAATTATTATAAGTTATCAATATTTTCTCATTAAAATATAGATATGAATTATAAATATTTTGCAAACAATTTTAATTATTTGTCAATAATAAATTACCAATATTTTCTTGTTAAAATATTATTATTAATATGATTATAATTACAAATTAATCCTTTATTTTCACATAAAGCTATTAGTAATTCACTCATTTCCTTATGCTTGACATATGCATAATCACACCAATAAATGTGCACAAGCTATGAATCACATACTCATATGAGGTTCATAATTGCATGCTCATGTCATTAAATTTTACTCAAATTATTACCTTCATGGAACTAATTAATAATCCTCCTCATCTATATATTGAATTCGCAATTCAGATATAACATATATTACGATTTCTTATCATTTCTCGTTGAATCGCATTCTAACAATTTGGAATAGATAATAGTGACGACTCTTCGTCTTTAATTTCATTTAATGATACTCACTCCAGATTATCATATCCTTACCGAACCCATATAAAATTTTAATGAAGATGATTTTATCACTTCAAAAAATTTGTACTCTCATGAATCAGAAACATAGGCTCCATTCGTGCAAAAAGAGAATACACATTTGACTTGATTAAAAAATTACAGTCAAATAATGCACCGATTCACTTTACGCACCAATCCAATAGTTTTTACATAAAATATTGACTGTCCAAATATGATTACTCATTGCAATTGTCAAGGGAATGTAAAGACACACCTTTTAAAATTCTCTGAAGGAAACACTCCTTTCACACCCTTTGAAAAATCTCAAAATTAAATAAGGAGACATCGTGCCTTTTTATCAGGTATTTAGTTTCCGGATTCATTTCTACATAAATAAATAAAACAAATGTTTGTTCTTTGGCTGGAGCCTTCCCTTAAAGTCGTGACCACTAATTGAGTTTCAATTCAAGTAGATTCATAGGCAGGACTCGAGAGAATCAGAAAATACACATTTTCAGTTCTTTTAAATTTTTCATCTGCCAACACACTTATTCACAATTTGCTTTGAATTAGTTAATCAGTTAAAATATAAACATCTATTCATGAAGGATTGCACTTATTCATAAGTTTATCAACTTTACATGTTTTGTTTTGTGAAGTTTACAGAATAAACGATCGTAATTAATCATTATAATATTGACACAGATGTTAAACAAAATAATATTGTCTTAAGATTGTTGGTGTCTAACAATTTGTGTACTTAAATATTTCGATCTAACAAAAAGAATAGAAAAAAATACTTACTTGTATCGAAATCAAAGATCACTTCAATCTTTACGTAAAAAACAAGGAAATTAGACTGAGGCTTGCCGAAATAACATATCCTTAAGACAATATTTCTGGGGCTGCCACGGTGCATACAGTTTGATTCCCACTTCAATCTTTACGTAAAAAACAAGGAAATTAGACTGAGACTTGCCGAAATAAATTTTCTTAAGACAATATTTCCGGAGCTGCTACGGTGCATACAGTTTAATTCCCGGTAGTCTCCCAAGATACAACAGTCTGTTGTTCATTATTTGCACAAAGAATGAACCTACGACAAACTTGAAAAAACAGAAATTTCGAACCAAATTTTGACAAAAAGAGAAATAGAGAATAGTACTTTGGATGAAGATGAAGATCAAAAGACAAGTAATCTAAAGTTTGAAGGGAGGTTTTGATGATTTTCAAAACATCATGACCAGCTAAGTTGGGAAAGCTTAGTAAAATCCCTTGTAAGAATTTTGATTGAAGTTAAAGAATTATCAGTCAAGTCAAAATTCAAGATGGTCCAAGAAGACTACTGATCTGCTGATTGAAGATAGAAATCAGATTGGTGAAGATCAGCCGACTCAAATCAGATTAGTTCAAGTTTGGGATCAGCTTGGTTCATCATCATACTAGTATACTGTTGCGGATTTTACACACGCAAATAAACGCAAGTGCACGTATCGAACAAGTAATAAAGAGTAAGTTGAGTGTTGAACCCACGAGGACTTGAAACTAAAATTGTACCAAATTCCCTACCTAAATTCTTATTCTAATTCAACTAGGTTAAAATGTTATTGGTTTGTTTATTTACTAACTACTAAAACTAAAGAAATAACTAATCTAATAATGATGATTAAAGTGCTTAAAGAAGACAATCAATGAGACAAGGGTCTAGAGTTAAACTTCACCTATGTTATGCTCCTAATGTTAATTAACTCCCTAATTTTAACTAGTGATTCTTATTCGCTATCCTAGGGTTCACTTCTATCCTTAAGTGTCTTCCGAATCACCTAAGAACCTATGCAATTAACTTACTATTCTTATTCCTAAGTTAGTAGAATTAATAACATGCATGAATTATATGACCTAATTTGGATATGGGCGTGTTGGGTATATTCCTATACTAACAAGCAACCCACTACCTAATTCCTCTTCTATTCTTAATATTCCCTTCCCAGGTTCAATCAAGAAAAGTAAACAATCAAATAGGTGGCCAGTCAATTTGACAGTGAATTAGCACAAAATTAGATAAACGAATATCGATAATAAAAATCAAAAATCACTAAATTAAAACTAGAAAAGAAATTAAAACATTATTCGCATAACATGGATCCGTAAAAACCCTAGACTAAAAGAAATTAGTTCATGCTAAAATTAACGAAATAAACAATAAAAGAGGAGTTCATAGTCTTCTCTAATAAAGGAATACGAAAAATAGCAAAAAGTGTGATATGCGCTTGTTTCTCCTTGATCTTGCGTGTCTTCTTTTTTCTCTATTATGATGGGTTGTGATTTTTTCTTCTCTATCTGTCTTTTTATTTCTTGCTTTCTCCACAATCCTATGTGCAGTAGGACTCTATTTGCAAATTAATTCTTCAGCTTTCTCAACTGGGCCGCCAGCCCATTAATGCTCACAAATCCCTGCCGTATATGACTACAATTTTACCAAAATTGGACTCTAATTGCATTTTCAGTCCCTGATCATGTGCCTTTGTATCCTTTTACACCTTCAAGATTTGAAATTGCTCATTTTCAATAGATTTTACACTTCGTTGGCTCATTTCATCTCCTACAAGAGATTAAGTCGAATTAGTGCCAAAAATCAAAGATTATTCGCAAAACTTGAATAAATTCATGAATCGACTCTAAAACGTAAAATATGCAATAAAATCCCAAACAACTCACAATTATTCAAGAAAAACAATCATTTAAGCCTAAAAAGTATACGCGATAACTCTATTTTCACCGAGTTATCACACCCCCAAACTTAAATTGTTGCTCGTCCTCGAGTAATGACACTAATTTCAAAACAATGCTAACCAACTTCAACATTTACCATCATGCATTCAAAGTTAACTCCACACCAATCTTTTCAAAATGTTATGCACTTTATCATGTAATTCCTGCGTGTGTGTGTATACATAGTACGAGAATGTCGGAATCACCTAGATCACCATAGCTTCGAAATCATTGAGCCTAATTGCATGAATTCCTTACTTGCCAAACAAATTCTCTATTTTCTTGGGTTATCATACCAATCACTAAGTTCTAGCAAAGCTTTCAGTCGAAGTTATTGACTCCTTTAAGTTCGAACTTTCACTTAGCAAATTAATTTTTTTATTTTTCTTTAGTAATATTTAGCACCACTCACACTCATAACTCGTTCTAAAGAAGCAGTCAAAATAGCGGAGTGCCGAATAGTTAAATCAAAGCACCCATATAGCGTTCATCTTATCGCAGTCAAGTTAGAGGAGTGCAAGTATAAGTCTCAAGCGATGAGGTTTTTCAGGTCTCATACAAGTGAGGTTGTTTTATTTGAACTTACTTTATAGTTTTTTTTTTTTTTTTTGTTCTTGTTAAAGTTATCCTTCCCCCCAAACATAGGCAAAACTATCACTTAGATTCTTAGCACTTTAACCCTCGAATCTAGAGATTAGGTAGGCAAGGAAGGATTTCTTAAGCTCTATTCTAACTATAATTCTCTAACGTCATCCTCAATTCTCGATTATGTATTCGTGCTTAAAATGTGCAGGAAAAAACATTCAAAAACACATAAAATTTCAAAAAAAAAAATAGTTAAAGTTGACCTAGCATGCATGAAATAAATGCGACCCCCCCCCCCAAACTTAGAACAAACAGTGTCCTTACTGTGACCTAGACAGACGAGTTGAAACATGTCAGATTAGCCAAAATGGAAATACGAGAAAATGCACATGCAAACAGTAAGAAAACCACCAACAAAATAAAACAGAGAACAGTAAAAAGAATACGTCCCTACGAGGCGGTGACTGGCGGTCTCCCATATGTCTGTCCATCCTAAGCATCATCCTCGGGACCCGACTCAGCATCATCAGTAATATCGGCGGGGCCCCTCTCGAAATCATCCATAGTTGGAAAATGTGGCATTGGTGGCAGTTGGACACCTCGACTTTGCAACTCAGCTGCTTGGAACGCCTCATTTCGTTGAAAACCGGTTTGTATGTAAGCAAATAAAAAGTTAAGTTGCTTCTCCACGGCGTCAAGCCGCTGTGGCATTGTTCTCGGTTTTGGGGTGGGTTTCGAAGATGATGTTGATCCCCGGTTTGAAATAGTCCTCGCGCTCTTGGTGTTCCAATACGAAATACCCAATATCTTACACCAGGTTGGATCATCGAAGGCACTTGTTAATTTCACCACTCCAGTACCGTCACCTCGCTGCACCCCGGCTTGCATACAAAGACGAAAGATAAGGGAGGGGAACCAAAATGTTTGGGCCCCTTCCTTTGTTGCATTTCGGATAATGCCTTTGCAGATTAAATCTCCGACGTCAACGGTGTGTTCTTTCATGAGCGAGTAGATTAGGCGGGCTTTGGCTTCCGAGAGTTTTGTGTAATGTGTCGTGGGCATAAGGCGGCAAGCAATGAAGGCGAACCAAATTTTCGCTGTAGGAGTGAGCGATGCTTTCAAAATTGGTCCCGTCGGCCGGACGACTGTGCCCGGGATACAAATGTACTCCACTATTTCTTTCATATCAATTGCTTCCGCTAGGCAAGTGGTGTATTGGTCAGTGGCATAAGTTGGCAACTCGTAAAGAGTCTTGATGGTCGCCTTATCGAATTTGACTAACCTTCCCCGAACTTTGACCTCTTGGGCATCCGGAGTTTGGGAAACATTTGCATAGAATTCGCGTACGAGCTCGCCCTCAATCTCCGTTGGTTGTTTAATGAATTCCATCCACCCCCATTGTTGGAACAACCGATAAAATTCGGGAAAACTCTCTGGAGTATAGGGAATGGTTTGCTGAGTTTGGAGAATAGGGAAGGAGGAGAGAAGGTATTTTTTTTTTTTTTTTTTTTTTAGGCCATGGCTCGATCCAATTGGAGCCATGGCCTAAAGCTGCTGGAAATTGGCTCTTTTGGGCACTTGAAGTGAAGCCATGGCCTTATTCAAGTAGTGCCATGGCTTTAGGCTGCTGGAATTTGTGCAATTTATTGAGCCATGGCCTGACTAGAGTTGTGCCATGGCTTCAAGCTTCTGGAATTAATGCACTCTTTTTGCTCAAAATTGAGCCATGGCCTGGTTCAAATTGTGCCATGGCGTAATCATTCTTCTTCTCCAAAATGCCCCAGTCCATGAAATATTCATTTTCTCGTTACCTTGCACCGCGATATGCCTGCAAAACCCGACAAAACACCACAAATCACACTAAAACCAAAACAAAACAAAACAAAAACGAAAAAACAAAAAACAAGTAAAAGCTTGGGTTGCCTCCCAAGAAGCGCTTAGTTTTATGTCCTTAGCTCGACATGATACTCAGGTTATTTCATTCTAAGACCACCGAGGTCTTTTCATTCACAATTTCTCCACCCAAGTAATGTTTGAGACGTTGTCCATTGACTTTGAATTGTCTACCGGTCTCAGCTTCGGCTATCTCCACGGCACCATGTGGGAATGAATTTATGACAACAAACGGTCCAGACCATCGAGATTTTAGTTTTCCAGGAAAAAGTTTGAGACGAGAATTGAAAAGGAGTACCAATTGACCCGGTTCAAACAACTTAGTGGTAATAGCCTTGTCATGCCATTTCTTTGTTCTTTCCTTGTAGAGTTTGGCATTCTCATATGCTATGTAACGAAATTCATCGAGTTCGTTCAGTTGCATCAACCGTTCCTTCTCCGACAGTTCCAAACTCATGTTCAAGTTGCGAACAGCCCAAAAAGCCTTATGCTCCAATTCTAATGGTAAGTGACATGCTTTTCCGAAAACTAACCTATACGGTGACATTCCAATTGGTGTCTTAAAAGCCGTTCTGTATGCCCACAGAGCATCATCTAATTTCTTGGACCAATCTTTTCTTGTGGGACTGACTGTTGTTTCTAAGATCTTCTTAATTTCACGATTAGAGATCTCTGCCTGCCCATTTGTCTGCGGATGGTATGCAGTTGCTACTTTATGCCGCACACCATATTTTGCTAAAAGAGCGTTGAAGTACTTATTGCAAAAGTGGGATCCTTGATCACTAATGATGGCTCTTGATGTGCCGAATCTTGTGAAAATGTGCTTCTTAATGAATTGCATCACCACCTTCGAATCATCAGTTGGGAATGCTTCTGCCTCAACCCACTTAGACACGTAATCAACTGCAACTAAGATGTACCGATTTCCAAATGAGGAAATGAATGGTCCCATGAAGTCAATCCCCCAAACATCAAAAAGCTCTACTTCCAACATAGTAGACAGTGGCATCTCATCACGCTTCGTTAAATTTCCAACCCGTTGGCATCGATCACAACGCTTCACAAACTCATGAGCATCTCTATGTAAGGTGGGCCAGAAAAAACCAGATTGTAGGATTTTGGCTGCTGTGCGATCTCCTTTAAAATGCCCACCGTATGGTGAATTGTGACAATTACCCAGAATTTCCTCAAAATTTTCATCGGGAATACACCTCCTTATCATTTGATCCCCACATTTCTTAAACAAGTAAGGCTCATCCCAAATGAAGTTCTTCACATAATTTAGAAATCTCTTCTTTTGCTGGAAATTAATGTCGGGAGGAAGTAGGCCACTTACTAGATAGTTGACATAGTCGGCATACCATGGAAGTTTTGTTTGATTTACCGCAAACAATTGTTCGTCTGGAAAGACTTCATTGATCATCACAGAGCCTGACTCTTTGTTTCCTCCCTCCAATCTTGACAAGTGATCAGCCACTTGATTCTCGGTTCCTTTTCTATCTTTTATCTCGAGATCAAACTCTTGCAATAAGATCACCCATCGAATTAGCCTTGGCTTAGCATCCTTCTTCTCAATCAAATATCGGATTGCGGAGTGGTCTGTATATACTATCACCTTTGTTCCTACCAGATACGCTCGGAACTTGTCAAAAGCAAACACTACTGCCAACAATTCTTTTTCAGTTACGGTGTAATTCACTTGAGCGTCAGTGAGAGTTTTGCTGGCGTAGTATATTGAGTGAAAGATCTTATCCCTTTTCTGTCCCAGAACAGCTCCAAGTGCGACATCGCTCGCGTCACACATCACTTCAAATGGAAGATTCCAATCTGGCGCTACTATTATTGGGGCTGTCACCAACTTTTCCTTCAATGTTTGGAAAGCCTGCATACACAAATCATCAAAAACAAACTTAGCATCTTTTTCAAGTAAATTACATAAAGGTTTAGAGATTTTAGAGAAATCCTTAATAAAACGTCGATAGAATCCGGCATGTCCCAGGAAGCTACGAATTCCTTTGACTGACGTAGGCGGAGGAAGTTTCTCTATCGTCTCTATCTTTGATATGTCCACTTCAATGCCCTTGCTAGATACTTTGTGTCCCAGAACTATTCCTTCTTGTACCATGAAGTGACACTTTTCCTAGTTTAGCACTAAGTTAGTTTCTTCGCACCTGCGCAAAACCTTGGCTAAGTTATCAAGACATTCATCATACGAATCACCAAACACAGAAAAGTCATCCATGAAGACTTCGAGAAATTTTTCTATCATGTCCGTGAAGATTGCCATCATGCAACGTTGAAACGTGGCGGGTGCATTGCATAATCCAAACGGCATCCGTCTAAAAGCAAATGTGCCATAGGGGCATGTGAAAGTAGTCTTTTCTTGATCCGCTGGTGCGATGAAAATCTGATTGTATCCCGAAAATCCGTCTAGAAAACAAAAATAAGCCATTCCTGCTAATCTGTCTAACATCTGATCTATGAATGGTAGCGGGAAGTGATCTTTTCTTGTAGCTTTGTTCAGTTTTCGGTAATCCATGCAAACGCGCCATCCCGTGACAGTTCTTGAAGGGATCAATTCATTGTTTTGATTTTTCACTACTGTCATACCACCTTTCTTGGAAACACACTGAACTGGACTAACCCATCTACTATCTGAAATAGGGAAGATAATTCCTGAATCCAACCACTTGATGATTTCCTTTTTAACTACCTCTTTCATGATTGGATTTAGTCTCCTTTGATGTTCGACTGATCCCTTGTTCTCATCATCAAGTATGATCTTGTGCATGCAAAATGCAGGACTAATCCCCTTAATGTCTGCAATAGTCCACCCAATGGCTCGTATATGACTTCGAAGAACTCTCAGTAATTTCTCTTTTTGAGTTTCGGAGAGATACGCAGAGATGATTACTGGCAATGTGGATGATTCCCCTAAATACTCATATTGCAGATGTGCTGGCAGTGGTTTCAAGTCCAGCGATGGTGGTTCTTCAATTGATGGTCGATGAGGCTTGCAAGTGGGTAGTTCCAATCCTTCAATCTTGTTGACTGGTTTATTGACTCGCGAATTTGCTTGTAAGAATGCCACGCTTTGTACAATTTCTTTATCATCCATCTCCTCAGGATCCAAATTTAGGGCTGCCTCCAACGGGTCGCGGTACATAGACGTTTCAAAGGTCTTAGCGACCAATGAGTCGATCATGCATACTGATGAACATTCTTCCTCGTCGTCGGGATGTTTCATGGCTTGGAACACGTTGAATGTAATCTTCTCGTCCTGCACCCTCATGGTTAATTCACCTTTCTGTACGTCAATTAATGCTCTTCCAGTGGCTAAGAATGGCCTACCCAAAATGATGGGTACATTCGAATCTGCTTCATAGTCTAACATAATAAAATCAACAGGGAAGATAAACTTATCTACTTTTACCAGAACGTCTTCAATTTTTCCTTCGGGGTACGTAATGGAGCGATCTGCTAATTGAAGAGTTACCGTAGTTGGCCTTGCTTCCCCAATTCCCAATTTTTGAAAGACGGATTTGGGCATGAGATTGATGCTGGCCCCTAAATCGCATAATGCTTGTCCCACGTACTTATCGCCAATGTTACATGGAATGGTAAAACTGCCAGGATCCTTGAGTTTGGGCGGGAGCTTATTCTGCAAAATTGCACTGCATTCTTCGGTGAGAGCTACGGTTTCGAATTCTCCTAATCTTTTCTTTCGTGACAGTACATCCTTCATGAATTTGATGTAATTTGGCATCTGCTCGAACGCTTCGACTAACGGAATGTTGATGTGAAGTTGTTTCAGGATATCAAGGAATTTTCTAAATTGATCATTCTTCCTTTGTTGTTGGAACCTTTGAGGAAATGGTGGTGGAGGTTTGACTTCCGGTAGATTAGTTACATTTTTCTTCTCGCTTTCCTCTTCCACCTCCTTTTCTTTGTTTAGCTCGGATTCTTCAGGTTTGTCTTGAGCTTCCTTGGGATCGTGTTCTGCTGGGCTCTTCGAGTTCTCTACCATTTCTCAGAGTGATTGCTTTGCAATGTTCGTTATGATTGGTCCTTGGGTTTTCAGTGTCACTTGGGAGTGAGCCTGGAGGTCGGTGCTGCCTATCTTGAGCTAATTGAGCCACTTGAGTTTCTAGGTTCCGAATAGATGCACTTGTCTGGCTCATGAACTGCGCCAACGTCTCTTCTAATGATGGCTTATTGTCCGTTGGTGGTTGTTTTTGTTGACCCTGAAACCCTGGTGAGTTTTGCTGATTTTTGGCGTTGTTTGAACCCTGTCCAACGTGCTGATTATTGCTCCATGAAAAGTTGGGATGGTTTTGCCAACCGGGATTATAGCTGTTAGAGTATGGATTATACCCTTGATTGTTTCGATTGTTTCCCACATAGCATGCTGACTCCGAATTTGAAGGGCAGTTTTCATACGGATGCTCTCCTCCACAAATGATACAGGAAATCTCTGAGTTGTGAATCATATTGACTGGTTGAGCTTGAAACGAGTTAGCTCCAGGTTTACTCATACTTAAACCATCAATCTTCTTGGATAAAATGGCTAAATGTGCTTGCACTGCTGTCATTGTATCTAACTCAAATTTTCCAGGTGCAAGTTTCAGTGATGAGCGTTCCGATGCCCATTGGTAATTGTTGTAAGTCATTCTTTCTAATACATCGTAGGCATCTGTATATGTCTTCCCCAAAAATGTCCCTCCTGCTGCTGCATCAAGAATGGTTCTGATTTGTCCCCCTAGTCCAGTGTAGAAGATATGTATCAGTTCCCAACCAGGAATTCCATGTTGTGGACACTGTGTCATTAGCCCCTTGAACCTTTCCCATGCATCGTAGAGTGACTCTCCCTCTATTTGTTGGAATGAGTGAATTTCCATTCGAACTTTCGCACTCTTGGTGGGTGGAAAATATTTCCTTAGGAATTTTTCAGTCAAATCAGTCCAAGATATGATGGAGTTAGGTGGCATTGAGTTTAGCCAGACTCGAGCTCGATCCCTTAAGGAAAAGGAGAAAAGTTTCATTCGTAGTTGATCAGCTGTAACCCCATTCAATTTGAATGAATCGCAAATTTCCATAAAGCTCTTCAAATGGGCGTGAGGATCTTCCATAGCCAACCCCGAAAATATAGCAGAGGAATTGATCAGATTCAGCATTACCGGTTTCACTTCAAAGTGAGCTGCTTCAATCTCTGGTCTGACAATGCTTGAATCTAGAACACCCAAGATTGGTGTTATGTATTCATTAATGGGTCTTTCGATTTCGGCAGGAACGTGTGGACCTATTTGCTGATTTACGAACTGTGGATTCACCTGATTTTCATTCGGTGGATTTTCCATTAGATCAACTTTTCCTTGATTCTTGTTTAGCGTTCTTCGTTGTCTGAAAGTCCTCTCGATCTCTGGATCAAAAGCTACTAATTCAGCTTTTTTATCACTGCGCATAAACTAGGTATGAGTACCTACAAGGAAAAATCTGAACTATAAAAATAAATCGAATTAAAACAAAAATAAAAGTTGAAACTTGGTAAATTATCAATTATCAAAGTCCCCGGCAACGGCGCCAAAAACTTGTTGCGGATTTTACACACGCAAATAAACGCAAGTGCACGTATCGAACAAGTAATAAAGAGTAAGTTGAGTGTTGAACCCACGAGGACTTGAAACTAAAATTGTACCAAATTCCCTACCTAAATTCTTATTCTAATTCAACTAGGCTAAAATGTTATTGGTTTGTTTATTTACTAACTACTAAAACTAAAGAAATAACTAATCTAATAATGATGATTAAAGTGCTTAAAGAAGACAATCAATGAGACAAGGGTCTAGAGTTAAACTTCACCTATGTTATGCTCCTAATGTTAATTAACTCCCTAATTTTAACTAGTGATTCTTATTCGCTATCCTAGGGTTCACTTCTATCCTTAAGTGTCTTCCGAATCACCTAAGAACCTATGCAATTAACTTACTATTCTTATTCCTAAGTTAGTAGAATTAATAACATGCATGAATTATATGACCTAATTTGGATATGGGCGTGTTGGGTATATTCCTATACTAACAAGCAACCCACTACCTAATTCCTCTTCTATTCTTAATATTCCCTTCCCAGGTTCAATCAAGAAAAGTAAACAATCAAATAGGTGGCCAGTCAATTTGACAGTGAATTAGCACAAAATTAGATAAACGAATATCGATAATAAAAATCAAAAATCACTAAATTAAAACTAGAAAAGAAATTAAAACATTATTCGCATAACATGGATCCGTAAAAACCCTAGACTAAAAGAAATTAGTTCATGCTAAAATTAACGAAATAAACAATAAAAGAGGAGTTCATAGTCTTCTCTAATAAAGGAATACGAAAAATAGCAAAAAGTGTGATATGCGCTTGTTTCTCCTTGATCTTGCGTGTCTTCTTTTTTCTCTATTATGATGGGTTGTGATTTTTTCTTCTCTATCTGTCTTTTTATTTCTTGCTTTCTCCACAATCATATGTGCAGTAGGACTCTATTTGCAAATTAATTCTTCAGCTTTCTCAACTGGGCCGCCAGCCCATTAATGCTCACAAATCCCTGCCGCATATGACTACAATTTTACCAAAATTGGACTCTAATTGCATTTTCAGTCCCTGATCATGTGCCTTTGTATCCTTTTACACCTTCAAGATTTGAAATTGCTCATTTTCAATAGATTTTACACTTCGTTGGCTCATTTCATCTCCTACAAGAGATTAAGTCGAATTAGTGCCAAAAATCAAAGATTATTCGCAAAACTTGAATAAATTCATGAATCGACTCTAAAACGTAAAATATGCAATAAAATCCCAAACAACTCACAATTATTCAAGAAAAACAATCATTTAAGCCTAAAAAGTATACGCGATAACTCTATTTTCACAGAGTTATCATATACTCATCAGTCAAGTGGAAAGGATCCGGAAGTCTCTCCAACGGTAATAAATGCACTTGGAGTAATAAATGCTGAGGACCGAGAGTATTAATGACAAATGATTGAAGGAAAATCTCGTATCGGCTTGGTGCATTAAATGCTGCCTGACAGAAAGTACTGTTGACAGTTGTTGGATAAAGATGAAGATAAATAATGCATAAGTTAGATAAATTTAGGGATGTTTTGATGATTTCCAAAACTCATAATCAGCTAAGTAAAGACAACTTAGTTGAAATCCCTTAGAAGAATTTTGACCAAGTAAGAAGACAAATCAGAAGGGTCAAGTATTCAAGGTCCAGAAGACTACTGATCTGTTGAAGGAAATAAATCAGACTGGTGAAGATCAGCCGACTCAAATCATATTTGTTCAAGTTTGGGATCAACTTTGTCCATCATCAGACTTGCACTTTCATCAGCCAAGTGGAAAGGATCAAGAAGTCTCCCCAACGGTAATAAATGCCCTCAGAGTAATAAATGCTGAAGTCCAAGGATATTTATGACAAATGTTTGAAGAGGGATTCATATCAGCTAGGTGCATTTAATGCTGCCTGCAAGAAAGTACTGTCGAAAGTACGGATAATGTGCAGAGAGCCGTTTGAGGAATTTAAGGACCAGAAATCAAGATATTTGAATTTTGTCCCTCTTCAACGGACATAATTCAAAGAGTGACTATAAATAGCTGAAGAGACGAAGAAAGAAGAATAACACAACTTCTGAGAGATTGAATTCAAAGAAAAATATTTTCTAAGTCTCAAAGCTCAAGAACAGCTCATTTGTCTGCTGAAAGTCATTTGTTGACAGAAGCCGTGAAAGTTCAAGATAATACATTTTCTGAGTGAATCTGTAAAAGAGAGAGTTGTGAGGAGTAGATATCCATCTTAGTGAGTGGTATTACTTCGGAGAGTAGGAATTTCTTTGTGATTTCCTATTGCGAACTTGTGGCTTATCATTTGTTGTAAAACACAAGCAGAGTGTACTAATTACTTTGTGTTTTTAGTATAACCCAAGATCTAAGTGACTTGGAAGAGTGGACTAAAGGATTTGAATCCATATAACCACTATAAAAATCTTGTGTGTTCAAACTTGCATTACTTTCTAGCATATTTACAAAATTGCATTAGAACACTTGAAGAACTATTTGAAAAAGATTTTAAAGGAGTTTATAAAACTGGGGATAAAATTTTCAAACTACTAAGTCTACTTGTGAAAAACACTTTAAAAATCCGCAGCAAGTACTCTAGTATTAAAACTGATTTTAACTATAATCAGCTGAGTAACCATCAAACTAGTGGTTTAAAGCTGTTCTAAGATTTGTTCGCGATCAGTCTTGAAAGCTTGCTACTCTATATCAGCTTAGTATGTTTACAGTTAGACAAAAGTTTTAAAGTTAAAAATTGTTAAAAAGTTTAGAGGTCTATCCCCCCCCCCCTCTAGACCTCATCTGACCACTTGGGACCAACAACTATTTCTCACAAATAAAATATTATCAATATTTGCTCAATAAAATATTGATATTTATTTCACGAATAAATTATAAATATAATCAATATTTCTTCAATAAAATACTGATATCATAGCAAATTATTATTATTCCACAATTGAATTATAATTTACATATAAATTTTCAATATTTTCTCAAAATATTGATATAAATTATAATTATTATAAGTTATCAATATTTTCTCATCTGACCATGTGGGACCAACAAGTGGTATCAGAGCAGAAGGTTCATTAGAATCAGCTGCCTGATCAACGAGCTTGATCCGAGTGTTTTTCAAATGTTTTCGAACTTTTTCAAAAGAGCATATTTTTGAAAAATAAATTTTTTTGAAAAATGAATTGTATCAGCCATGTTCCCAACATAGCTGGTATGAGCTTCGAAGATTGGAAAATCAGAATGGAGATTTTCCTAGTTGCCTACAATGATAACATGTACACGTGTATCATCAAAGGTCCATTCAAATTCACCAAGACCATCAAAGTTGATGAGGTCGATATAACGGTGGAAAAAGATTTAAATGAAATGAAAGCTGAAGAAATAAAGATGTTCAACCTGGACAAAGTTGGGCGATTCATCATGACCAAGGCTCTTGACAACGACAGATTTGACAAAGTCAAGCATTGCAAGACTGCCAAAGAAATGTGGGATAAGGTCAGAGATATGAGCGAATAAAACGACGCTATCAAAGAGCATCAGCTAAGTGTTGCTCAGGAAAAGCTGGACAACTTCAAGAGGAAGTCTGCGGAAACCATTGATCAGATGGATACAAGGTTTACAAGGACGTTGAATGAAGTTCTAAAGCTTGGAAAAACCTTCACTGATAAGGAGATAACCATCAGAATGCTGAAGGCTCTACCTCCGAAGTTCAACATGAAGGTGACAGCTATGGAAGAGTCAAGAGACTTGGGAAAGATCTCACTCACCGAGCTGTTATCAGTACTCAAGGCATACGAGTATAAACTGCCAAGAATGGGTGTTGAAGAAACCTCAACTTCAAGTCCCACAGCTGCTCTAGTTGCTGCTGAAAATCCAAGAAGACCAACGTACAGAAACAAAGAAGTAGACTCATCTGATGAAGCCACAATACTGAAGAAAAAGGAGTACACTGCTGGAGACGTTGCAATGCTGATGAAAAACTTCAAAAAGTTCTACAAAAGAAAAATGAAGAACAAATATAACAATGCTTCTACTTCTCCCTACTTCTTCTTCTCAAGATAAGGATTCTTATAAATCCAAAATAATGTGTTATAATTGCAGGAAACTGGGCCATTTCATTAGAGACTGCCCATATCCTAAAGCTGAGAAGTATACAGAAGAGGAAAAGATAATCAGAAAAAAAAAAGAAAGCATCAGAAAGGAAAGGTGCTGGTAGCATAAGCGGAAAAGCTAGCTGCTATCTACTCGTCAGATTCAGATTCAGACACTATTGATGAAGAGTCTTCTGAAGAAGAGAGTCCTGCTCTTATCTTCCTGATGGCTAAGGAATCTTATGACTCAGAGGATGATGAGGTAACTCCTCTTGAAAATGAATTATTTGATTCATTTGAGAAAATGATGCTCAACAATACTGATATTGCTGATGCATTTAAAAAGCTTAAGGAAGAGATGATATTGCTAATAGAGCAAAACAGTTCACTGAAAATTAAACTTGAAAAGCCAAAAGAATCAACTGAATATAAACTGCTTGAGCAAGAGAATGAATCTCTGAAAGCTGAATGTGAAGTCTATAAGGGTCAAATCATGGAACTTGAGAAAGTAATTGAGTCTCATGATAAGTCATCTGTTGCATCCACGCATACTTCTAGTAAACAGAAGACGCATTTAAACCAGGACAAGTTAGAACTGAACCATACTGAATTTGTATCAGCTGACAATAGTAAAGTCATACTGTATGTTCAGACTACTAAACCTGCTTCACCTGAGATAGAGTTAAAGGAGAAGAAAGCTCCTAAGGCTAAAAAGAGCAAAGAGCCTAGTATAGGAAAACATACAGGTAAGACTAGACAGCAGAGTCCTAAGAAGTCTGCTGATAAAGCCAAAGCCAATCAAACTAGTAACAAAACTAAATTGTCTGTTCATGAGCAAGCATCTAGTAACCCAAAGAAGCATAAACAAAAGAAAAATCAGAATGCTTGGTATGGAAATGAATCATATGATGTGCAACCTGCTGCATATACTCCTATGTATCATGCACCTCAATTTCCAACTTACTATGCACCATACCCTGCTTACCCCATGCATGCATATCCTCCTTATCATGCATCTTATTCTGCTTATGAACATTATCCTTATCATGATGATTATCACCAACATAGCAAATCTGATAAATATGATGAAGATGAAATTGTTCATGCTCCTGCCAAAACTCAGAAACCTAAAAAGCCTAAGACTTCATCATCTTGGGTTGTCAAAGGTGGAACAAATCCTTCAGGACCCTCTCAATAAGGGTACCTAAAACAATTTTATTTTGTTTTGTAGGTTAGGATTAGGAGTAGTAGTAAAGTAGGAAAGACCTGGTACTTGGACAGTGGCTGTTCAAGACACATGTGTGGAAACATACATGAACTGACTGATGCTGTTGCTGTGGATGGTCCTAAAGTCACTTTTGGGGACAGCAAAGAAGGTAAGATTGTAGCAACTGGAAGACTGATCAAAGGCAACATTGAGATATCTGACGTCTCTTATGTTAAAGGCCTCAAATACAATTTGCTAAGCATAAGTCAATTTTGTGATAAAGGATATTCAGTCAACTTCTCAACAGATAAGTGCTACGTTGAACAGATGATAGGATAGTGCCCAGCAAGCCAACAAATATAAGCTTGTTAAGGAACTTCCTTTAGAAGCAATCTTATGATTCATAAGATAATACGCCCGTTTATTCATAGTACGTGAATTAAACAATGGCCAACTTCATCTCTCGCGAACGTATCTAAGCGATTGGATGAAACCCTGAGATCACTCATGACTACGGGATTATTCACTTCAGTATTGGGTGCGATTAATCATGAAACAGTCTCAAAGGTCGTGATCTCAAAAATGTTCCAAGTCATAGATTCATATCGAGACGGGGTATCGAATGAATCGTCAAGACTTGTAGGATTATGCATGATTCACATGAAGTGAATTTGTTGTCGTTTCATGAACAAGGCATTGAATGCTAGTGCATATGACTAGGTGGTTCGATAGGGGATCGAACGCATCGAACGACCCGAACAGAGAGACCCATCGTGGAAGTGCGTTAAGCATATCGGTAATGGGATGTCTCTCAAGACTTATAATAGTGTACGATTTAGTCCTTTGACTTGAGGTACTAGGGCGGATTCGGTACACGGGAGTACGTACTTTGATTTAAGAGCCGATCAGGTAGCTTGGTCATTGTGCGACTACTTTGGGTGCGTATGAACGTGTGCGCGGATAGTTAGTACTAATATAGGATCTGTCGACTCATCCTGATAAGATGAGAGAATTTCCTGTACGTTCTTAGATAATAAATCCAAGGAATCTACGGCCGTAGTAGGTGACGGATTTGGAAAGGGGTTTCCAAATTTAGCAGTCACACTGGAATTATTATCCTGAATTAGAAAGTACAGAATTGAGATAATTAGAGGTGCCGACCAATTCACACACCCTAGGTCTCAATCGGGAAATTAGTTGACAGAAGGACCGTATGTACATGGCATTTATAAGAGTTGGAGGTTCACGAATATCAATTCACCTGAAGTTGGGCCTCATGGGCTTGTGGCTAGACATCGACCATGAGGTGTGGGTACTCCTGAATTAATAAGGAAATTAATTCTGGAGTGGTCAATTAAAGTGGTTAATTGATCGGAGCAATTAATTGCTCACTAATTAAATCACGAAAGTCGTGGGCCTGCTGCCAATTGATGGTGAACCTAGAGGGTCACACACAATACAGTTGGACAGTGACAGTCTGGAAGGAATCAATTGATTTAAGGAATTAAATCAATAAATGAATTAAAGTATTAACTCATGAAGAAGAATAATTAATTAGAAGTAACTAATTAATTAATCGAGAATTAAAGTGTTAATTCTAAGTGGAGAATCATTAATTAGGAGTAACTAATTAATGAATCAATTGGAATTTCTAATTGATTAAATCCTCAATTAAAGTATTAATTGGAAAGGATTAATTAATTAATAGTGGATTAATTAAACACATGGGCCGATCCATATGAAAGTTAATTGATCTAGGATTAATTAATTTAAGCATATGGGCCGATTATTGTAAGGATAAATTAATCTGGGATTAATTAATCTTACATGGGCTAATTTTGGGAACAATGATCAAATTAAGTTTAGGACTAATTAAAAGCATAAGAGGCCGATTTCTTGTTAATTGATTGGGCCGATTTTTGCTTGTTTATTTAGTCTTGAATTAATTTGATTATGTTGGATTATGATAGGGATTAAAAGAGTTTGTGTTTTCTTGTGTAACTAGGAAAGAGATTGAAAGAGATCTTCTTTCCTAATGTGATAAGATTTGTGTATATCTTATCTCTTGAAAAGAAGATATTCTTTCAAGAGTTAGATGTCTATTAGGAGAAGGAGTCTTCTAATAGAGACATCTATAAATACTAGACATACATAATCAAAAGAATGATGATAACAAAATCCTAAGAGATTTATTCTAAGCAAAGAAAGAAAATCACAACACAAGAAAAACAAAAGAAGGCCGAAAATTTCAGCCCTCATTCTCGCCCCTACTGAAAACCGAACCCTGTGCAAAATCGCCCCACCCCTGTGTAGGATTTTTCTCCAAATCTTCTTTCGGATCCGCATCCAATTCCTGACGAGACGATTCCTTAATCCTAGTTCTGAGCCTGGGGATTTCGCGAAGTCACTCAAATCCAACTGGTGTGGACTATCTCTAGAGGCACAACACTTGGGGTGCTCTAGTGAACAATTGAAGACCGGAGAATTACCACCACCTTTGCCTGTGGTGAGGTAAAATTGTTTTTACCTACCTTTATTTAATTCAAGTATATGCATGCTTTAATTAAATTCAACCTTTATTCATATGTGCTAATAAGAAACCCTGGGATTTGGTGTATGATAAAAATTTTAAATTCCGCACTGTTGTAGTTGACAAATTATACCCATAAATCCCAACAGTGGTATCAGAGCCTAACTTATTATGCACATATGAAAAAGGCCTGAACACTTCAAATTTTCGTGAATATGTTTATTTGTCGTGTTCTATGCATGGATCTTGCTGATTATGATTAATTATGTGTTCGGATAAATAGCATAATTCTTATTTGGGCCAGATCTGCAATTTACGAATTTTACAAGACTAAAACTGCAATTTACGATTTTTAGAAAATCTGGACAGAATCTGAAATTTTAATATTCTGGGAATTTTGGGCTGAAATTGAAAATCTCTTTTTCAAGCGATAGGGGCTGTTTTGCAATTTCCGTAAGTTGAGGGGCTGTTTTGCAATTTACGAAAACTTTAGGGGTTGTTTTGCGATTAACAAAAGTTTCTGGAAATAAAAATAATTATTTCTGTTTTCTGGGCCAATTTGCAAGTTCTGGAATTTTTGGGGCTGATTTATCATTTCCGAAAGTTTTGGGGTCAAAACGTAATTTCCAGAACCTGAATTATGTTTTAAAAGGTGTTTTATTATCCGAAGGATTAATTTTTCATAATTAGTAGTGGACTAAAGTAAGAACCATGAGATATTTTAAAAGGTGGTTTTAAAATAGAAATTGTGATTTAATTTTAAAAGGGGTTTTAAAATAAAATCAAAGGGTCATTTTAAAAGGGGGTTTTTAAAATGATAGTTAAGAGATTGTTTTAGAAAGGGGTTTTTAAAACTAGAATCTAAAGTTATTTTAAAAGGTAGTTTTAGAATAACATAAGAAATAAGAAAATTAATTTTTTGCTTGTTTCTTGCTCAACGTGAAATTGTTTACGTGGTTTTCGATCGCGCCGAGCCTTGACCTTTAGGTTAGATGTGATTGGTTGATTATAATCTAATTGGTTTTATTGGGCCTGCGAGCCTTAAGTTTTGGGCCACTTTGAGCCATTGTAATAGATAGGGCTTTACTGTTTTATTAGTTTAGGATGGAGGCCCGTTACAAGCAAGGTGGGAGCCCAAAAAGACTAAAGGCCATGTATGCATGGTAAAATGTGTAATAGAGTAGGTCTGTATGAAACCCAATAGATTGACCAATAGGACCATCGTCTTTGGCTCGATGGTGGTCCGCATAGGAGGCTCCCGATCGAAAACATACTGTGGTAGCATGCATGCTAGGTGTGAATGTTTTATTTTATTTGTTGATTTATTTTTGGCTTGCGCGCTAGAATTTAGATCACTAAATAAATTATAAAGCATAATTAAAGCGGTGAGATCTCGAGGAGAGTTACCTCAAACTTCCTAAAAACCGAAAATCCCCTCTCGAATTAAAATATTAAGTCATATTGGGTAAACTATAAAATGATGTTTTATAGATCCAAGCCTTCCATCAATAGGGACTAGTGTATGTTGTCTACTTATTGATAAAGGTGATCCAGAGTCTGGCACCCGAGTCGAAGAAAGGGACAATACACGAAATTCCTTGATTCTTGTTTTTAATTAAACTCGACAAGGGTGGGGACTGGTCGGGATGTGATTATCGACCGATAACTAGTTACGGGGACTTCACGACCGGGCCAGTTTCTCATCAAGATTGACTGGGTTAGACTTAAACGAGTAGTAACATCTATGATGTAGCAGTGCTAGATAGATGCGAAAATCGAGGCAAAATAGCTTGAAGGTTGTGGAGTAACACAATTGGTAAAAGTATACCTACCTAGGGAGTTAATTGTATGACCGCGAGTCGTGGGTGCAATTAATGTCTGCTGGGACGTCAAGACCTACTAGGAAATAGAATTTCCCGAACAATGCAAGCGGTTTATTGTTTCGATAAAATAGTGGGAGAACTTTTTCGATAGAAAGACCAATCTTCGTTAATTATAAGTATTATCTTAAATCTGTCTGCTTATTGTTGTCTATTATTTATATTTAGCCATGCCAAAATTCACTGCCGATTGCGAACAAACGATATTGCAAATTTGGGTATCATCACTCCACGATAAAGGCATGACTAGGTTCAAAAATATTAGTGAATATTGCACTTACCTAATCAAGAGGCTAAAACGAATCGATGAGCTTAGAGCTATATTGACTCTAGATGATAAGATGGTAATCATCACAAATGGCCTGCCTGAATCATTCTCTCATTTTATCGATCATTGTGAAGTTCCAAGTAAAGGAATTGAGACCAATGATTTGCATAAATTGTTAGAGAAATATGAGAAAGCCCTCGAAAGAGGACAAGGATTGATCGAAGGAAAGAATTGTCCCTTATGTAAGAAAAATGAGGAACTGAGTAACATGACTGATGAGGAATTCCGAAACATACTTGACCAAGGTATAACCTAAGTTATTTCCTTTTGATGAAAAACATCTTAAGATTTTTCTTTTGATGTAAATCATCTAACATTTCTGGTTTCTGTAAAAGTGTTTACAGAGGATGACTGGAACGTGCTGCAAGTGACCAAGTCTGGGTTTCAATTGCACATGAGGGAAACATACTTCAAGGAATGGGTCAAGGAGCATCTGGATTTTTCTTATTAGCATATGTTTTTCTTTAATTCTGGATTTAGGCATTAGTTAGAGTTTTGTCTATTTATTTCGAACATTGTACGAAACATTTTAGCTTTACCATTATGAATAGAATTAGTTTAATTAAAGCTTTTTAATTCGTACATAATTGCTTTACCGTTGTAAATAAAGCAAAGAAATAAGCATTGATAAAACTTAAACAATTATGCTAAATCAAGAAAAGAAAAACAAATTAGATAATTATCCACACTCGATCATAATTCCTAAAAGAAGGAATCGATGAATTGTTTTCAATCATGGCTCTTGAAATATAGAAGATTGATGAATTCAAAACATGCGAATCCTGTCTAATAGGAAATCAATCGATTGAATAAAGGTATTTTGAAATACCAAGTGTTTTAATGGATAAAACCATTAACACACATGTGGATCACTAAAGCATTAGTGCGAGTAATTAATTGCTTCATAAAATATCCTAATGGCATTTAGGATATGAGTACTTTGAAAGTCCAAGTTTTTGGAAAGGATTGAAGGGTTCAAAGTGTTTCATAAAGGCACTAAGTAAAGTGCAAGTATGAAAATGTTGAAAGGATTCAAAGGATTCCAAAACCGAAGCAATTAAGGGCATTAAAGTATGATCATTCGATTTAATCGAAGTGGTTAATACATAAGCCCTAAATTACTCAAATTATCTAAATCAAGAATAGAATTCTTGAATAGCAAGTTAAAACTAATAAAAGGAATCGAACTATGAAAGACTAGATTCCTTCCTTAAATTAGTATTGCTAAAACTCCTCAAACAATTCTGGGATCAACCCCATGACTCTAGAAGGATACTTTGACTTGTAACCTTCTTAAGTCAATTCCTACGAAAACTGTACTAAATCAAGTATGGTACATCATCCATGAATGATAAAATTGGATAGTGGATCCAATTGAGAAAATTTGTAGGGTATCTAACGAAATCCATTGGATACCTGTTCCATGATCCTAAAGGACGAAAGGAGTCTGTTGCTAAGGATACCCAATTCTTGGAGGGTGGTTCCCTCGCGAATAGAAATGGGATTTTTCCATGGAACTTGATGAAGTCCTAGACTTGGACACATCCCTACAAATAGTGGGAGTATATTATCCAACCTACTGAACCAAAATTTTGTACACCAAATTTCGAAGATTCGATCGAATTCGAAAAGAACCAGTACGTTCACGAATATGATCGATTGGATAGTAATCCAAGAACTTTCGAAATATCTATGTATAACATAGAATCGGGCACATAGCTTAAATGCCATGTGATCTAAGTGGATTGTAAATAATCGGTTTGGAGACAACGAATCATAGAAACTTCGTATGACTACGAAGCATATCCATTGGATTTAAATCCAAAAGAAAAATCTATGACTCTGGTCCAGTATCCCGAAGCTGGAACATGCAACTAGATGAGACAGTCAAGGCGGTTGACTTTATCAAAATTGCATGTAAATCTCAATGTACAAAAGAATCAGTGGGAGTTTTTTGCATTGTTCGTAATATAAACACTAATGTTGACATAGATGTTGTATGAGTGTTGAAACGCAGACGAAAGCGTGTTCATTCACGTAATTCTTCATTAAAGATTTAAGGGATACATCTCACGTATTGGCAGTACGTATCTATTGTAATAGATTTGAGAAGATGTTTGAAATCCCAAATCTTAGTACATGGACAAAAACTGAATAAAATCAGTATGGAAAGTCATAGTGAGGACAGTTTCCATAGAGATATAAAATCTCTCTCAAAGTCAATGAGCCCTACATTTGATGAGTAAAGAGGATAATATCTCTGAACGCCTTCCATATAAAAGGTGGCATAGTATATGCAACGTCATGTACAAGACCAGACTAAACATTTGCTATGAGTATCATAAGCTGATGTTGGTCGAACACCAGTAAGGAGTACTGGTATACCGAAAGGAAGCATTCCTTAGAGAACTCTAGGAGTTCTAAGGACATATTGCTGGTCAACGGTAATAATGAAGAATTGGAACTCGAAGGATTTAGTGATTCGAGTTTCCCGTCCTAAGTGAATATAATATTCTGGTTTTATGGGGCAACGATGATTTGAAAGAGGTTCAAAAGACAATCGATGCTGGGTTAACCAATAAAACAGAATATTTCGCAGTATTGAATACAGCGAAGGAAAGTGTTTGGACGAAAACTTATTCCAATAAATTGGAAGAAGTACCTAGCATTGCGAGGCCTATAGTTATCTTCTATGATAATTTAAGGCAATTGCTTTAGCAAAGGAATCGAGATCTCACCCATGATCTAAACACAAGTATACCATATGATCTGGAAAATCATAGGTAGAACGAGACGTGGGGTAAACCACGTCAAGAGACAACATAGCGGATCCACTAATTAAGTCATAATCACAAAAGGGTTCGACGGACATCTGGAGTGAGATGGGCCTTAGAAACGTATGTGGTTGGCTTTAGGGCAAGTGGGAGATTGATAGGATAGTGCCCAGCAAGCCAACAAATATAAGCTTGTTAAGGAACTTCCTTTAGAAGCAATCTTATGATTCATAAGATAATACGCCCGTTTATTCATAGTACGTGAATTAAACAATGGCCAACTTCATCTCTCGCGAACGTATCTAAGCGATTGGATGAAACCCTGAGATCACTCATGACTACGGGATTATTCACTTCAGTATTGGGTGCGATTAATCATGAAACAGTCTCAAAGGTCGTGATCTCAAAAATGTTCCAAGTCATAGATTCATATCGAGACGGGGTATCGAATGAATCGTCAAAAGACTTGTAGGATTATGCATGATTCACATGAAGTGAATTTGTTGTCGTTTCATGAACAAGGCATTGAATGCTAGTGCATATGACTAGGTGGTTCGATAGGGGATCGAACGCATCGAACGACCCGAACAGAGAGACCCATCGTGGAAGTGCGTTAAGCATATCGGTAATGGGATGTCTCTCAAGACTTATAATAGTGTACGATTTAGTCCTTTGACTTGAGGTATTAGGGCGGATTCGGTACACGGGAGTACGTACTTTGATTAAGGAGCCGATCACGTAGCTTGGTCATTGTGCGACTACTTTGGGTGCGTATGAACGTGTGCGCGGATAGTTAGTACTAATATAGGATCTGTCGACTCATCCTGATAAGATGAGAGAATTTCCTGTACGTTCTTAGATAATAAATCCAAGGAATCTACGGCCGTAGTCGGTGACGGATTTGGAAAGGGGTTTCCAAATTTAGCAGTCACACTGGAATTATTATCCTGAATTAGAAAGTACAGAATTGAGATAATTAGAGGTGCCGACCAATTCACACACCCTAGGTCTCAATCGGGAAATTAGTTGACAGAAGGACCGTATGTACATGGCATTTATAAGAGTTGGAGGTTCACGAATATCAATTCACCTGAAGTTGGGCCTCATGGGCTTGTGGCTAGACATCGACCATGAGGTGTGGGTACTCCTGAATTAACAAGGAAATTAATTCTGGAGTGGTCAATTAAAGTGGTTAATTGATCGGAGCAATTAATTGCTCACTAATTAAATCACGAAAGTCGTGGGCCTGCTGCCAATTGATGGTGAACCTAGAGGGTCACACACAATACAGTTGGACAGTGACAGTCTGGAAGGAATCAATTGATTTAAGGAATTAAATCAATAAATGAATTAAAGTATTAACTCATGAAGAAGAATAATTAATTAGAAGTAACTAATTAATTAATCGAGAATTAAAGTGTTAATTCTAAGTGGAGAATCATTAATTAGGAGTAACTAATTAATGAATCAATTGGAATTTCTAATTGATTAAATCCTCAATTAAAGTATTAATTGGAAAGGATTAATTAATTAATAGTGGATTAATTAAACACATGGGCCGATCCATATGAAAGTTAATTGATCTAGGATTAATTAATTTAAGCATATGGGCCGATTATTGTAAGGATAAATTAATCTGGGATTAATTAATCTTACATGTGCTAATTTTGGGAACAATGATCAAATTAAGTTTAGGACTAATTAAAAGCATAAGAGGCCGATTTCTTGTTAATTGATTGGGCCGATTTTTGCTTGTTTATTTAGTCTTGAATTAATTTGATTATGTTGGATTATGATAGGGATTAAAAGAGTTTGTGTTTTCTTGTGTAACTAGGAAAGAGATTGAAAGAGATCTTCTTTCCTAATGTGATAAGATTTGTGTATATCTTATCTCTTGAAAAGAAGATATTCTTTCAAGAGTTAGATGTCTATTAGGAGAAGGAGTCTTCTAATAGAGACATCTATAAATACTAGACATACATAATCAAAAGAATGATGATAACAAAATCCTAAGAGATTTATTCTAAGCAAAGAAAGAAAATCACAACACAAGAAAACCAAAAGAAGGCCGAAAATTTCAGCCCTCATTCTCGCCCCTACTGAAAACCGAACCCTGTGCAAAATCGCCCCACCCCTGTGTAGGATTTTTCTCCAAATCTTCTTCCGGATCCGCATCCAATTCCTGACGAGACGATTCCTTAATCCTAGTTCTGAGCCTGGGGATTTCGGGAAGTCACTCAAATCCAACTGGTGTGGACTATCTCTAGAGGCACAACACTTGGGGTGCTCTAGTGAACAATTGAAGACCGGAGAATTACCACCACCTTTGCCTGTGGTGAGGTAAAATTGTTTTTACCTACCTTTATTTAATTCAAGTATATGCATGCTTTAATTAAATTCAACCTTTATTCATATGTGCTAATAAGAAACCCTGGGATTTGGTGTATGATAAAAATTTTAAATTCCGCACTGTTGTAGTTGACAAATTATACCCATAAATCCCAACAACAGATTGGTAGAAAGAAGGTAATTTTATTGAGCAAATATTGATATTTATTTCACGAATAAATTGTAAATATAATCAATATTTCTTCAATAAAATATTGATATCATAGCAAATTATTATTATTCCACAATTGAATTATAATTTACATAAAAATTTTCAATATTTTCTCAAACTATTGATATAAATTATAATTATTATAAGTTATCAATATTTTCTCATCTGACCTCGTGGGACCAACAAGTGGTATCAGAGCAGAAGGTTCATTAGAATCAGCTGCCTGATCAACGAGCTTGATCCGAGTGTTTTTCAAATGTTTTCGAACTTTTTCAAAAGAGCATAAAATTATTTGAAAAATGGATTGTATCAGCCATGTTCCCCACATAGCTGGTATGAGCTTCGAAGATTGGAAAATCAGAATGGAGATTTTCCTAGTTGCCTACAATGATAACATGTACACGTGTATTATCAAAGGTCCATTCAAATTCACCAAGACCATCAAAGTTGATGAGGTCGATATAACGGTGGAAAAAGATTTAAATGAAATGACAGCTGAAGAAATAAAGATGTTCAACCTGGACAAAGTTGGGCGATTCATCATGACCAAGGCTCTTGACAACGACAGATTTGACAAAGTCAAGAATTGCAAGACTGCCAAAGAAATGTGGGATAAGGTCAGAGATATGAGCGAATGAAACGACGCTATCAAAGAGCATCAGTTGAGTGTTGCTCTGGAAAAGCTGGACAACTTCAAGAGGAAGTCTGCGGAAACCATTAATCAGATGGATACAAGGTTTACAAGGACGTTGAATGAAGTTCTAAAGCTTGGAAAAACCTTCACTGATAAGGAGATAACCATCAGAATGCTGAAGGCTCTACCTCCGAAGTTCAACATGAAGGTGACAGCTATGGAAGAGTCAAGAGACTTGGGAAAGATCTCACTCACCGAGCTGTTATCAGTACTCAAGGCATACGAGTATAAACTGCCAAGAATGGGTGTTGAAGAAACCTCAACTTCAAGTCCCACAGCTGCTCTAGTTGCTGCTGAAAATCCAAGAAGACCAACGTACAGAAACAAAGAAGTAGACTCATCTGATGAAGCCACAATACTGAACAAAAAGGAGTACACTGCTGGAGACGTTGCAATGCTGATGAAAAACTTCAAAAAGTTCTACAAAAGAAAAATGAAGAACAAATATAACAATGCTTCTACTTCTCCCTACTTCTTCTTCTCAAGATAAGGATTCTTATAAATCCAAAATAATGTGTTATAATTGCAGGAAACTGGGCCATTTCATTAGAGACTGCCCATATCCTAAAGCTGAGAAGTATACAGAAGAGGAAAAGAGAATCAGAAAAGAAAGAAAGCATCAGAAAGGAAAGGTGCTGGTAGCAGAAGCGGAAAAGCTAGCTGTTATCTACTCGTCAGATTTAGATTCAGACACTATTGATGAAGAGTCTTCTGAAGAAGAGAGTCCTGCTCTTATCTTCCAGATGGCTAAGGAATCTTATGACTCAGAGGATGATGAGGTAACTCCTCTTGAAAATGAATTATTTGATTCATTTGAGAAAATGATGCTCAACAATACTGATATTGCTGATGCATTTAAAAAGCTTAAGGAAGAGATGATATTCCTCAGAGAGCAAAACAGTTCACTGAAAATTAAAGTTGAAAAGCCAAAAGAATCAACAGAATATAAACTGCTTGAGCAAGAGAATGAATCTCTGAAAGCTGAATGTGAAGTCTATAAGGGTAAAATCATGGAACTTGAGAAAGTAATTGAGTCTCATGATAAGTCATCTGTTGCATCCACGCATACTTCTAGTAAACAGAAGACGCATTTAGACCAGGACAAGTTAGAACTGAACCATACTAAATTTGTATCAGCTGACAATAGTAATGTCATACTGTATGTTCAGACTACTAAACCTGCTTCACCTGAGATAGAGTTAAAGGAGAAGAAAGCTCCTAAGGCTAAAAAGAGCAAAGAACCTAGTATAGGAAAACAGACAGGTAAGACTAGACAGCAGAGTCCTAAGAAGTCTGCTGATAAAGCCAAAGCCAATCAAACTAGTAACAAAACTAAATTGTCTGTTCATAAGCAAGCATCTAGTAAGCCAAAGAAGCATAAACAAAAGAAAAATCAGAATGCTTGGTATGGAAATGAATCATATGATGTGCAACCTGCTGCATATACTCCTATGTATCATGCACCTCAATTTCCAACTTACTATGCACCATACCCTGCTTACCCCATGCATGCATATCCTCCTTATCATGCATCTTATTCTGCTTATGAACATTATCCTTATCATGATGATTATCACCAACATAGCAAATCTGATAAATATGATGAAGATGAAATTGTTCATGCTCCTGCCAAAACTCAGAAACCTAAAAAGCCTAAGACTTCATCATCTTGGGTTGTCAAAGGTGGAATAAATCCTTCAGGACCCTCTCAATAAGGGTACCTAAAACAATTTTATTTTGTTTTGTAGGTTAGGATTAGGAGTAGGAGTAAAGTAGGAAAGACCTGGTACTTGGAAAGTGGCTGTTCAAGACACATGTGTGGAAACATACATGAACTGACTGATGCTGTTGCTGTGGATGGTCCTAAAGTCACTTTTGGGGACAGCAAAGAAGGTAAGATTGTAGCAATTGGAAGACTGATCAAAGGCAACTTTGAGATATCTGACGTCTCTTATGTTAAAGGCCTCAAATACAATTTGCTAAGCATAAGTCAATTTTGTGATAAAGGATATTCAGTCAACTTCTCAACAGATAAGTGCTACGTTGAACAGATTGGTAGAAAGAAGGTAATTTTATTGAGCAAATATTGATATTTATTTCACGAATAAATTGTAAATATAATCAATATTTCTTCAATAAAATATTGATATCATAGCAAATTATTATTATTCCACAATTGAATTATAATTTACATATAAATTTTCAATATTTTCTCAAACTATTGATATAAATTATAATTATTATAAGTTATCAATATGTTCTCATCTGACCACGTGGGACCAACAAGTGGTATCAGAGCATAAGGTTCATTAGAATCAGCTGCCTGATCAACGAGCTTGATCCGAGTGTTTTTCAAATGTTTTCGAACTTTTCAAAAGAGCATAAAATTATTTGAAAAATGGATTGTATCAGCCATGTTCCCCACATAGCTGGTATGAGCTTCGAAGATTGGAAAATCAGAATGGAGATTTTCCTAGTTGCCTTCAATGATAACATGTACACGTGTATTATCAAAGGTCCATTCAAATTCACCAAGACCATCAAAGTTGATGAGGTCGATATAACGGTGGAAAAAGATTTAAATGAAATGACAGCTGAAGAAATAAAGATGTTCAACCTGGACAAAGTTGGGCGATTCATCATGACCAAGGCTCTTGACAACGACAGATTTGACAAAGTCAAGAATTGCAAGACTGCCAAAGAAATGTGGGATAAGGTCAGAGATATGAGCGAATGAAACGACGCTATCAAAGAGCATCAGTTGAGTGTTGCTCTGGAAAAGCTGGACAACTTCAAGAGGAAGTCTGCGGAAACCATTAATCAGATGGATACAAGGTTTACAAGGACGTTGAATGAAGTTCTAAAGCTTGGAAAAACCTTCACTGATAAGGAGATAACCATCAGAATGCTGAAGGCTCTACCTCCGAAGTTCAACATGAAGGTGACAGCTATGGAAGAGTCAAGAGACTTGGGAAAGATCTCACTCACCGAGCTGTTATCAGTACTCAAGGCATACGAGTATAAACTGCCAAGAATGGGTGTTGAAGAAACCTCAACTTCAAGTCCCACAGCTGCTCTAGTTGCTGCTGAAAATCCAAGAAGACCAACGTACAGAAACAAAGAAGTAGACTCATCTGATGAAGCCACAATACTGAACAAAAAGGAGTACACTGCTGGAGACGTTGCAATGCTGATGAAAAACTTCAAAAAGTTCTACAAAAGAAAAATGAAGAACAAATATAACAATGCTTCTACTTCTCCCTACTTCTTCTTCTCAAGATAAGGATTCTTATAAATCCAAAATAATGTGTTATAATTGCAGGAAACTGGGCCATTTCATTAAAGACTGCCCATATCCTAAAGCTGAGAAGTATACAGAAGAGGAAAAGAGAATCAGAAAAGAAAGAAAGCATCAGAAAGGAAAGGTGCTGGTAGCAGAAGCGGAAAAGCTAGCTGATATCTACTCGTCAGATTTAGATTCAGACACTATTGATGAAGAGTCTTCTGAAGAAGAGAGTCCTGCTCTTATCTTCCAGATGGCTAAGGAATCTTATGACTCAGAGGATGATGAGGTAACTCCTCTTGAAAATGAATTATTTGATTCATTTGAGAAATGAGAAAATGATGCTCAACAATACTGATATTGCTGATGCATTTAAAAAGCTTAAGGAAGAGATAATATTCCTCAGAGAGCAAAACAGTTCACTCAAAATTAAAGTTGAAAAGCCAAAAGAATCAACAGAATATAAACTGCTTGAGCAAGAGAATGAATCACTGAAAGCTGAATGTGAAGTCTATAAGGGTAAAATCATGGAACTTGAGAAAGTAATTGAGTCTCATGATAAGTCATTTGTTGCATCCACGCATACTTCTAGTAAACCGAAGACGCATTTAGACCAGGACAAGTTAGAACTGAACCATACTAAATTTGTATCAGCAGACAATAGTAATGTCATACTGTATGTTCAGACTACTAAACCTGCTTCACCTGAGATAGAGTTAAAGGAGAAGAAAGCTCCTAAGGCTAAAAAGAGCAAAGAACCTAGTATAGGAAAACAGACAGGTAAGACTAGACAGCAGAGTCCTAAGAAGTCTGCTGATAAAGCCAAAGCCAATCAAACTAGTAACAAAACTAAATTGTCTGTTCATAAGCAAGCATCTAGTAAGCCAAAGAAGCATAAACAAAAGAAAAATCAGAATGCTTGGTATGGAAATGAATCATATGATGTGCAACCTGCTGCATATACTCCTATGTATCATGCACCTCAATTTCCAACTTACTATGCACCATACCCTGCTTACCCCATGCATGCATATCCTCCTTATCATGCATCTTATTCTGCTTATGAACATTATCCTTATCATGATGATTATCACCAACATAGCAAATCTGATAAATATGATGAAGATGAAATTGTTCATGCTCCTGCCAAAACTCAGAAACCTAAAAAGCCTAAGACTTCATCATCTTGGGTTGTCAAAGGTGGAACAAATCCTTCAGGACCCTCTCAATAAGGGTACCTAAAACAATTTTATTTTGTTTTGTAGGTTAGGATTAGGAGTAGGAGTAAAGTAGGAAAGACCTGGTACTTGGACAGTGGCTGTTCAAGACACATGTGTGGAAACCTACATGAACTGACTGATGCTGTTGCTGTGGATGGTCCTAAAGTCACTTTTGGGGACAGCAAAGAAGGTAAGATTGTAGCAACTGGAAGACTGATCAAAGGCAACATTGAGATATCTGACGTCTCTTATGTTAAAGGCCTCAAATACAATTTGCTAAGCATAAGTCAATTTTGTGATAAAGGATATTCAGTCAACTTCTCAACAGATAAGTGCTACGTTGAACAGATTGGTAGAAAGAAGGTAATTTTATTGAGCAAATATTGATATTTATTTCACGAATAAATTGTAAATATAATCAATATTTCTTCAATAAAATATTGATATCATAGCAAATTATTATTATTCCACAATTGAATTATAATTTACATATAAATTTTCAATATTTTCTCAAACTATTGATATAAATTATAATTATTATAAGTTATCAATATTTTCTCATCGGACCACGTGGGATCAACAAGTGGTATCAGAGCAGAAGGTTCATTAGAATCAGCTGCCTGATCAACGAGCTTGATCCGAGTGTTTTTCAAATGTTTTCGAACTTTTTCAAAAGAGAATAAAATTATTTGAAAAATGGATTGTATCAGCCATGTTCCCCACATAGCTGGTATGAGCTTCGAAGATTGGAAAATCAGAATGGAGATTTTCCTAGTTGCCTACAATGATAACATGTACACGTGTATTATCAAAGGTCCATTCAAATTCACCAAGACCATCAAAGTTGATGAGGTCGATATAACGGTGGAAAAAGATTTAAATGAAATGACAGCTGAAGAAATAAAGATGTTCAACCTGGACAAAGTTGGGCGATTCATCATGACCAAGGCTCTTGACAACGACAGATTTGACAAAGTCAAGAATTGCAAGACTGCTAAACAAATGTGGGATAAGGTCAGAGATATGAGCGAATGAAACGACGCTATCAAAGAGCATCAGTTGAGTGTTGCTCTGGAAAAGCTGGACAACTTCAAGAGGAAGTCTGCGGAAACCATTAATCAGATGGATACAAGGTTTACAAGGACGTTGAATGAAGTTCTAAAGCTTGGAAAAACCTTCACTGATAAGGAGATAACCATCAGAATGCTGAAGGCTCTACCTCCGAAGTTCAACATGAAGGTGACAGCTATGGAAGAGTCAAGAGACTTGGGAAAGATCTCACTCACCGAGCTGTTATCAGTACTCAAGGCATACGAGTATAAACTGCCAAGAATGGGTGTTGAAGAAACCTCAACTTCAAGTCCCACAGCTGCTCTAGTTGCTGCTGAAAATCCAAGAAGACCAACGTACAGAAACAAAGAAGTAGACTCATCTGATGAAGCCACAATACTGAACAAAAAGGAGTACACTGCTGGAGACGTTGCAATGCTGATGAAAAACTTCAAAAAGTTCTACAAAAGAAAAATGAAGAACAAATATAACAATGCTTCTACTTCTCCCTACTTCTTCTTCTCAAGATAAGGATTCTTATAAATCCAAAATAATGTGTTATAATTGCAGGAAACTGGGCCATTTCATTAGAGACTGCCCATATCCTAAAGCTGAGAAGTATACAGAAGAGGAAAAGAGAATCAGAAAAGAAAGAAAGCATCAGAAAGGAAAGGTGCTGGTAGCAGAAGCGGAAAAGCTAGCTGCTATCTACTCGTCAGATTTAGATTCAGACACTATTGATGAAGAGTCTTCTGAAGAAGAGAGTCCTGCTCATATCTTCCGGATGGCTAAGGAATCTTATGACTCAGAGGATGATGAGGTAACTCCTCTTGAAAATGAATTATTTGATTCATTTGAGAAAATGATGCTCAACAATACTGATATTGCTGATGCATTTAAAAAGCTTAAGGAAGAGATGATATTCCTCAGAGAGCAAAACAGTTCACTGAAAATTAAAGTTGAAAAGCCAAAAGAATCAACAGAATATAAACTGCTTGAGCAAGAGAATGAATCTCTGAAAGCTGAATGTGAAGTCTATAAGGGTAAAATCATGGAACTTGAGAAAGTAATTGAGTCTCATGATAAGTCATCTGTTGCATCCAGGCATACTTCTAGTAAACAGAAGACGCATTTAGACCAGGACAAGTTAGAACTGAACCATACTAAATTTGTATCAGCTGACAATAGTAAGGTCATACTGTATGTTCAGACTACTAAACCTGCTTCACCTGAGATAGAGTTAAAGGAGAAGAAAGCTCCTAAGGCTAAAAAGAGCAAAGAACCTAGTATAGGAAAACAGACAGGTAAGACTAGATAGCAGAGTCCTAAGAAGTCTGCTGATAAAGCCAAAGCCAATCAAACTAGTAACAAAACTAAATTGTCTATTCATGAGCAAGCATCTAGTAAGCCAAAGAAGCATAAACAAAAGAAAAATCAGAATGCTTGGTATGGAAATGAATCATATGATGTGCAACCTGCTGCATATACTCCTATGTATCATGCACCTCAATTTCCAACTTACTATGCACCATACCCTGCTTACCCCATGCATGCATATCCTCCTTATCATGCATCTTATTCTGCTTATGAACATTATCCTTATCATGATGATTATCACCAACATAGCAAATCTGATAAATATGATGAAGATGAAATTGTTCATGCTCCTGCCAAAACTCATAAACCTAAAAAGCCTAAGACTTCATCATCTTGGGTTGTCAGAGGTGGAACAAATCCTTCAATACCCTCTCAATAAGGGTACCTAAAACAATTTTATTTTGTTTTGTAGGTTAGGATTAGGAGTAGGAGTAAAGTAGGAAAGACCTGGTACTTGGACAGTGGCTGTTCAAGACACATGTGTGGAAACATACATGAACTGACTGATGTTGTTGCTGTGGATGGTCCTAAAGTCACTTTTGGGGACAGCAAAGAAGGCAAGATTGTAGCAACTGGAAGACTGATCAAAGGCAACATTGAGATATCTGACGTCTCTTATGTTAAAGGCCTCAAATACAATTTGCTAAGCATAAGTCAATTTTGTGATAAAGGATATTCAGTCAACTTCTCAACAGATAAGTGCTACGTTGAACAGATTGGTACAAAGAAGGTAATTTTAGCTGGAAGACGACAAGGGAATGTCTACACATTGGACTGAAATTCTGTTGACAAGAGTTCAAATATATGTTTGGTGGCATCCACACCAAGTGAAATCAGTTGGCTGTGACACAAAAGAATGAATCATGTGAACTTCAAGACCATCAACAGACTTATCAAGAATGATTTGGTAGAAGAAATTCCAAAAACAGTCATGAGCAAGGACAAGCTCTGTGACGCCTGTCAGAAGGGTAAACAAATCAAGTCATCATTCAAAAGAAAGAAGCACCAATCTTCTGGAAGGATTTTGGAGCTACTACATATGGACTTATTTGGACCTATTAATCCAGTCAGCAATGGTGGAAAGAAATACTGCCTAGCTATTATGGATGATTTTTCAAGATATACTTGGGTGATTTTCATGAAGAAGAAAAGTGAGACCAAGGAACATCTTACAAATCTTATGGAACTGATCCAGAATGAAAAGAGCATGAAGATATTTAAGATCAGATCAAATAGAGAGACTGAGTTTACAAACTCCACTGTTGAAGAGTATTATAATATCAGAGGAATCAGCCATGAGTACTCTGCTGCCAGAACCCCTCAACAAATTGGAGTTGCTGAAAGGAGAAACAGAACTCTTAAGGAAGCTACCAAAACCATAATAGCTGAAGCAAAACTGCCTCAAAGATTTTGGGCAGAAGCAACAAACACAGCTTGTTTTACCCAAAACAGATGCATGATCAACAAGCACCAAAAAAGACTCCATATGAAGTTTGGAACAACAGAAGGCCAATCATTCATTACTTTAAGATTTTTGGTTGTAAATGCTTTGTTTTGAATAATGAAAAATCACCTTAATGCTTTTGCAGAAAAAAGGCTGATGAAGCTATTTTTGTAGAATATTCTACTATCAGTAAAGCTTATAGAATCTTTAACAAAATAACTTTACTTATAGAAGAATCCATTCATGTAGTATTTGATGAACCAAATCAATCTTCTGAAAAGAATCAAAATACTGATCAGAATCTGTCTAGTGATTTTCAGAAATTGAATGTTGAAAGAAATGAATAGTATATTCCCATCATACTAGCTGATCTCAACTCAGCTGCTAACTCAAGTGCTGTTCAAAATCACAATGCTGATAGTCTAACAGACGAGTTGCAAACAGCTGACAGACCAGAGACTGTTCAACAGACAACAAATGTTCAACAGACTACTAATGAAACTCCAACAGTAGTGTTGCAAGATCAAAACAGAGGACAACACCCTGATTTGCAACCTGATCTTAGATGGCTCAAGAATCACCCACCAGAGCTGGCAATTGGTGATCTTTTGGATAGAGTGAAAACAAGAAGAGCTGCTACAATTGATGCTATGTTTGTCAGCTTTCTATCTCAAATAGAGCCTAAACAGATTGAAGAATCTCTTAGTGATTCAAACTGGATTGAAGCTATGCAAGAAAAGCTGAATCAATTTGAAAGGAATGAAGTCTGGTACTTAGTTCATAGACCAAGTCATCAAAGGGTAATTGGCACTAAATGGGTATTCAGGAACAAAATGAATGAAGATGGTGTTGTCACCAGAAACAAAGCTAGATTAGTTGCCAAGGGTTATTGCCAAGAAGAAGGTATTGACTTTGATGAGACTTTTGCACCAGTAGCAAGATTAGAGGCAATCAGACTCTTGCTTGCCTATGCTGCTCACAAGAATTTCACAGTCTATCAAATGGATGTGAAATCAGCTTTTCTCAGTGAAGAATTACAAGAAGAAGTTTATGTTGAACAACCACCTAGATTTGAAGTGTATAAAGAAGGTGCATCGTCTGAAGAAAGCCCTTTATGGACTGAAACAGGCTCCAAGAGCATGGTATGATACCCTATCTGATTTTCTTTTAATTAAAGGATTTCGTAAAGGTAAGGTAGATAAGACCTTGTTCACTATTGAATGGGAAAATCATATATTGCTTGTGCAAATATATGTGGACGATATTATTTTTGGTTCAACAAATCTGATAGGATAGTGCCCAGCAAGCCAACAAATATAAGCTTGTTAAGGAACTTCCTTTAGAAGCAATCTTATGATTCATAAGATAATACGCCCGTTTATTCATAGTACGTGAATTAAACAATGGCCAACTTCATCTCTCGCGAACGTATCTAAGCGATTGGATGAAACCCTGAGATCACTCATGACTACGGGATTATTCACTTCAGTATTGGGTGCGATTAATCATGAAACAGTCTCAAAGGTCGTGATCTCAAAAATGTTCCAAGTCATAGATTCATATCGAGACGGGGTATTGAATGAATCGTCAAGACTTGTAGGATTATGCATGATTCACATGAAGTGAATTTGTTGTCGTTTCATGAACAAGGCATTGAATGCTAGTGCATATGACTAGGTGGTTCGATAGGGGATCGAACGCATCGAACGACCCGAACAGAGAGACCCATCGTGGAAGTGCGTTAAGCATATCGGTAATGGGATGTCTCTCAAGACTTATAATAGTGTACGATTTAGTCCTTTGACTTGAGGTACTAGGGCGGATTCGGTACACGGGAATACGTACTTTGATTTAGGAGCCGATCACATAGCTTGGTCATTGTGCGACTACTTTGGGTGCGTATGAACGTGTGCGCGGATAGTTAGTACTAATATAGGATCTGTCGACTCATCCTGATAAGATGAGAGAATTTCCTGTACGTTCTTAGATAATAAATCCGAGGAATCTACGGCCGTAGTCGGTGACGGATTTGGAAAGGGGTTTCCAAATTTAGCAGTCACACTGGAATTATTATCCTGAATTAGAAAGTACAGAATTGAGATAATTAGAGGTTCCGACCAATTCACACACCCTAGGTCTCAATCGGGAAATTAGTTGATAGAAGGACCGTATGTACATGGCATTTATAAGAGTTGGAGGTTCACGAATATCAATTCACCTGAAGTTGGGCCTCATGGGCTTGTGGCTAGACATCGACCATGAGGTGTGGGTACTCCTGAATTAATAAGGAAATTAATTCTGGAGTGGTCAATTAAAGTGGTTAATTGATCGGAGCAATTAATTGCTCACTAATTAAATCACGAAAGTCGTGGGCCTGCTGCCAATTGATGGTGAACCTAGAGGGTCACACACAATACAGTTGGACAGTGACAGTCTGGAAGGAATCAATTGATTTAAGGAATTAAATCGATATATGAATTAAAGTATTAATTCATGAAGAAGAATAATTAATTAGAAGTAACTAATTAATTAATCAAGAATTAAAGTGTTAATTCAAAGTGGAGAATCATTAATTAGGAGTAACTAATTAATGAATCAATTGGAATTTCTAATTGATTAAATCCTCAATTAAAGTATTAATTGGAAAGGATTAATTAATTAATAGTGGATTAATTAATTAAACACATGGGCCGATCCATATGAAGGTTAATTGATCTAGGATTAATTAATTTAAGCATATGGGCTGATTATTGTAAGGATAAATTAATCTGGGATTAATTAATCTTACATGGGCTGATTTTGGGAACAATGATCAAATTAAGTTTAGGACTAATCAAAAGCATGTGGGCCGATTTTTAGTTAATTAGGTTGGCCGATTTTTGCTTGTTTGTTTTAGTCTTTAATTAATGTTGATTATGTTGGATTATGATAGGGATAAAGAGTTTGTGTTTTCTTGTGTAACTAGGGAAGAGATTGAAAGAGATCTTCTTTCCTAAAGAGATAAGATCTTGTGTATCTTGTTTCTTGATAAGGAGAGATCCTTTCAAGATTAGATACCTATTAGGAGAAGGAGTCTTCTAATTAGAGTATCTATAAATACAAGATACACATAATCTATTCTAAGAGTTGGAAAACCCTAAGAGATTTATTCTAAGCAAAGAAAAGAAAATCACAACACAAGAAAAACAAAGAAGGCCGAAAATTTCAGCCCTCATTCTCGCCCCTACTGAAAACCGAACCCTGTGCAAAAATCGCTCCACCCCTGTGAAGGATTTTTCTCCAAGTCTTCTTCCCGGATCCGCATCCAATTCCTGACGAGACGATTCCTTAATCCTAGTTCTGAGCCTGGGGATTTCGCGAAGTCACTCAAACCCAACTGGTGTGAACTATCTCTAGAGGCACAACACTTGGGGTGCTCTAGTGAACAATTGAAGACCGGAGAATTACCACCACCTTTGCCTGTGGTGAGGTAAAATTGTTTTTACCTACCTTTATTTAATTCAAGTATATGCATGCTTTAATTAAATTCAACCTTTATTCATATGTGCTAATAAGAAACCCTGGGATTTGGTGTATGATAAAAATTTTAAATTCCGCACTGTTGTAGTTGACAAATTATACCCATAAATCCCAACAGTGGTATCAGAGCCAGGTTATTATGCACATATGAAAAAGGCCTGAACACTTCAAATTTTCGTGAATATGTTTATTTGTCGTGTTCTATGCATGGATCTTGCTGATTATGATTAATTATGTGTTCGGATAAATAGCATAATTCTTATTTGGGCCAGATCTGCAATTTTCGATTATTACAGGACTAAAACTGCAATTTACGATTTTTAGAAAATCTGGACAGAATCTGAAATTTTATTTTTCTGGAAATTTTGGGCTGAAATTGAAATTCTGTTTTTTCAAGCGATAGGGGTCTTTTTGCAATTTCCGTAAGTTAAGGGGCTGTTTTGCGATTTACGAAAACTTCAGGGGCTGTTTTGCGATTAACAAAAGTTTCTGGAAATAAAAATAATTATTTCTGTTTTCTGGGCCACTTTGCAAGTTCTGAAATTTTTGGGGCTGATTTGTTATTTCCGAAAGTTTTTGGGGTCAAAACGTAATTTTCGAAAATTGAAGGACCAAACTGTAATTTTCAAAATTTGAAATTTCCAGAACCTGAATTATGTTTTTAAAAGGTGTTTTATTATCCGAAGGTTTAATTTTTCATAATTAGTAGTGGACTAAAGTAAGAACCATGAGATATTTTAAAAGGGGTTTTAAAATAGAAGTTGTGATTTAATTTTAAAAGGGGTTTTAAAATAAATCAAAGGGTCATTTTGAAAAGGGGTTTTTAAAATGATAGTTGAGAGATTGTTTTAGAAAGGGGTTTTTAAAACTAGAATCTAAAGTTATTTTAAAAGGTAGTTTTAGAATAACATAAGAAATAAGAAAAATTAAATTTTTGCTTGTTTCTTGCTCAACGTGAAATTGTTTACGTGGTTTTCGATCGCGCCGAGCCTTGACCTTTAGGTTAGATGTGATTGGTTAATATTAATCTTATTGGTTTTTATTGGGCCTGCGAGCCTTAAGTTTTTGGGCCACTTTGAGCCATTGTAATAGATAGGGCTTTACTGTTTTATTAGTTTAGGATGGAGGCCCGTTACAAGCAAGGTGGGAGCCCAAGAAGACTAAAGGCCATGTATGCATGGTAAAATGTGTAATAGAGTAGGTCTATATGAAACCCAATAGATTGACCAATAGGACCATCGTCTTTGGCTCGATGGTGGTCCGCATAGGAGGCTCCCGATCGAAAACATACTGTGGTAGCATGCATGCTAGGTGTGAACGTTTTATTTTATTTGTTGATTTATTTTTGGCTTGCGCGCTAGAATTTAGATCACTAAATAAATAATAAAGCATAATTAAAGCGGTGAGATCTCGAGGAGAGTTACCTCAAACTTCCTAAAACCGAAAATCCCCTCTCGAATTAAAATATTAAGTCATATTGGGTAAACTATAAAATGATGTTTTATAGATCCAAGCCTTCCATCAATAGGGACTAGTGTATGTTGTCTACTTATCGATAGAGGTGATCCAGAGTCTGGCACCCGAGTCGAAGAAAGGGACAATACACGAAATTCCTTGATTCTTGTTTTTAACTAAACTCGACAAGGGTGGGGACTGGTCGAGATGTGATTATCGACCGATAACTAGTTACGGGGACTTCACGACCGGGCCAGTTTCTCATCAAGATTGACTGGGTTAGACTTAAACGAGTAGTAACATCTATGATGTAGCAGTGCTAGATAGGTGCGAAAATCGAGGCAAAATAGCTTGAAGGTTGTGGAGTAACACAATTGGTAAAAGTATACCTACCTAGGGAGTTAATTGTATGACCGCGAGTCGTGGGTGCAATTAATGTCCGCTGGGACGTCAAGACCTACTAGGAAATAGAATTTCCCGAACAATGCAAGGGGTTTATTGTTTCGATAAAATAGTGGGAGAACTTTTTCGATAGAAAGACCAATCTTCGTTAATTATAAGTATTATCTTAAATCTGTCTGCTTATTGTTGTCTATTTTTATATATTTAGCCATGCCAATATTCACTGCCGATTGTGAACAAACAATATTGCAAATTTGGATATCATCACTCCACGATAAAGGCATGACCAGGTTCAAAAATATTAGTAAATATTGCACTTACCTGATCAAGAGGCTAAAACGAATCGATGAGCTTAGAGCTATATTGACTCTAGATGATAAGATGGTAATCATCACAAATGGCCTGCCTGAATCATTCTCTCATTTTATCGATCATTGTGAAGTTCCCCATAAAGGAATTAAGACCGATGATCTACATAAATTGTTAGAGAAATATGAGAAAGCCCTCGAAAGAGGACAAGGATTGATCGAAGGAAAGAATTGTCCCTTATGTAAGAAAAATGAGGAACTGAGTAACATGACTGATGAGGAATTCCGAAACATACTTGACCAAGGTATAACCTAAGTTATTTCCTTTTGATGAAAAACATCTTAAGATTTTCTTTCGATGTAAATCATCTAACATTTCTGGTTTCTGTAAAAGTGTTTACAGAGGATGACTGGAACGTGCTGCAAGTGACCAAGTCTGGGTTTCAATTGCACATGAGGGAAACATACTTCAAGGAATGGGTCAAGGAGCATCTGGATTTTTCTTATTAGCATATGTTTTTCTTTAAATTCTGGATTTAGGCATTAGTTAGAGTTTTGTCTATTTATTTCGAACATTGTACGAAACTTTTTAGCTTTACCATTATGAATGGAATTATTTTAATTAAAGCTTTTAATTCGTACATAATTGCTTTACCGTTGTAAATAAAGCAAAGAAATAAGCATTGATAAAACTTAAACAATTATGCTAAATCAAGAAAAGAAAAACAAATTAGATAATTATCCACATTCGATCATAATTCCTAAAAGAAGGAATCGATGAATTGTTTTCAATCATGGCTCTTGAAATATAGAAGATTGATGAATTCAAAACATGCGAATCCTGTCTGAATAGGAAATCAATCGATTAAAGGTATTTTAAATACCAAGTGTTTAATGGATAAAACCGTTAACACACATGTGGATCACTAAAGCATTAGTGCGAGTAATTAATTGCTTCATAAAATATCCTAATGGCATTTAGGATATGTGTACTTTGGAGGTACAAGTTATTGGAAACGTCGAAGGGTTCAAAGTGTTTCATAAAGGCACTAAGTAAAGTGCAAGTATGAAAATGTTGAAAGGATTCAAAGGAATTCCAAAAATCGAAGCAATTAAGGGCATTAAAGTATGATCATTCGATTTAATCGAAGTAATTAATACATAAGCCCTAAATTACTCAAATTATCTAAATCGAGAATAGAATTCTTGAATAGCAAGTTAAAACTAATAAAAGGAATCGAACTATGAAAGACTAGATTCATTCCTTAAATTAGTATTGCTATAACTCCTCAAACAATTCTGGGGTCAACCCCATGACTCTAGAAGGATACTTTGACTTGTAACCTTCTTAAGTCAATTCCTACGAAAACCGTACTAACTCAAGTATGGTATATCATCCATGAATGATAAAATTGGATAGTAGATCCAATTGAGAAAATTTGTAGGGTATCCAACGAAATCCATTGGATACCTGTTCCATGATCCTAAGGACGAAAGGAGTCTGTTGCTAAGGATACCCAATTCTTGGAGGGTGGTTCCCTCGCGAATAGAAATGGGATTTTACCATGGAACTTGATGAAGTCCTAGACTTGGACACATCCCTACAAATAGTGGGAGTATATTTTCAAACCTACTGAACCAAAATTTTGTACACCAAATTTCGAAGATTCGATCGAATTCGAAAAGAACCAGTACGTTCACGAATATGATCGATTGGATAGTAATCCAAGAACTTTCGAAATATCTATGTATAACATAGATTCGGGCACATAGCTTAAACGCCATGTGATCTAAGTGGATTGTAAATAATCCGTTTGGAAACAACGAATCATAGAAGCTTCGTGTGACTGCGAAGAATATCCATTGGATTTAAATCCAAAGGTAAATCTATAATTCTAGTCCAGTATCCCGAAGCTGGAACATGCAACTAGATGAGACAGTCAAGGCGGTTGACTTTATCAAAATTGCATGTAAATCTCAATGTACAAAAGAATCAGTGGGAGTTTTTGCATTGTTCGTAATATAAACACTAAAGTTGACATAGATGTTGTAAGAGTGTTAAACGCAGACGAAAGCGTGTTCATTCACGTAATTCTTCATTAAAGATTTAAGGGATACATCTCACGTATTGGCAGTACGTATCTATTGTGATAGATTAGAGAGATGTTTGAAATCCCAAATCTTAGTACATGGACAAAACTGAATAAAATCAGTATGGAAAGTCATAGAGAGGACAGTTTCCATAGAGATATAAAATCTCTCTCAAAGTCAATAAGCCCTACATTTGATGAGTAAAGAGAATAATATCTCTGAACACCTTCCATATATAAGGTGGCATAGTATATGCAACGTCATGTACAAGACCAGACTAAACATTTGCTATGAGTATCATAAGCTGATGTTGGTCGAACACCAGTAAGGAGTATTGGTATACCGAAAGGAAGCATTCCTTAGAGAACTCTAGGAGTTTTAAGGACATATTGCTGGTCAACGGTAATAATGAAGAATTGGAACTCGAAGGATTTAGTGATTCGAGTTTCCCGTCTGAAGTGAATATAATATTCTGATTTTATGGGGCAACGATGATTTGAAAGAAGTTCAAAAGACAATCGATGCTGGGTTAACCAATAAAACAGAATATTTCGCAGTATTGAATACAGCGAAGGAAAGTGTTTGGACGAAACTTCTTCCAATAAATTGGAAGTAGTACCTAGCATTGCGAGGCCTATAGTTATCTTCAATGATAACTTAAGGCAATTGCTTTAGCAAAGGAATCGAGATCTCACCCATGATCTAAACACAAATATACCATATGATCTGGAAAATCATAGGAAGAATAAGACGTGGGGGCACGTCAAGAGACAACATAGCAGATCCACTAATTAAGTCATAATCACAAAAGGGTTCGACGGACATCTGGAGTGAGATGGGCCTTAGAAACGTATGTGGTTGGCTTTAGGGCAAGTGGGAGATTGATAGGATAGTGCCCAGCAAGCCAACAAATATAAGCTTGTTAAGGAACTTCCTTTAGAAGCAATCTTATGATTCATAAGATAATACGCCCGTTTATTCATAGTACGTGAATTAAACAATGGCCAACTTCATCTCTCGCGAACGTATCTTAGCGATTGGATGAAACCCTGAGATCACTCATGACTACGGGATTATTCACTTCAGTATTGGGTGCGATTAATCATGAAACAGTCTCAAAGGTCGTGATCTCAAAAATGTTCCAAGTCATAGATTCATATCGAGACGGGGTATCGAATGAATCGTCAAGACTTGTAGGATTATGCATGATTCACATGAAGTGAATTTGTTGTCGTTTCATGAACAAGGCATTGAATGCTAGTGCATATGACTAGGTGGTTCGATAGGGGATCGAACGCATCGAACGACCCGAACAGAGAGACCCATCGTGGAAGTGCGTTAAGCATATCGGTAATGGCATGTCTCTCAAGACTTATAATAGTGTACGATTTAGTCCTTTGACTTGAGGTACTAGGGCGGATTCGGTACACGGGAATACGTACTTTGATTTAGGAGCCGATCACATAGCTTGGTCATTGTGCGACTACTTTGGGTGCGTATGAACGTGTGCGTGGATAGTTAGTACTAATATAGGATCTGTCGACTCATCCTGATAAGATGAGAGAATTTCCTGTACGTTCTTAGATAATAAATCCGAGGAATCTACGGCCGTAGTCGGTGACGGATTTGGAAAGGGGTTTCCAAATTTAGCAGTCACACTGGAATTATTATCCTGAATTAGAAAGTACAGAATTGAGATAATTAGAGGTGCCGACCAATTCACACACCCTAGGTCTCAATCGGGAAATTAGTTGATAGAAGGACCGTATGTACATGGCATTTATAAGAGTTGGAGGTTCACGAATATCAATTCACCTGAAGTTGGGCCTCATGGGCTTGTGGCTAGACATCGACCATGAGGTGTGGGTACTCCTGAATTAATAAGGAAATTAATTCTGGAGTGGTCAATTAAAGTGGTTAATTGATCGGAGCAATTAATTGCTCACTAATTAAATCACGAAAGTCGTGGGCCTGCTGCCAATTGATGGTGAACCTAGAGGGTCACACACAATACAGTTGGACAGTGACAGTCTGGAAGGAATCAATTGATTTAAGGAATTAAATCGATATATGAATTAAAGTATTAATTCATGAAGAAGAATAATTAATTAGAAGTAACTAATTAATTAATCAAGAATTAAAGTGTTAATTCAAAGTGGAGAATCATTAATTAGGAGTAACTAATTAATGAATCAATTGGAATTTCTAATTGATTAAATCCTCAATTAAAGTATTAATTGGAAAGGATTAATTAATTAATAGTGGATTAATTAATTAAACACATGGGCCGATCCATATGAAGGTTTATTGATCTAGGATTAATTAATTTAAGCATATGGGCCGATTATTGTAAGGATAAATTAATCTGGGATTAATTAATCTTACATGGGCTGATTTTGGGAACAATGATCAAATTAAGTTTAGGACTAATCAAAAGCATGTGGGCCGATTTTTAGTTAATTAGGTTGGCCGATTTTTGCTTGTTTGTTTTAGTCTTTAATTAATGTTGATTATGTTGGATTATGATAGGGATAAAGAGTTTGTGTTTTCTTGTGTAACTAGGAAAGAGATTGAAAGAGATCTTCTTTCCTAAAGAGATAAGATCTTGTGTATCTTGTTTCTTGATAAGGAGAGATCCTTTCAAGATTAGATACCTATTAGGAGAAGGGGTCTTCTAATTAGAGTATCTATAAATACAAGATACACATAATCTATTCTAAGAGTTGGAAAACCCTAAGAGATTTATTCTAAGCAAAGAAAAGAAAACCACAACACAAGAAAAACAAAGAAGGCCGAAAATTTCAGCCCTCATTCTCGCCCCTACTGAAAACCGAACCCTGTGCAAAAATCGCTCCACCCTGTGAAGGATTTTTCTCCAAGTCTTCTTCCCGGATCCGCATCCAATTCCTGACGAGACGATTCCTTAATCCTAGTTCTGAGCCTGGGGATTTCGCGAAGTCACTCAAACCCAACTGTTGTGGACTATCTCTAGAGGCACAACACTTGGGGTGCTCTAGTGAACAATTGAAGACCGGAGAATTACCACCACCTTTGCCTGTGGTGAGGTAAAATTGTTTTTACCTACCTTTATTTAATTCAAGTATATGCATGCTTTAATTAAATTCAACCTTTATTCATATGTGCTAATAAGAAACCCTGGGATTTGGTGTATGATAAAAATTTTAAATTCCGCACTGTTGTAGTTGACAAATTATACCCATAAATCCCAACAAAATCAACAGATGTGTTATAAGTTCTCAAAGCTGATGCAGAACAAGTTTGAAATGAGCATGATGGGAGAACTTAATTATTTTCTTGGTTTGCAAGTTAGACAGTTGTCTGATGGAATTTTCATTAACCAAGCAAAATACACAAAGGATTTGTTCAAGAAATTTGGTATGGAAACTAGCTCTACTGTTAGTGTTCCTATGTCTACTGGACTTCGTCTGGATAAAGATGAAGATGGCAAATCAGTGGACATGACCATGTACAGAGGAATTATTGGGTCACTGTTATATCTAACAACTAGCAGACCTGATATTATGTACTATGTTGGAGTTTGTGCGAGGTATCAATCAAATCCTAAGGAATCTCATCTCCTAGCTGCCAAAAGAATACTTAAGTATGTCAATGACACTCAAGATTTGGGATTGTGGTATCCTAGAGAATCTGGACTTGAACTGATTGGATATTCAGATTCTGACCTTGCTGGCTGCAAAATTGATAGAAAGAGCACAACAGGTGCCTGTCAATTTTTAGGCAGTTTCCTGATCTCATGGATGAGTAAGAAACAGACTTCAGTATCCATATCTACTGCTGAAGCTGAATACATAGCTGCTGGAGCTTGCTGTGCACAAATACTCTGGTTGAAGCATCAACTAGAAGACTACAATATACAACTCAGTGGGATACCAATCTACTGTGATAATACAAGTGCAATTTCTCTTACTCAAAATACTACAAGTCATTCAAGGACAAAACATATAGAGATCAAACATCACTTCATCAGAGATCATGTGGAAAAAGGAAATGTCATAATAGAACATGTTCTCACTGATAATCAGATTGCTGATATCTTCACAAAACCTCTAAGTGGTGCAAGGTTTTAGACTTTAAGAGCTGAACTAGGCCTACTCAAACTGGATGCATAAGCTGAGGGGGAACTTATCAGAAGACTGAAGTTCAGCAGCTTACTCATTCTACTATCTTCAAGGTTAACTCTCAACAGACTAGTTAACTTATGAATTCTTAAAATCAGGGGGAACGTGTAAGAATAGCGGTACTTATGATTAAGAGATGAAATATGTTGATGAAAGTTAGTTGAAGTTATATTTTCATCAGAAGACTTAAAGCTTGAAGACTGAAGATTAATTAACTAGCTGGATTGGCAAATAGCCGAGGAAGGTTATCAACTATTGGCTTTCACTAATAACAATTTGTCACCAGGACAGTAGTCCCATGAGATAAGTATTTAATTCTACTCGTCAGATCAGCTTTGTAAAAGTCTTATGCTTAAAAACGTTTTATTAAAAACACACTTTTACAAGTGAGAATAAGGCGGTTCACATTCCCGTTCCTCATTAAATGTGCTTTGAAACTCAAATTGCGTAACTGATGCCGCACAATCAGAACTGACAGAACCGAATCTAACGGTTAGCTGGTATCACGGAAACCGAAATACCCTAACTCTATAAATCTAGATCTGATCAGACTTGTTGCTCTTTACGCACCCAAAAATACTTAGAGCATCTGTGAGAAATTCTACTTCAATTTTCTGCAAAATACTTCCTGCTTTTCACTAACAACCTACAGAACTAAGATGAATTCTGCAAAAGAATCAAAGGCCAAAGGGATGTATCTAGTTTATGATGCCTATCATAGGTCGGGGACACCTGTTATGAAGGAAATTCTGGAAAAATTTCAAGCTGCCAAATTGGTCAAGCTGATGGAATCTCATGCTGAAATGGTTTGGAAGGACTAGGTGATGGAGTATTATAACACAGAGGTACTGCATAATGCTTGCTGTTTACTATGGAATTGAAGTGAACTGGTCAGTGGTGGTTTGGTACATACTGGCTAATTTTCACCAAAAGAAGCAGTCCAACCACAGGATAACTATAAGTTACCTGTTTTTCAATTTGGGTTGTGGAATGACATATTGGAAGAAGATCCACAGCTCCAAAGCAATGTCTAGTTATCAGACTGTGAGAGGAGGAAAGAAAAGGAAGACTGATGAGGGTGAAGGAGATGAAGCTGAGGAGGAACCAAAGGAAAAGGTTCCCTCCAAGAAGCAGAAGAAAGCAGCTAAGCCTGCTGATGACAAGAAGAAAAAGGCTGATGAGCCCAAGGAAGTGGCTCCGAAGAAGAAGGCAAAATCCTCTGTTCAAACAGGTCGGCAAGCTGTTGAAGCCAGAACAGATGAGGCTGATGCTAAGGAAGTTGCTGATGAAATCATTAATGAGACTACGATGGAGATAGAGAAAATGTCTCCTGGTTCATCTTCAAGGACACCATCTGCTGAACCTGATGATAATGTTGCTTACAGAACGCGGAGTCAACTTAAAGATACAGGTGCTTCCAAACCTGTTCAAGGTAGAATAAGGAAGACAATCAGAAAGAGAATGACATTCATAGATTCTCCTACTGAGCTGTCAACCTTGGTATGAGAAAGTCCTCAATCAGCAGAGAGGCCTGCTGATGTTGAAAAAGAGTCTGCTGATGAGAAGTCTGCTGCTGAACAGACTACTTCAACAGCACCAACAGCTGGGGCTGCTCAACCCCTTCATGATCCTGAAGTGCAGATCATCAGTCCTATAGCAGCTGCACCACTTGCATCTGTTGGACCTGCTGTTGATCCTATCCCTGCTGATATAAAGAAAGGAAAAAGGAAGTTAATTATCAGAAAGAAGTAAATCTCTAAAGCTGATAAGAAAAAAAAGGGAGGAAGCAGAGCAGAGAAAAAGAGATGACCTGGAAGAGAAGAAGGTCATTGAACTCAGCAAGATTGAAGCTAAGAAAGAAGAGCAAAGAAGAAAAATGTCCGAAGCAAAACGGAAAGCTGCTGAGGATGCTGAACTGGCTCTTGTTCTTGAGCTAAGTAAAACGGATGCTTATGGTCCTGCAATTGCTGATGGGATCAAAATAGGTGAATCCTTGGAGGCAAAGAAGAAGATGCCTGCTGGGATGGTTCAACCTAAGAAGAAGTTTGAAGTTAGAAGAGCTTTTGAGATCATCAATGCTGATCCTGATACCTTCAAACGGTTTGAATCAGCCTTGGCATACTTCGACAAGAAGATAATGCTCAAGACTCTGTTTACTCAGGAAAAGAAGAGATATATCAAATGGAGAGAGTACAGAGTAAACAAGACAGTTGAGGAAATGCAAAGCTAGGCAGAGTTTGCCAATGAAGAGAAGTGGGTTCTTCAATGGCTGAAAACAGACTCCATTTCGAATGCCCTGAACCCAGACTTTGTAAGAGATGTTATGCATCCGTATGCTCAAGAGATAGCTACTGATGAAGCTAAAATCATCTCCAACAGCCTGCCAGAGAAGAGAAGGAAGAAAGATGATCCTATCAGGCGAGCTGTGCAGATTGCTGTTATGACAGCCTTGGAGAATTGGACCAAAAAGTCAAGATATGGATATGGCTCTCCAAGCGACTTACCTTCCTTGCCAAGTGTTCAACAGATCACATTTGATAAAGAAGTTAAGGAATATCAAGTGCCACCAAAGACTAAGCCTGCTGCCAGTCGTCTGCCAACTTTCAAAATCATCAGACCGACTACTGTGGTAAATGAGGATGGCACGATTGCTGATCAGATCTTTGAAGAAGTCCAAGATAAGCAAGCTGATAAAGACCTCTTAGCAATTGAATGGAGTGCTAAGGAGAAGGATGATGAAACAGCTGCTATGGAGGACGTGCCTGTTCAACAGGAAGCTGATCACAATCAAAATGCAACTCATTCTGCTTCATCAGCTGATATGCATTCATCACTGATGGAAGCCTTCCAGATGCTACTTGAAGATTCCTTGCAGAAGATGGTAGAAAGACTAGAAGCAAAGAACAAGTTGCAATTCGAGCAAATGCAGCAAGCCACTGCAAAAATGGTCAAACATGCCATTGATGACTTTCCTCTCCCTGAGGATCATACTCTGAAGATGACGCAAAGTGTGCTTAGTATGAATAGGGACATTGAAGATGTTAAGGCTGATGTCAACCATCTTATGCTGCCTTAAAACGAAGTGAAGTCAACATTGCTCATCTGACTGAAACATTCATCCAAGTCAGCGAAGAGGAGAAAGCTGTAAATGTAGAGTTGTTGAAGAATGTTACCAAAGCTGGAGATACTATTCAATAGGAGCTCTCTACAATGCAATTAAACGTTGACTGCCTCAATGACAGAAATGATGTCATCACAACTACTCTCAATCTTCTCACTGTGAGCCATGATCTGATAAATCAAAACATCAAGACCTTGTGTGCTGCATTGAAGATTCAGCCAGTTGCACTCAACCCTCCTATCAACCCTGATGATGACAATAAGGGGGAAGAGAAAAGGGAAGAGCCAACACCTCCAGTTGCTGATCAAAGTCAAAAACTTGAAGAAAAAGCTGAGGAAGCTGCTGCTGATCAACCCAAGGAGTCTGATGATACTAAGAAGTATGAACAAGCTGATGGCAAAGGAAATTCTGAAGAAGTACCCAAAAACACTTCTGATGAACAACCAGAACCATTCACCAAGTTCAAAGACACTGAGAGATTGAAGAAACAGATTGAGGATGCAGCCAAGGAGCTAGAACAAGAAAGAGAACTTAAACAGATGATGTAAGCTGCATAATCAAATCTGGTAGTTGATGAAGATGCTGAAGAAGAAGAAGAGGATGATGAAGATGAAGAATCAGAATATGAGTATGAAGAAGTCATAGAAGGAGCAAGTGAAGAAGCTGATGACTAGAATAGACAAATCTGTTGTAATCAGTTTACTTTACTCTTTGATAAATATCTCATCTGATGAACTTGTACTTGTAATAACTTTCATATTAATAAAAGTTCAAGTTTTACTCCAATATACTTTTTCTATCTCAGAAAATTTTGAGGATCAAAACTTTAGTATAGGTAAAACAGGTACTTAGCTGAAGTTTTGTCATCATAAAAAATGGGGAAATTGTTGATAAAGATGAAGATAAAGAATGTGTAAGTTAGATAAATTTAGGGAGGTTTTGAAGATTTCCAAAACTCAGAATCAGCTAAGTAAAGACGACTTAGTTGAAATCATTTAGAAAAATTTTGACCAAGTAAGAAGACAAATCAGAAGGGTCAAGTATTCAAGGTCCAGAAGACTACGGATCTGGTGAAAGAAAGAAATCAGACTGGTGAAGATCAGCCGACTCAAATCAGATTTGTTCAAGTTTGGGATCAGCTCTGTCCATCATCAGACTTGCACTTTTATCAGCCAAGTGGAAAGGATCAAGAAGTCTCCACAACGGTAATAAATTCCCTCAGAGTAATAAATGCTGAAGTCCAAGGATATTAATGACAAATGATTGAAGAAGGGACTAGTATCAGCTATGTGCATTTAATGCTGCCTGCAAGAAAGTAATGTCGACAGTACGGATTCTGTGCAGAGAGCCGTTTGAGGAATTTAAGGACCATAAATCAAGAGATTCTGAAGAGACGAAGAAAGAAGAAGGAAACAAATTATGAGAGATTGAATTCAAAGCAAAATATTTTCTAAGTCTCAAAGCTCAAGAACAGCTCACTCGTCTGCTGAACGTCATTTGTTGACAGAAGCCGTTGAAGTTCAAGATAATACATTTTCTGAGTGAATCTGTAAAAGAGAGAGTTGTGAAGAGTAGAAATCCATCTTAGTGAGTGATATTACTTCGGAGAGTAGGAATTTCTTTGTGATTTCCTATTGCGAACTTGTGGCTTATCATTTGTTGTAAATCACAAGCAGAGTGCACTAATTACTTTGCGTTTTAATATAACCCAAGATCTAAGTGACTTGAAAGAGTGGACTAAAGGATTTAAATCCATATAACCACTATAAAAATTCTGTGTGTTCAAACTTGCATTACTTTCTAGCATATTTACAAAATTGCATTAGAACACTTGAAGAACTGTTTGAAAAAGATTTTAAAGGAGTTTATAAAACTGGGATAAAATTTTCAAACTAATAAGTCTACTTGTGAAAAACACTTTAAAAATCCGCTGCAAGTACTCTAGTAATAAAACTGATTTTAACTAAAATCAGCTGAGTAACCATCAGACTAGTAGTCAACAAAACTATTCAAAGATTTGTTCGCGATCAATCTTGAAAGCTTACTACTCTGTATCAGCTTAGTATGTTTACAGTTAAACAAAAGTTTTAAAGTTAAAAATTGTTAAAAAGTTTAGAGGTCTATTCACCCCCCCCCCCCTCTAGACCTCATCTGACCACTTGGGACCAACAACAGTTCTGTCACTGTGCAGAGAGCCGTTCGCAGAAATTAAGGACCAGTACCCGAGAATTTGAATTCTGTCTCTCTTCAACGGACATTTTTCAAACCCAGGATATAAATAGTTCATGAGACTGAAGAAGAAAAGAATAACACAAACTCTGAGAGAAAATCCGAAGCAAAATCTCTAAGTCTCAAGAACAGCTCACTCATCAACTTAGTCATTTGTTGACAAAAGCAAAGTTGAAGATCAAAGATAAACATTTTTCTGAGTGAAAAACTGTAAGGAGTGTTGTGCGAAGTGTAGATCCATCTGTGTGAGTGATCTAGCTTCAGTGGATAGGTCTTCTAAGTGATTTCCTATTGTGAGCTTACGTCCAAATTCATTTGTTGTTTTGGCGTAAGTGTTGTATACTGTAAACTGTGTGCTCATAATATAACACAAGATCTAAGTAACTTGGAAGAGTGGACTACAGGATTTTTATCCATATAACCACTATAAAAATTCTTTGAGTTTTATCTTGCATTTTTACTTGCATATCTTCCAAAAAGTTGCATAAAACATTCAAAGTTGCATATCAGCCATGTTCCCCACATAGCTGCTATGAGCTTTGAAGCCTGGAAGATCATAATGGAGATCTTCTTGTCTGCCTACAATGATAACATGTACACATGTATCATCAAAAGTCCATTCAAATTCACCAAGACCATCAAGGTTGATGAAGTCGACATAACGGTGGAGAAAGATCTGAACGAGATGACAGCCGAAGAAATAAAGTTGTTCAATCTAGACAAAGTTGGCCGTTTTATCATGACCAAGGCCCTGGACAATGATCGCTTTGACAAAGTCAAGCATTGCAAGACTGCCAAAGAAATGTGGGATAAGGTTCGTTACATGAGCGAAGGAAACGATGCTATCAAAGAGCATCAGCTGAGTATTGCTCTGGAAAAGCTGGATAACTTCAAGATGAAGTCTGCGGAAACCATTGATCAGATGGATGTTGGGTTGCCTCGATTGTCAGAACAACATAGAGTGCGGAATTTTAAAAAAATTTGAAGCACCCAAGGTCCCATATATTAGATCTCCATATTATGTATACGAAAGCATGAATCAAAACACATAATGTAATAAAACAAGGGGGATTCGATTTTTTACCTCACCACAGGCAAGGTGGTGGCAACCTCCAACTCTGATTCTGGTTCACGGGAGTGATCCAAATGTCTCACCTCCAAAGTTAGTCCACACCAACTAGATTCCGGCAACACCTCCTAGTCTTAGGCTAAGAACTAGATCTAGGAGGTTTGTTAATGTAGGACTGTGCAAATCTACTTGGCAGGGCAAGATCCAGCACGAGGGAACGAGGGAGAATTCACGGCGGCACTGCAGCAGCTCACGGCCAGGAGGAGGCGGCGGCTAGCAGGTGGCGACGCAGGGTAGGTGCGGCGCTAGGTGCAAAGAAAGAGGCTTGGGTTTTGTGCTAGGGTGTTAGCTTTCTGAGCTTTGGTAGAACTCTATTTATAAGCCTCTTACTTGACCTAGGTTTGCAAGACTTCTTATGGTCTTTTAATTAAAGGCCCATGTCTTGCAAGCCTTCTTTTAATTAACCACTTTAATTAAATACCCAGTCCATATTAATAAATTAATATTTTCTTTAGATAATTAATTAGCAATTAAATTAATTAATTAATTAATTAAATCAACTAATTAATTAATCACCCACTTGAATTAATACTTTAATTCATTTAATTGATTTAATTACCTTTAAGTCAATTAATTCCTTTTGTATCTATTCATAACAGTCACCGTCCAATTGTATTGTGTGTGACCATCTGGGTTCACCATCAATTGGCAGCAGGCCCACGAATTCTTCGTGATTTAATTTATGAACAATAAATTGCTCCGGTCAATTAAACAGCCTTTAATTGACCACTCCTAGAATCAAATCCTCTATTAACTCAGGAGTACCCACACTTCATGGTCGATGTCTGGCCACATGTCCACGAAGCCCAACTTCAGGTGAATTGATACTTATGAACCTCGTCTCATATAATTACCATGTACATATGGTCCTTCTATCGACTAATATTCCCGATCAAGACTTAGGGTGTGTGAATTGATCGGCACATCTAAATTTTTCTTGATAACTATAAATTCTAATTCAGGATAATATTCCAGTGTGACTGCTAAATTTGGAAACCCCTTTCCAAATCCGTCACCAACTACGGCCGTAGATTCCTTGGATATATTATCTAAGAATCGTATAGGAAATTCTCCCATCCATTACGATGAGTCAATAGATTCCTTATTGGTACATGATGAGTGTGTTTTTAGTAGGTCAAATGTTCTTTGGTCGATGCCTATGATTGTTGTTCAACACGACTCGCCAATGTGAGGATCGGCAGGTCAATCAAGCTTCTCCTCGATTTGTAAAGGGGATCCTAACATGTAATCAGAGATAACTACGTCAGGTTAATAGCGGTGGTGACCCGGCGATAACCCTCCGATGCTTAAGTAAGTGTCGGGACAAGAGAGGAGATCAGTCTGTATTTAATGCTTAATATTGTGCGTACCTTTTTCTTATTTATGAGGGCTATTTATAGTTTTATTAACAGATCCTCGGGTCGAATCATGATTAGACATCTATATTCGGATATGGATCCATTTTGGTTGGTTTGGTTCCATCGTATGCGGGTCATGTTTGACAAATGGGTATCGATGATAATCATGTCGTTAAAGATGATGAGATCGACTAATGATGAGTAGGTGATTGAAGTCGAGATATCGAGATCATCGAGTATAATAATCGATAAACTCGACGTGACTTCGAGAGTTGAGGCTCTCGAAGTAAGCTTGTAGTCGATGTGACTTCGAGGGTTGAGGCTCTCGAAGTAAGCTTGTAGTCGATGTGACTTCGAGGGTTAGGCTCTCGAAGTCAGCTTGTAGTCGATCTTGTATTGATAGTTTTATTTCATGGTCAACGATCCGAGGTGAGATGTTGAGTGACGAAGACTTGGTACATCAAGAGTCCCCAAGTTCTAGAGTTCGAGTTTGAGTCGAAATCTGGAAATTTAGCATATTCGAGGTGAGTTTTTAAATCTTGAGTATAGTGGTAGTCCCCCAAGTTCTAGAGTTCGAGTATGAGTCGAAGTCTGGAAATTTGTAATTCTTAATAAAAATTTTGGCGCCTTGGAGCTTTGGTTTTCGCGCCTTCGTTATTAAGGCGCGGCGGGTAAAGTTTTGAACTTCAAGGGGCGGAAGATGAAGCATCGCGTACATTCTGAAGGGTAGTTTCGTAATTTTGACGAAGCGGTAGTTTATTCTCCTATATATATAGGTCGTTTTCACCGCCTGCCTTTTCACACTACAGTAAAATTTGTTTATTATCGGAGCTCTTAGTTGATTTCTTAGGTTGTCATCGATTTCGCAATTGTTCCCGAATAGTAAAGATGTCGAATCGAGCCTCGTTATGTCCCGAGAATATTCCCGTAAATGAAGAACATGTCGAGGATGTCATGAGAGAGCTCGATGGGAATGGAGATGGAGGTGAGGCGCATGGGAGTGGAGATGAGGATGCGGAAAATTATCAGACTGAGCTAGCTTACGATGAGTTTCAGGCCGAAAATTATAAAAAACCTCTGGCTTCTTGGCTGACATTCTTGGCTGTCAGCCTTCTCGATTTTCGAGGTTGGTCTTTAAAGTCCCCAGGGAAAGATGATCGGATCCTCTCCTAGGACACTGGCAATTCATGAGGCCTCGATGGAGTGCGGGTTTCGAGTACCGATAGCGCTCGAATTGGCTTCTATTTTAAATAATTTAGGAGTTCGACCGACCCAAATAGTGCCGAACGGGATGTCGATGATTATTGATTTCATAGTCGTTAGGAATCCTTTTACACAACCTGCTTCATTTGGAAACTTTTGGTATTTATTTAAGGTGACGGAGTTGGAAAGCGAGGTATCTGGCAAGGATGCTCGTATCTCTGGGCTAGAGGTCGAGCTTGCTCAGGAGAAAGCTAACGTTGCCGCAAAGTTAGAGGAGAAGGCCGCCGAGAGTTTCGAGCTGGGTAAGCAAGCAATCCTTCAGAGTCGTCGTGAATCGCTTGCTGAGGAGAGGAAGGCAGTCGTCCTTGAGTTCTTCAACAGCGTTGTCTACGAGGAGCTGGTCGAACGTCAGTCCAGAACCGACCTATCCAAGATGTTCGACAAGGGGTGGAAACAGTGTCGGGCTCTTGGTTTCCTTAACGAGCGGTTCGAGGAAGGGAAACTTGACCCTTCATTTGATGACAATGGTGTTCCGGTCGACTTGGGTGCCTTGGCCGAAGAAGGTTCCAAGGAAGTTCCATAAGAACACGAGTTTGGCTTTCTGCTCGATCTGCAGGCATCCAAGCTCGCAGTCGAGACCGCAGCCGAGGCTGGGGGCGAAGAAGGGGAAATTCCCCAAGGTCAAGGGACATCGAGGACATCCTCCCATCTTACGATGCAAGATTACCAAACTCACCATGACTAGTGACGGCACTTATTTTGGCCATGATTTTGATTTGTGTTTGTAAAGCTCGATTTCTTTGTATCGAGTCACGCGTCGGCAGCGTGTTATTTACTTCTATTGAACAATGGATGTTTATTAATTGTACTTCAAACTCGTTGTCGATTTGAATTGAAGTTTGTTTGATTACTCTTTGTATTTACTTTCTCCCGGTCCTACTTGTCAGTATTTATCCGTAAAGCAGGTACCAATCCCAATGGTTGGGTTTGATTTCGAGCCCTTGGATGAAGGTCTTCGTCTATAAATACTCATTTTGTGGAGACAGAAAATTCGTAGACGAGTGAGGTCTTTATTCCTAGGTCTTTTAAAATGATAGGCTTTATTTTTCTTCTTTTTGCGATATCATCGTTAATATTTCTCGACTTAATAGATCTTGATATGGGAGTAATTGGAAAATGTCATCGTTCTGATTTTATTCGTTAGTCGATGGAAATCATTCTTTGCGTCGATTGGTCGATATCTGGTCGTCGAGATGCTCGAAGCTAGCCTAACTTGTCAATTTTGATGAGAAATACCATTTCAGGTCGGCGCATGAGAAAAGGTTTCGACATTGTTGGATCGATACTTCGGTTTACGATTGATCGATCCCGTCAGTGAAATAGTGGAGGCGGTTGGCAAAATTAATAAGATCAATCTCAGCCGTTAATCAGGGCGGCACTTGGAGCCATTGGATGTGTTCCACGTGTGCTACCTTGGGTAACGCAAAAGTCGGCCTATTTAATACATAAAATACGGGCCGTTGATCATGAGAAATCTGAACCGTTCATTCAGATCGGCCAAGATTATAAATAAGTGGGGGGTGGCCACCATTTTCCATATCGCCAACCATCAAATATGTTTTCTCAAACAGTTTACGCGGCCAAAATTATCCTCGACAAGCTTTCCATCACCCATTCATCGAAGAAAATATTCTTTATCTTCGCACCTCCTCATTCCACCCGACCTCCTGATCGAGGAAGGGTTTAAGCTTATTATCGAATGGGTGGTATCGGTAAAGGGGATCGCCCCGTGCGTTGGCCTCATCGTTCGAATGCGTGGGATCGGTAAGGACGACGAGGTCAGCAACCTAGGTACCTCTAGATGTCGGTGCTCGGATACGCTTCGTTTTGTATCTGAGTGTCGATGTTTCGAGGTATCGATATATTCGGTGAGCCAGGGGTGAGATAGAAGGTAGGGCTGCCGAGCAGATGGTGGAGGACTTAAACCGCAAAAATATCGATAAGCGGTTTTTCCCTCTTCTGTCTCTCGGTCAATGCAGAGAGACCCATCACCCATTGTCATATATTGACTGGGATGGTGTGTCCAAGCCGAGCTAGCCCAAAAATTAGAAATAGATCCCCCTGGTCATCGAATAAAACCATCGGAGGCCGATCAGTAAGACAAAGGGCTAAAATCCTAGCTCTTTCTCTCATTGATTGCTCTAGATCCCATCCGTTGGATCAACGCAGGGTGATCTATAAAAAAGGAGGGGGGACCGCTACGTTTATCCACTTTTCAAATATGGAAAGATACCAACATCCTCCGTCATATCTACTTCTCGGCTCTTAATATACATTGTTTCAATAAGGGATGCTTTCATATTCTATGCATTCCTTCATCGAGTTCGCCCTCCCGATCGAGAAAAGGGTACTTGATCATCATTTCGAATTGGTGGTGTCGGTAAATGGGAAGTCTTAATGTGTTGGCCTCGTTGTTCGAATGCGTGCGATCGGTAAGATCAACGAGGTCAACATCGATGGTTGCTCATCCTCTCGGTAGTACGGCTATGGAAACCCTTCATGCGTATACTCGAGAGCCTGAGTAATCGTCGACGGCCAAGGGCAGGTGGGGTTATGGAAGCAACGGCTCTCGACCTGATGGTGAAAGGCTAAAATTGTGGATCATTGATCGGCAATTTTTTCCTCTTCAATCGGTCGACATCAATGGAGAGAGTTATCGATCAGGGAAACCTAGTCGATGAGTTTCCTCGTGGATGTTGCTTATGGCGACTTCTACTGTCCCTCGCTGACCTCATCAGGACTCCAAGAGTGGGCCTCTCATTGGATCGATGTATTTAGGAAGAGGAGCTCGAGCTTCAAGGAAGATCTGTTTGTTCATCAATACTGCTCGAGCCAGCCGACTTCGGGGTCTCGATGGAGTCAGAGTTCAGAAATGAAGACTATGGTTCGGAGATAGATGTAGGCTTTTAGCTTTTGTAATAGATCGAGGAAGTATTTGTAATAGCCCTGTATTCGTACTCTGATCGATTTAAATAAACAAAGCCTTTCTGTCAATGATATTCTCGATTCCAATTCTCTCTTAGTGCTCATTTCAATTCTTTAAAGACTGAGTATTTGAATTATTGATTGTCGTTTGTCGATCTCCCTTCGCATTGTTAAGCTTGTAACCACCTTTAAGTCGATAAGTGTTGAATATTAAGGATATCAAAGATTATTCCTCTTTGTTGATTTCAATTCGACACCCGCGGCTTTGAAGGAGCTTTTGCACTTAGCTTATCCATAGCTTCCTTTCGCTGATCGGCGATTTCATCTCGATGCCTCTGCGGCTGTCGAGGAACATGGAGAATAAGCTTATTAATAGCTTTCGGTGATTGGCGATTTCATCTTGATGCCTCTGCGGCTGTCGAGGAACATGGAGAATAAGCTTATTAATAGCTTTCGCTGATTGGCGATTTCATCTCGATGCCACTGCGGCTGTCGAGGAACATGGAGAATAAGCTTATTAATAGTTTTCGCTGATCGGCGATTTCATCTCGATGACTCTGCAGCTGTCGAGGAACATGGAGAAATAGCTTATTAATAGCTTTCGTTGATCGGCGATTTCATCTCGATGCCTCTGTGGCTGTCGAGGAACATGGAGAATAAGCTTATTAATAGCTTTCACTGATCGGCGATTTCATCTCGATGCCTCTGCGGCTGTCGAGGAACATGGAGAGATAGCTTACTAATAGCTTTCGTTGATTGGCGATTTCATCTCGATGCCTCTGCGGCTGTCGAGGAACATGGAGAATAAGCTTATTAAAAGCTTTCGCTGATCGGCGATTACATCTCGATGCCTCTGCGGCTGTCGAGGAACATGGAGAAATAGCTTATTAATAGCTTTCGTTGATTGGCGATTTCATCTCGATGCCTCTGCGGCTGTCGAGGAACATGGAGAATAAGCTTATTAATAGCTTTCACTGATCGGTGATTTCATCTCGATGCCTCTGCGACTGTCGAGGAACATGGAGAAATAGCTTATTAATAGCTTTCGTTGATTGGCGATTTCAACTTGATGCCTCTGCGGCTGTCGAGGAACATGGAGAAATAGCTTATTAATAGCTTTCGTTGATTGGCGATTTCATCTCGATGCCTCTGCGGCTGTCGATCTATAATAGCCAATGGAAACTTTGACAAGCTCTTGATAATATTAGATTCAAAAAAGGCAAGTTAAGTATAATCGAGGAATCTCATAATACTTGAATACATAGAAAATCAAAAGGAAATTACTACGAAGATATAGATAAACAAGGAAACTTTCTATGCATAGAACTTCCTGAGATTTCTCCCGTTCCAAGTTCTTTTTACCGGTTCTCCATCCAACTTTGTCAGTCGATATGCCCCTTTCCTGCCGACCTCGATTATTTTGAACGGTCCTTCCCAGTTACATACGAGCTTTCCTTTCTCTTTTGAGACGTTGATTCGTTTTAGCATGAGGTCTCCCACCTGAAATGATTTTAGCCTTACATTTTTCTCGTAGGCTTTTGCCATTGTAGTCTTGTATGCTTGTATTCTTGTAGAGGCTCTCTCTCTTTTAGACTCCATTTGATCGAGCTCGAAGTTCCTTTTGTCTGCATTATCTGATTAATCGTATAGATCGATCCTAGGAGAGGGTACTTCTAATTCAGCAGGAGCGACAACTTCGGATCTGTAGACCAAACTGAAAGGAGTTTCTCCTGTTGCTGTTTTTTCTTTCATTCGATTAGCCCAAACAACCCAAGGCAATTCATCTAACCAGGCACCTCCAGCTTCCGACAACTTTTTCTTCAGAAGCCTTAAGATCTCCCTGTTGGTTACTTCAGTTTGTCCGTTTGTTTGAGGGCAGCCCACCGAGGTGAAACGTAAGGTGATTTTATGCTTCTCGTACCATTATATTACTCTTTTCCCGACAAACTGAGGCCCGTTATCTGAGATGATCACTCTTGGTAGACCAAATCTCGATCCATTTGCTGAAGTATTCCACTCCTACTAGTAAAAAACGTTTTTGCCCCCTCGCCATCGGTAACGGTCCAACCAAATCACCACACCATTGATCGAAAGGTCAGGCAATGGAGATTGATTCCATCATTTGGGTAGGTTGATGTGGCATAGTAGCATGATATTGACACTTGGCACATTTCTTAGCATGATTGTTGGAATATTTCACCAAGGAAGGCCAATAATATCCCAATCGTTATACTCTGATCGCCAATGCTCTACCACCCGAATAGCTTCCACAAGAACCTTCGTGAACTTCCTTTATTATGAAGTCGGTCTGGGGAGATGCTATGCATTTATGTAGTACTCCAGTGATGGAACGTCGATATAACTCATTATTGATAATAGCATAGCGGGGAGCCCTGTACTTGAGTCTCCGAGCCTCAGTGTTATTGGTTGGTAGAATCCCATTGATGAGATAATCCAATAACGGTGTTTTCCAACTTACTTGCTTGTTCTCAAGATAAAGAATATCGATGTTTGAAATATCTCTTATGGTGTCTATGGCGGGTTTTTCTGACACCGTCAAAGTTATCTTCCGAGTGGTGACACCTTCTATCAGATTTCCAAACTTCGAGAGAGCATCTGCCCTGGTATTTTCGGTTCTTCTTATGTACTCGAATTGAAAAGTCTCGAATCTCGATACTTGGGCTTTAACCAAGGCTAGGTATTTGATCATTGAATCTTACTTAGCTTCAAATAATCCCTTGAATTGTTTCTCGACCAGCTGTGAATCAGTGTAAGCAATCAAATTCCTAATTCCTGTTTCGGCCGCCATTTTTAGTCCGGCTAACAAGGCTACATACTCCGCTTCGTTATTTGATACCAAGAAATCTAATTTTAGAGCGAATTCAATCTCTTATTCATTAGGACCTCGAATGTATACTCCTGTGCCTCCTCCTGTTGATGTGGATGAGCCATCAACATGAAGCATCCATAGCTCTTGCTTTTCCTCGCTTATTTCCGTGCTCTCGAGCACAAAGTTAGCTAAAATATGTCCTTTGATAGTCATTCTAGGTAAGTATTCGATATCGTATTCTCCTAATCCAACGGCCCACTTGATCTGCCTTCCCGACGCATTGGGCTTCGAGAGCATCTGCCTCAATGGTTGATTAGTCAGGACGGTATTTTGTGTGATTGGAAGTAGGGTCTCAATTTCCGAGTAGTGGTTATGATAGCTAAAGCAAACTTCTCGATTTCGGAGTAGTTCTTCTCAGGACCTTGCAAAACCCTACTAACGTAGTAAATAGGGTTGTTCTCCATTGTTTCCATCCTGACTAGGGCCGAACTGATCGCATGTTCCGAGACGGCAATATAAAGATACAAGTTCTCATTTGATCTTACGCGTTTTCGCTTGTTCGACCTGGGTGGTGTAAAATGCCGTGCTAATGTTTGTAAACAGAAGTAAAAGATCAATAGTATTGTATTCGGAATGATTGAGTATATATTACAAGTATGGAGAGTCCTATCCGAGCATTACTGGATGCCGTACAAGCTAGAGGGTGAAATACATATAAAGTAGTCTATACTATACTTCTTAAGTAGTTCCGAGCAACAGTCTCGGAGGAAGAGCACCTGGGAAGTTGTGTCCCGTCGTCATAAATGCTTGAGGTATTTATAGCTGAGATCTGGAACCAGGTGAACCACCCACAAATGTGCATTTCTCAGCCCACGGGCCTGGGCCATAGCTCGGCCCAACAGTGATTTTGGACCCTAAGCTTCCTTTGTAGAATCAGCGTAGGATTCTTGAGCTTTGGGCTCGAATTTGTACTCATGAGATCGAGATTGGTGAATTTCGACCTTGCTAGACCGTAGTAATGCTGAATCCAAGTTACCCCTCATCAATACTCCCCCACTTCTCGAGCGTAAAGAGGAGCTTAAGCTCGAAGAAGTATAAATTGCTCTGAACGCTGGGGTGAGACAAGCCATTTTAGGATAAGTTTCGGATGTGCCTCGTTAAAAACCTAACTCGGAAAAAACCCTTTAGGATAAAAACCGAGCTAGGGAAAAAGAGTGCATATCTTGGAAACGATATAATGGCATGGTCTTGAAATTACCTTGGTTATCTGTGGATCGGTGGGATAATATGGAATTGATATCCAAGAAAAACATCTTTTCAAACGTCAGACTTCCGTTCATGATTCCGGAAAGTATAGGGTCATACGTGCAATTGTTGGAAATATAATTTTGAATTCACCCTGAGGGAGTCCTACCGTCGCGGTTACTCGGGGACCGGTTTGCAATTTCCCATTTTGTCCCTGTATATATAAGCTGATCGCGGGCCGCAAATCTGCATAAGTTCTAAGAAAACCCTAGATCGAAGTGAACAGATCGATAAGAGAATTTTAGCAATTTCTTCGACCAGTTTCCATATATTCAATATGTCCAGCACCGCGGATCTAAAAGGTAAGTCCCAAGTAATGGAAGGTCGAGAGAGTGGTCCTGAGGAGATACAAACTGAGGATACTCGACCGTCCCAAATGGAGAATCCGAGCCCCAATTCCGATTCCAACAGAGAGGAAGGAGAATCGGATAACGGATCAGAAGACAGTGGAGATGATAGTTCGAGCGAGGTGACTGTCTCCGACGAGGAAGTCGAAGAGGATGACGACCTTCCTTTAGGGAAAAATGAGCAAAAGAAGTATATCATAGGCGGCAGGGTCGTGGTTACAATCCTTAACTGGGTAGAGTCGTCGACCAGTGCGGGGCTAAATATGACCGAGGATAGGGCGGATGAAACCGTTTGCCGCTACACTGAAGGAGATCGGGAGGAATTGGAGGCAGAATTTGGCAAATATATTGGCACCAGGTACTCGATCGTCATTCCGACCCCCGAACAGCGAGTCATCGATCCTCCTGAAGGGTGTCAAGCTTTTTATGCTAAACAGTTCCTCTATGGTTTACGTATTCCTTTCGCACCTTTGATACGCAGCATTCTGGAAGCTTTTAAGCTTACTCCTTCTCAAATCCTGCCGAATTCGATTGGACTGATAATAGCCTTTTGCGTCCTGATGAAAGTTAAAGGAAAGAAGGCAGCTTTCCAGAATTTCTGGCGAATTTTCCAAATCAGCTCCTCCACGGCTTCGAACGCTGGTTATGTATACTTTTCTCAGAGGCCGAATATATCAATTTTATCGACCAACGTTAGTAGCAATTCAAAAGGTTGGAAACAGGAATTCTTTTTTGTTCGTGGCCCAGACTCTCCGCCTTCTTCGGATAATCCCGAGCCTATTCCACACCGATGGCCTGGGGCGAAGTCGTGGATCTATGGCAGACGACGTCTTAGGGGAAGTATGAGCAACGAGATCTCAGATGAATTCTTGCAATCCCTTCGAATCGACCTTCATCAGACTCATTTGATGACTCAAGAGGCAGTTTTGCGTTTGGCTGGGCTCAGATCGTGCTCTTTTCCTGCGCCTGAGATCAATTACGGAAAGGCTCAAATCACCCCAAATAACAATCCAGCCGAGCAACCTGGAAGGGTCGAAGGAGAGGTCAACCCTGCTGTTGCTCCCTCCACTTTAGGTGTGTCAAATTATCATATACATTTCGGTTTATCTTTCTATAACCAAAGCTAACTCCCTTGTATTTCACAGCTGGGATCGTTGATAAGTTCCGGACGTCGATAGTTGGTTCGGTTGTTGTTTCCTTTTCGAAGGTAACCAAGGTCGACCTCGTCATCAAAAATCAAAGGTTTCCCGAAAGGTTGTAAAATCCACTCCTGGGGTCGATACCACCGTGGTTTCGAACGCTATGGTGAGTTTTTCCAAACCTGCTATTGCGGGAACTTCCCAACCTCATGCTGCGATCGAGGGAACTTCCCAAATTCGAGCCTTCGATCTTCGGTCCGTTTTTCCAACCGGTTCTTCTGATCCGAATGAGGCAGGACTTAGCCATTATACCTTAAAAGAGGTCCGAGCTCAGGAGATACTGGAATCGAGAATGGCTCGTAAAAGAAGTAGCGACGCCCCTGAGTCTTCTAGAAGGGTGAAGCCTTTTGGTCGAGGACCGGGTCCGATCCAATGCCGGGCTGGCCATTCCGAGCCAGACCTGGCTGATTTCATAGAGGACCACCTTCAAGGACCAAGGGCAGCTGGATTCCCGGAGGATGGAACCATTGAGTCCGACTTGGGCCCTGATGGTGAACATGCAGTGGATAAGTCTCTTCGGATATTCATGGCCGGGAGATTTAAGGATGATAACACCGCGCTATTTCTTAAAAATGACTTCGAGATCGCGGGTGATTACGCCTATGCTCTCCAAAAGGTATATGAGTTTTCAAACATACTAATGTTCCCTCAAAACCTTTGCTTCGTCCTTAATATTTACTTTCTTCTTTAGGTCGGAGACTTATTCAATCATCAGGCTTACCGACTGGCAACATTAAACGAGGAGTCTCAGATGGCCCAAAATGCCCTTCACGATATCCTGAGGGAAGAGGCTACCAAGGCTGATGAGCTGAGGGATACTACGACTAAGTTATCTGAGGTCGATAAGGAGCTCGGGGAAGCTAAGAAAGACCTTGATGGAAAGAGAGCCCTCGAGGAAGAGGTAACCAAATTAAAATCGGATCTTGAGCAAGCTAAGGCATTATCCGAACAGGCGTATGCTCGAGGCCGAGAAGAAGGCAGACTTCCCGCAATAAGAGAATTTTTAAAGTCGCCCTTCCTCGATGCATTGGTCCGTTTGCGGTCAGGCAAAATTAATCAAGCCTTCTATTATAAAGGAATTCAGCATCTCTTTACTGCCGGAAGGGTTCAAGGCACCCTCGACCATTATCTTCCTTACATGGATCCATATAAGAACATTTACGGAAAAAATTATAAGGCTTCTTCTCTTCCTCCCAAGCTCGAAGGCTTAGCCGACCATGAGTTCGCTCCGTTCCCTGATGAATTCGGAGTGCCGATGCCGAACCCTGATGTGCTCGAGGTGCAATCTAAGGATGAAGACGTGGATATTGAAGGGGATTCCCGCGACCAGGAAGAGCAAGGCACTCCATCTTCCGAGTCAAGTAAATCTACAGCCGATGTCCAAAGTAATGATGAAGAAGAAGGTAGCTCAAGCAGTGGTGATTCCAATAGTTCGGAGGGCGACTCTAGTGAAGGGAATGAGAATGAGAGATCGGATAATGGTTCTGGCGTGAAGGAATCTAGCCGTTAATAATTACCATGTAATAGGATTTACTTAGCGAACTATTGTAATTGCAAATTTGTTTTTATAGTCTCCTGCCTTTTTTTATTTGGTGGATGCTTGAATTTACACTTTTCCCTTAATGCCATGTTTAACTTACTGCCAGTTTGACCATTTTGTTGAACTTTATAACGTCATTCTTGCATACTTGGTCACGTCATCGAATCTTTCTTGGGAGTGGTGATTTACCAATAAATGTAATTCGCATGATGCCGCGTCTCTTATAAATACTAAGGCCATTTTACCTTGCCTTTACGATAACATCATACACAGTGATCGGAGCTTCAGGAAATTATTACGGTCGAATAATTATCCGAAAGCCAAGAGATGAATGAAAATTCGAACGTTTCTATAATTTCTTCCGTGCCTTTCCCCAAACCCAATGATGGTAGAAATATAAAGAAAAAGAGACAAGCTCCGGTTAAGTCCATTACTTCCGATGAGCTGATCTTCCATGGAGGAGGTAAATCTTCGACTGTCGCCCTTTCTTCATGCTTGAAAACCAAGGGCTCAAACAAGAAAATTAAAAAGGTTTCTTTTGGGGAGGATGTATCTGTGCGCACATCTTTTCCTGTTCGGTCCGCGCCTTCGAAGGCTGCTGAGTCTTTCAATTTATTATTTCCTTCCGGCGTTTTTCCCTTTAAGAGGGACATAATTCGTTTCGACAACGTATCACACGAGAAATCCGATCTAAGCCTTCTTCAGGCCAATATCTCCTTCTCCGAGGCAATTTTATCAAAAGGAGAATATTCTTCGTTCTTGTTTCAGTCTGGGTCGGATTTTCTTGCCCGGGTAATTCTTGCTAATTTCCTTATCCTGGTTTTCTAGTTTCTTTATTTTTAGCCTTGATATGTCTTCTTATAAGTTCAGGCTGGCGAAGGCTTTTCTGGGCTCTATGCGTTGGCAAAGCGTGAGATCGAACAACGAGCTACCATTACTCTCGAGCTGGCCAGGAAGAAGGTTGAGCTGGATCGCGCACTGGAAGCTAATAGATGTTTTAAGGAGAAATTGTCTCAGGACAAGTTGAGCTCGGAATTAGAGAGACTCAAAGATATCTATGAACGTGAGAAGAAAAATTCCGAGCTTCGGGAGAGGGAAGCTTATACCCGCGGGTATGCTGATCGAAGTGCTGAAGTTTGAAAAATCCTTTCCGAGAATAATTTTGTTTAGTTGTATTAAGATTTCCCTTCGTTGTAACATAAGCTTGCTAAGATTTTTCTTTGTTATAACACAATCTTGTTGTAACAGTAATATTGTCGAAATCTTGTTCTTTCTTCCTTCCTCTCTCTCTTTTTTTTTTTTTTTTTTGGGAAGTGGGACGGGCAGAGCGTTTAATGCTCGTATCGTGGCCGTTCATCCCACCAGATCTACACCGTTGATGCTAAATTCCTCCTTCTATATATAGTTCCAAAATTAACTTCATATTTTTACTTGTCTGTAAATGTTTCATTCGATCGACATGGTTGTGTTTTTACTCCCATCGATCAACTCCATGTTCCACTTGATCTCTGCGATTAAAGTGTTCGAGATTCGAATTCGAACTTTCTTTCTCGTCCTCCTCATCGTCCCTATATGGGAAACAATTTCGACTAGGGTATCGACAGGCGAAAAGGATTGCGACTAGGGTACCGGCAGGCAACCTGCTTCTTTGGAGTCATCTTTCCTGAGATGGGTTAGAATTATAATATCCTATCGCTTCATCCGGTCGGTTAGTGGATTAGATATGCTTCCATCATCCCTTGACCGGATAATAGTCTTAGAGAGCTAGCGGGGGTCCGGTAGCAAGAATGCTGGAAAACTGTTTCCTCGCGGCTGGTTTATGGACGAAGGTCTTGGATTTACTACGAGTCTGGGAGGCAAGCTCCAATCTTGTTCCCCTGTTTTTCCTCATTTGGCTTCGAAGACCTCTAGCTTATTTGTAGCATTTGTAGTAGGATAGGAACAAATGTAACGTTTTTGAATTCGAATCTTCTTGTTGTATCTTTATCTCTGTATTTCGATGAATCATTTGTAATTGTTCGAACAGCTTATAAATGCAACTGTTTATCTTTATACTTCTCTTTTTCTATCTTTACTTTAATGGATCCTGATTTTGATCTTCTGCCATTTTGTTGTTCCATGATTTCTTTAACTTATGAGGAAAGTCGAAAACCTTAACGGAAATGAACTTTTATCCCCGTCACCTAATGATTCACGGTCTTGTAGCTTCATAGAACAACTTTCAAATAATACTACCTTTGTTGAACACAGAATTCTTGGGGATTCCCCAAGTTCGAAGGAATATTTTCCTTAGCTCGAATAATATTCTTGCCCTTTAATTCAATAATCGCGTAGAAGGGATGTGACAGATTTTCGATCGATCCTGATTATAATTTCGATCTAAGGGGCGTAGCAACGGCTTTCACCCTTAGTCATTTCAGAGCATTTCTAGCCCGAGGGTCGTAGCAACAACTTTCACCCATTTAATGATTTCGATCTAAGGGGCGTAGCAACGGTTTTCACCATTAGTCGTTTCAGAGCATTTTTAGCCCGAGGGTCGTAGCAACAGCTTTCACCCATTTAATAATTTCGATCTAAGGGGCGTAGCAACGGCTTTCACCCTTAGTCGTTTCAGAGCGTTTTTAGCTCGAGGGTCGTAGCAACAGCTTTCACCCATTTAATAATTTCGATCTAAGGGGCGTAGCAACGGCTTTCATCCTTAGTCGTTTCAGAGCGTTTTAAGCTCGAGGGTCGTAGCAACAACTTTCACCCATTTAATAATTTCGATCTAAGGGGCGTAGCAACGGCTTTCACCCTCTATCGTTTCAGAGCGTTTTTAGCTCGAGGGTCGTAGCAACAGCTTTCACCCATTTAATAATTTCGATCTAAGGGGCGTAGCAACGGCTTTCACCCTTAGTCGTTTCAGAGCGTTTTTAGCTCAAGGGTCGTCACCCAATTTTTCCGATCCAAGGGGCGTAGCAACGGCTTTCACCCTTGGTTTATTTTCGAGGGTCGTAGCAATAGCTTTCACCCGTTTAATAGTTGATGGAAAACAATAAAGATTGATAATAGATGAATAGAGATCGAGAATATCCAGAATATGACGAATAAATAATTATTTTGGCGAAATGAACTTTCATTGAATAGATAACTCAATCGAAATAAACTTTCATTGAACACATAGTTTTCTTAATCATGAGAAACAAAGAAACAGAACGAGATGACTAAATAGTAGTCGCCTAGAATTTAACTATCCTTCTTCATCTTCCATAATATCTTCTCAAATTAATAGCATTCCACGCTCAAGGTAGGACCTCTCCATTAGGATGAGCAATTTTGTAAGAACCTTTCTTTCCAACCTCAACGATCACAAAGGGGCCATCCCAATTAGGTTGAAGTTTTCCAACATGCTTCGACACTTCCACTTTCTTTAGCACTAAATCTCCCATTTTGAATGTTCGGATTCAAACGTTTCGATTATAAGATTTTTCCATGCTAGACTTGGTAGATTGAATTTTCAACTTTGCACGGTCCCTTTCGACCCATAAACCAGACTGAATGGAGTTTCTCCTGTTGCAGCTTTAACAGTAGTTCTATTGGCCCACAAAACTCCTGGCAGTTCGTCGAGCCATTTTCCCCTTGCCTCAGATAGACGTTTTTCCAGAGATCGAACGATCTCTCTGTTCACGACTTCAGTTTGTCCATTAGCTTGAGGATGCCCCACTGATGCGAAATTCTGCTGTATTCCGAACTTTTCGCACCATTCTGTGATTCTTTTCCCGGTGAACTACGTTCCATTATCAGATATTAAGATCCTGGGAATCCCAAACCTGCAGACAATATTTTTCCATAAGAAATTAATAACTTGGAATTGAGTGATCTTTGTCAAAGCAACGCATTCGACCCATTTGCTGAAATATTCTACTGCAACCAATACATAATTTTTCCGGGCTCTTGCTGTTGGAAAAGGCCCAACAATATCAATGCCCCATTTATCAAAAGGCCAACAAATCTGAATAGAGTGCATATGTTCGGCCAGTTGGTGGATCAAATTCGAATGAATTTGACAATGGTGGCATTTCTTCACATAATCAACAGAATCAGAGAAAAGAGTAGGCCAATAATATCCTGACCTCGAGCATTTAAGAGCTAATGCCCGAGCACCGCAATGACTTACTGCCTCTCCCTCGTGAACTTCTTTTAAAATAGCATTATAGTGCATTTCGGAGATACATTTTAATAAAATTCCAGAAGAAGATCTTTTATAGAGTTGATTATCAACTAGAGTGAACGATGGCGCTCGGTATTTGATCCTTCGAGCTTCGTTTGAGTTTTCTGGAAGCTTCCCTTCTTTGAGATAGGCAATAAGAGGGTCGATCCAAGAGATCCTCGGCTCATCGATTTCCATGATATCGACTGAGGGAGTCACATCCAGTTTGATAGCAGACATATTCGATAATAGCCATGTGATTATCCTTTTATTCTTCCCATCGGTCAGTCCTGTGAACTTCGATAATAGATCTGCCCATAGATTTTCCTCAGATGGTATAGGTTGAATATCAAACTTGTCGAATTCAGAGATCAACTTTTTTGTCTTGTTCAAATATTTGATCATATTGAACTCCCTGGCCTCGTAAGTGCCTTTCACCTGTCTATGAACGAGTTCAGAATCTGTTAACAAAACAATTAATTTTACCTTTGCCTTTATGGCCATTTCTAATCCAGCGATCAGGGCTTCATATTCCGCTTCGTTGTTAGTAACGACGAAGTCCAAAGTGATAGCATAACTCAAGTCTTCACCATTGGGTCCTTGAAAATGAATTCCTGCTCCACCTCCTTCCCTGGTTGAGGAACCATCCACATGCATCAGCCAGACCTGATCTTCGGCTTTTTTGACCATTCTTACCTCGGAGATCGCTCCTACTTCCACATTCGATAGGCCTGTTGACTCAACTACGAAGTCAGCTAATACCTGGGCCTTTATAGCGACCCGTGGTTGATATTCAATCTCGAATTGATCCAGCTCGACCGCCCACTTTATCAATCTGCCTGATGCTTCTGGCTTTGATAGGACCTGTCTCAGAGGTTGATTCGTTAAAACGATGATCTTGTATGTCTGAAAATAAGGCCTTAACCTTCGTGCAGCTACCACCAAGCCAAGCACGAATTTTTCAATCTCCATGTAATTTTTCTCAGCACCCTGCAATAACTTGCTCAAATAGTAAACTGGTTTATGCTCAGACTTATCGAGCTTTACCAAAACCGAGCTAATAGCCTCTTCCGACACGGCTATGTATAAATATAGAGGTTCTCCATCGGATGGCTTGGCTAACATTGGTGGTGAGGTTAAGTATGCTTTCAAGTCTTCGAAAGCTTCGTCACATTCTGCATTCCACTCAAAGTTCTTAGATTTACGCAATAGTTTGAAGAATGGTAAACTCTTGTCAGCAGATCGTGAGATGAATCTATTCAACGAAATAATCTTCCCTATCAAGCTTTGGACATCTGAGAGCTTTCTTGGTGGTTGTAGATCGGTAATTGCTCAAATTTTTTCGGGGTTGGCTTCGATGCCTCTTTCGTGGACGAGATATCCGAGGAACTTTCCCGATCGCACACCAAAAGTGCACTTGGCAGGATTCAACTTCATTCCATATTTCCTTAAAATTCCAAAACATCGATCAAGATGGTTGATGTGGTCCTCCTCTGTCATACTCTTCACGAGCATGTCGTCTACATAGACTTCCATGATTTCCCCTATCAAATATTTAAACATCATATTGACTAACCTTTGATAGGTTGCGCCCGCATTCCTTAAGCCAAAAGGCATGACAATGAAGCAGTAGACTCCTCGCTCGGTGATGAACGCTGTTTTATCCTGGTCTCTTTCGTTCATAAAAATCTGATAAAATCCTTGGAAAGCATCCATCATACTAAAAAATACAAACCTCGCGGTGGAATCTACAAGCATATCGATCCGAGGTAACGGATAAGGATCTCTTGGGCATAATTTGTTTAGGTCTGTAAAGTCGTTACACATTCTCCATTTGTTTTCAATCTTTTTGCCCTTAGAAACTAGGACCATATTACACAACCACTCTGTGAACTTTATTTCCCTGATCTGGCCCACTGCTAACAATCTATCGACCTCTGCGTTGATTATTTTGTCCTTTTCGCGACCATGATTGCGCTTCTTTTGCCTTACAGGTTTTGCCTTTGGATCGATGTTCAATGAATGTGTTATCACCCGTGGGTCAATTCCAACTATATCATCTGAACTCCAGGCAAAAACGTCCACATTTCTTTGTAAAAATTCAACGAGCATGGTTTCCATGCCCTCGCTTAACTCTGTTCCGATTTTGGTGAATTTCTCAGGGGATCCAGGAACTAAAGTTACTTTTTTGTGGCCGGGTGCTTGCACACTCATGTAAACATTTTTCCCTTTCTTTCCTTGTATTTTCTCGTAGTCGGGAATCGATGATTTTGCGCCAGACTCCAATTCAGTCATTTTCCTCTTAATCGGGAGCTCGGGCTCCACTTTCTTTTTAATGCTTAAAGATGAATTATAGCATTCCCAGGCCATGTATTGGTCGTTCCTCATTTCTCCTACCCCTCCCTCGGTCGGGAACTTTATCTTTTGGTGATAGGTAGATACGACTGCTTTGAAGATATTTAGAGCTGGTCTCCCTAATATGGCATTGTAAGCGAACGACGTATCTACCACTAGGAATTTGATCATCCTTGTTACATTCTTTGGCTTGCTTCCTAGAGTCGTGCTCAAGAGAATGGTCCCAAGCGGGACGATCTCCGATCCCCCAAAACCAACCAAAGGAGTGGTTACTCGATCCAGATGCGGGTGACAAAGGTTCATCCTTGTGAGAGCTTCCGAAGAGATAATGTTTGCCGAGCTTCCATTATCGACCAGCACTCTCTTGACCTCAAAATTAGCGATTTTCAATGTCAACACCATGGAAAAATCTGGATCGTCTTCGTTTGTATCCTAATTAACGTCCGAAGGTCGATCAGACTCACTGAAACTTATAACTTGATTTTCCATGGAGGGAAACTCCAAGGATAGAATTTCCCTCTTTGTAGAGACCCCAGTCCTTATCGATCTCAACGTTCTTTTTCTAGCATTTCTGCTATCTCCTTCTGCTGGTCCGCCAGCAATCATGTTTATCACTCCGTTTGACCGCTTTTCCGTCTGATTTCGAATCTGCTTCTGTTGAGTATTAAACTTCCGCGGGCTCCTGGACCTATAACGATTGTTATAGTTGCCTCCTTTGACAAATTCTTTGAGTTTTCCTTGTGCAATTAGTTTTTCTATCTCGACTTTCAGTTGGTAATAGTTTTCGGTGCTGTGCCCTCGAGCTCGGTGGTATCGACAGTATTGGTCATAACCCAGTGCCCCTGGCCTAGCTTGAGTAATCCTTTGAGCCTCGGGAATCAAATTTCCTTCTTCTAACACAGTTAACACCTCTTCCTTTGAACTGTTAAGTTCGGTAAACTGAATTTTTCCCGGTCTTGGAGGTCGAGCTCGTTCATAGGGAGGTCCATAGGAATTCGACCCTTGGGGCGGCATATGTGGCTTATAAGTGTTGATTCGTTGCCAAACAGACCCTCTGGTTGATCCTCCGTAATCACCAGGCTTTGGGATAGGAGCCCGATCTTGTTTCTTGTTAAGAGGAAGTTTCACAGTGTGCGAGCTTTTTAACTTATTCATTTCTTCCTGAATCATGTATTTCTCCTCGATCTCCATAATTCGCTCGAAGGATTTCGGTTGTTTTCTGCACAAGGCGTTTCCGACCTGAGTGCTCCTTGTCAGCTCGAACATTAACGAGGACAAATATTCGATCTGCGGAGTGTCAACTTTGAGAAGTTCGATACTTAACCTCGCTAACCATTATCTCAACGTTTCTCCTTCCAATTGTTTTACGGTCCCCAAATGATTTGCTGGTAACCTCGGTTTTCTTTGACTAGCAAATTGGTGTTTTAGTTTGTCACAAAATTCCTCGAAGGAAAATATGGAGTTAGGTGGCAACTTCCCGAACCAATCGAGGGCAATTCCCTCGAAGGTAGTAACCATGATCTTGCAACAAAAGTCCTCAGAATGTCCGTATAAGTTCATCACATTAATAAAGCTGTTGATGTGTTCCCCAAGGTCGGTAGTCCCGTTATACCGTGGCAGCCTGGTCGATACTGTTTCCGCGTTTCGAGCTTCACGTATTTCTTGACAGAACGGCGAACAACGCATGATACTGTTCGAAACCTCCCTATCTCGTAGATTCTCTCTATTCGGAACATTTCCTGCTTGTCTGTCAACATAATGGCCGCGAGGAATTCCTATCAGCGTATCTTCCTTCTCCAACTCCTTAGCTACTCTCTCTTGCACTATCCTTTCCAGTTCGGAATCAGTAATTCTTTTGTAGGTCGATTTTTTGCCTCTGACAGCACCAGAAGGGTGACTTTCCCCTACTATTGAATCCTCCACATCATGTACTGATTTTGGCGGAATTTCTGATCGGGCGTTGATTTTCGATGGCACACCCCGAGGAGGGTTTGTTGCTGGCGCGTGCGATATAGATCGCAGTACACTGTTCTCCCTCTGGATGTTCGAAGATGGTATTTCAGGTCTTCCATGAACTGTTGGTTGATCTACAGGTGATTGATCAGCCCTTCCCCTGTTCAGAAATTCCCTACACATCGTGCCTATGATGGACCTTAGATCTCCAACGGTTGTGTGAATTGGGACATTATCCTGCGGAACAACCGGTGGAACCTATGGTTGTTGAGCCGCACGCGACAGATTATCGGGCTCATTATTGACCGAATTCTATGCTCCTGCTGCATGGGAAGGTTCTCCCCGGTTATATGTATTCCTCCTCGTAGTAGGCATATTTCGATCTAATACTCGAATAAGGCCCCACGGTGGGCACCAATTGATCTTATGCATTTTTGCTTGTTCGACCTGGGTGGTGTAAAATGTCGTGCTAATGTTTGTAAACAGAAGTAAAAGATCAATAGTATTGTATTCGGAATGATTGAGTATATATTACAAGTATGGAGAGTCCTATCCGAGCATTACTGGATGCCGTACAAGCTAGAGGGTGAAATACATATAAAGTAGTCTATACTATACTTCCTAAGTAGTTCCGAGCAGCAGCCTCGGAGGAAGAGCACCTGGGAAGTTGTGTCCCGTCGTCATAAATGCTTGAGGTATTTATAGCTGAGATCTGGAACCAGGTGAACCACCCACATATGTGCATTTCTCAGCCCACGAGCCTGGGCAATAGCTCGGCCCAACAGTGATTTTGGACCCTAAGCTTCCTTTATAGAATCAGCGTAGGGTTCTTGAGCTTTGGGCTCGAATTTATACTCATGAAATCGAGATTGGTGAATTTCGACCTTGCTAGACCGTAGTAATGCTGAATCCAAGTTACCCCTCATCATCATTGTCTCTTTGTTTGGCTAAAAGAGGGGGTGACACAAGGTAGGCCTTCAATTGGTCGAATGATCGATCGCATTCCTCTGACCACTCGAACTTCTTTGCATTCCTCATGATTTTGAAAAAAGGAATGCTCTTATCAGCTGAACGGGATATGAATCGATTAAGTGACGTGATCTTTCCAACCAGCTTTTGTACTTCATTTAGATTTCGGGGAGCCTTTAGATCCATTATCGCTTGTATTTTCTTTAGGTTAGCTTCAATGCCCCTCTCATTTACCAAATAGCCGAGGAACTTTCCGATCTGACTCCAAACGTGCACTTGGCGGGGTTGAGATTCATTCCATATTTCCTCATTATATCGAATGCTTGTCTGATGTGTACCAAATGATCTTCTTCGTTTAGGCTTTTGACTAGAATATCATCTACGTAAACTTCCATCGATTTTCCCAACAAGGTTTCGAACATTTTATTTACTAACCTTTGATGTGTTGCACCGGCATTTCGTAGTCCAAATGGCATTACTTTGAAGAAATAAACGCCCATATCTGTGATGAATGCTCTCTTCTCCTGATCTTCCAGGGCCATAAAGATTTGGTAAAAACCTTGGAAAGCATCCATCATGCTCAAAATTGTGCATCCTGCCGTGGAGTCAACTAGGGAGTCGATTCTAGGGAGAGGATATGTGTCTCTCGGACATAGCCTGTTGAGGTCCGTGAAGTCGTTGCACATTCTCCACTTTTCGCCACCTTTGGATACTAAGACAACATTGCACAACCATTCCATGAATTGTATTTCGGCGATGTAGTCGGCATCAAAAAGTTTCTTTACTTCTTCTTTTATAATCCTGTTTCTTTCTGGCCCAAAGTTTCTTTTCATTTGTCTCGCCGGACGAGATGATGGATCGATATTGAGTCTATGAACTATGATATTTTGGTCTATTCCATGTAGGTCAGTGGTAGACCAAGCAAAGACGTCCACATTTCCCTCAAAAATTCGATCAGTTGAGTCTCCAACCCTTTAAAGAGTTGAGTTCCTATTCTCGTTGTTTTTTATGATTCCCCTGGTATTAGTTCGATCGATTTGTGCCCTTCTGAAGGCTCAATTCTTTCTAATTTTCTCTTTTTCAAGTTCGTTTCTTCTTGCTTATCCGTCTTCAATGTCGAATCCAATTTGACCATTTTATCGACGTCGATGGGGGCTAATGGATTGGTTAGTCTCTCTGTTTCCAACCCTAAGTTCTTGGAGTGGGTTTCTTCTTTCTTACTTTGTTTATCGAGAGAAACCGTATAGCAATTCCATCATTCCTGTAAGTTTCCCTGGACTTCCCCTACTCCATTAGTCGTCGGGAACTTCATCTTTTGATGGTAGGTGGATATGACGGCTTGGAAGTTGTTCAGAGCAGGTCTTCCCAATATGACATTGTAGGCACAAGGTGCGTTGACAACTAAGAATTTGACCATCCTGATTTTCGAATTGCCTGTATCTCCTAAGGCGAGCGACAAGGTTAGTGTCCCCTTAGGAATGACTTGGGCTCCTCCGAAACCAACAAGTGGTGTGGCGACAGTTTCCAAGGGGGTAGGACTGAGGTCCATCCTTTCCAATGCATCTAAGAAGAGAATATTCGCTGAGCTTCCTGAGTCGATAAGGATTCTTTTGACTGTAGCTCCAGCGATTTGCGCCGTAATTACCATCGGACAATCCGGGACGTCTTGGTTGTTGAATGACACAAAATCAGGCTGGAGATCTGACTCATCGAATCCTATCATTTTGCTTCGCGTGGTTGGTTGTATCGAAAATATCTCTTTTCGGTCATTCTGATTTTTGTCTCTGAAGGCTCGAGAGACACTCCTCCTTGAATTCTTACTATCTCCTCCAGCAGGTCATCCTGAAATCATATTGACAATTGTTCCTGGCTGAGCTCTTCTAGGTTGCTCCCCTCTGTTATCCTGGTTCGGATCTCTTCTCAGGGGAGATCTCGACCGTGATCGATTGTGATCTGATCAGTTTCTGTCATGTTCATTCCTTGGTACCTTTACATATCCAGTTAAGTGTCCTTCTGATATTAATCTTTCAATTTCGTCCCTAAGTTGATAGCAATCATCAGTGTCGTGCCCCCTTTGCCGATGAAATCGGCAATACTTTTTTAAGCTTGGGCTATCCTTGATAGAAGTCGGTCTTCTCAGCAAGTTCTTATCTTGTATGGCGAACAAGATTTCAGATCTGAGTTTTTGGAGAGGAGTGTAATTATCGTAGTATTCTTTATTCGACCTCCCAGCCTCTTGTCTAGCTGTATTATAATTTCTCTCTCCTCTGTATCCCTTTTTGTTTCTGCCTTCGTTATATCGGTGGTTCGGGGCCCTTTCCATAGGTCGATCCGCGGCAATAACTGGTTGTCTCTCCTCTGGTTTCGCTAAACCAAATAAGGTTCCTCTCAACTTAGTCATTTCTTCCCCATTCATGTATTGGTTGGCCATTTCCATCAGCTTCTCGTATGTCAAGGGGTTTTCCCTGACTATGGCACTAGCGAATCCCTTGTTCAGAGTGCTCTGAAATAAGACGGTAAGTAAGAAGTCCACTCTTGGCATCTCGACCTTCAGTAGCTCATTGTTAAATCTTCCCATAAAGTTTCTAAAAGTTTCGTCCGGCCTATGTACGATAGAATACAGATGATTCGCTGGGGGTCTGACAGCTCTCTTGCTACCAAACTGACTCATGAACATGTTGCAAAGTTGGTCATAATCAAAGATAGATTTTTCCTCCAGCCTTCCAAACCAAGATTGATCCATCCCCGACAACGTGGTCGAGAAGGCTTTTGCGGCCACGTTGTCTGATGATTTAACCGGATTTCGTCGGGTTAATTGAATATCAGTGAATTTGTGATATCGGGGGGGTTTTCGATATTTATATATATTTTGTAGGGCTCTGTTACTTTATTCCGGATGGATCGATTACAAAGAAAAGCAATATTTAAGAACAAGAAGTAAAACCACAAACAAAGCTAAGAACACACCGATATGGAGATCAAAAGCTAAGAATAATATTGAATCTTATTCAGTTGTGCTGTCGTAAGCAGTGTATAATCATGTATTCATGGAGTTGAGGGATTTCGTAATTGTCTAATACAATGATTAACTAGGTATTTATATAATGTTAAACCTAGCGTTACAAGGAAACATAGTCCTAATAGGACTCGGCCCAAATATCCTTCTTGGGTCCGGAGTATTGTCTTTTGATCGAAAAGAGCAGTATTCGGCCTGGTCGATGAGACGATCTTGAACAGCCTGATTTGGTCGAACCGATCTCAAGTTCTTTAGTCGATCGTACAGTATGTAGGGTGCGAAATAGCCCCCATCAGTACTCCCTCACTTCTTCGAGCGTATAGATAATAGAAGCTCGTAGAAGTAGATAAATCTTCACGACCGTTTGTTTTCTATGAATGGAGCCTCGTTAAAAACCTTTCTTAAGAAAAAACCCTGTGGGAAAAAATCTTAAGTAAGGAAAAGAGTGCTACATATCATAGATAGTCGTCTTCTCTGTCGATCATGAATCGCCACGCGTCTATTCAGGAGGCTTTTTATATCCTACCGTTTTTGGCGGGAATATGATTAGCTGCGATGAGTTCGAAACGTCTTTTCTCATCTCATTATAAATAGGTGACTCTTGAGTTCGCCATTTTTCCTTTATACTTCCTTATAATCCGTAGTCATTTTCCTGCTTAGTCGTTCATCACATAAAATTTTTCCTTTTATCGAGCTTCATTTTCCGAGAACCAGAATATATGGCTTCTGTAAGAAGATCTTCTTCTAGAGAGATCGTCGCCCCCGATAACGAGGAGGAGTTGCATCCTAGTCTTTTGAGCGAACAATCTACAGTATCTGACTTCGTCGTCCCTGTAGAAGATACCTTCAAGGTACGAATCCTTACTGAGGCGGATGTAGCGGCCCGAGCCAAAAAGGGCAAAGGTACTGTTCCTCAGATTTCTGAACCAATTGAGGACGTTGCTTGTGCATATACAGTGGAAACATTTCCGGAGGTTGTGAATAATTATACCAAATATTTTCCGGATGGTTCTGAGATAATTCTTCCTTCCCCTTCTGATAGGGTCACATCTCCACCGGAGGGATGTCGAGCTTTTTATTCGGCTCACTTCAATAGCGGACTGCGTCTTCCTTTGTCTCCCCTTTTTCTCGAAGTCTTGAAAACTTTCACTGTGTGCTTGACACAGCTGGTTCCAAATTCCGTTGCTTTTGTGGTTTGCTTTTCTGTTTTGATGATCGCAAAGGGGTTTAAACCTTCTTTTCGTAATTTTACGCAACTTTTCCGCTTCAATATTTCTAGTTCTTCGAATCGTGGATACTTCTTCGCTAGTCAGCGGCCTAGTCGAGCGATCTTTGACGCCCCTGTTTCTAGTAATCCTTCATGGAAATCTCACTTTTTCTTTGTTCGTCCTCCGTCTAATCTTTGCTTGGCGGATGGTTCGACCGTGCCTTTTTCATGGGATCATGGTTCCAGTTGGATTCCTGGAGGTCGCTTACCAACTGGCGAACTAGTTCCTGACGATGCTCAGTTTATCGCTGAGATCTCCGAAATGCGTGCAAACAAATATCAAAGTGCTCTTCTGATCGGGGAAGCTTTCCTTCGTAAGGCGGGGTTAAGTGTTCATAACTTTCCCATCAGTTCATCATCTGAACTTCTTGGTTAGTACTTTGTTTTAGCTTAGTGTTGTGATGATACCGTTTATAGGGAAGAAAAATAACTTATAATTTATTTCTTTTTCAGCCGATATGGTAGAAAACTCTCGACATTCTTCGAAGGGAAAAATGGTGCTGTCGAAATCTTCCAAATCCGTAGAGAACGTCCCTATCGAGCAGAGAGCGTCACGAAAAAGGAAGTTGGAGTTGGGTCATGAATCTGAGGAGAATAGAGAGGAATCTCCAGATTCTCCTCATGAGTCCCCTATTCGTCATGGCACGGGATCCGGTTATCCTCCTCTTCAGCTTAGAACATCTTTGGGTGTTCGAGGATGTCGCACCTGGTCGATGCCTCATCCTGCTAATGATCCAGTTGATAGAAAGAGGAGCTATTACGGACGCTCTGGTAACGATCTTTCTTTAGTTGGAGATAAGCATCCAAAACCTACTCTTGTCGAAATGATCGAGGATCATTTAGAGGGAAGGAGGGCCGCTGGTTATTCCGAGAAGGACTCTTTTATTCATGATGATAATGAGAACGCGGTCGATAAGGCAACCCGTGTTCTTTTGTCTGGTGTTTTTACTCGCGATCTGAATAAGCTTCTTCATAAGGATCCTCTGGAGAAATTCCAGCGAGCTTCTCTTTATGCTGAAAAGGTGATATCCTTTTCCTTTGATCATACTAACAGATAATTTTAAGGGTCTTCCTTAATTTACTAATCCATCTCTTTTTCTTGCTCTCTTTGTTCTTCCAGACTAAAACTTGTCTTGCGTCATACGCCTATGAAAATGCACTTTGGAAACAACAGTGCGAGTTCCTGAAGAGAAGAATAAAGCTTTACTTCATAAATCCTCCGGGTCAGAGGTTGGTCCCTCAACATCTTCTTCCGTTCCCGTCGTAGAGACTCGTGCTACCGGGACTGAAGATCAAGAAATAATAAACAGGGTGATGGAGGTTTCTCGTGCTCAAGAGCAGGCCAATCAAATGGCTAGAAAGTTAGAGGAATTCCAGTTACAGAGCACGGCTCGAATTAGTGAGCTTGAATCTCAAGTGTCAAGCCTTGAAACTTCTTTAGAGGAGTACGAAAAGGATGTCCACTTAGTGGACTTAGGGATCGATACGGTAGGAATCCTGACGAAAGAGTCGTTCGTGAATTCCTTAATTCTCCTGTTCATACGGCGTTGGTTTATCGGATGGTCGGTCCTCTTCTTGAAAATACTTTTAAGAAGGCGATTCATCAGCTGGTCGCCTTAGAGATGATCGACGACCGTCGAAAGGAGTATTTTAAGGCTGCTCACATTCGGTTGAATCGCTATGGTGAAATTTATTCTTCTTCCGAGGTTCCAGATGTTGTATATCAAGGTTTTCCTTTGGCTCACCTTGTCGAAGAATTTGGAAATCCATTGCCGATTCCTCCTTCTGATGTTAACGAGGAGCTCGATAATACTTTTATTGATCCCGAAGTCGAAGAAGAAGAGGAAGATGATATTGGCATGACTGAGGACGTCGGTAGTGATCAGAGAATTCCGGATAGCGAGCAGGCTTCTTAAAATAGTGATTTTTTGAAATAATCATTGTAACTATTTACTCGTAGGTTTTAATTGTAATTTTACCTTTTCTTCTCTTTGTACGCTAAACGTCTCGTATTCTGTCAGTCGTGTCTTTTCACATTCGCCGTAATAATTCAGACAAGTCATTAAATTTGCCGTAATCATTATGTGTGTGTCTTTTCAAATTCTAGCGTTTGCTCCAAGGTCAGTTTTTCTGTTTCGCGCCCTTTCTTTAGGTCTGTTGCGTCCTTTCGTGTAGTATAAATACGAAAGGTAAAAACTTGACTTATTTTTTACCGATATACTCCTCTCTTAACAGAATACTCTTTCTTTTGCTAGTCGATAAACTTTCTCGATATTAATTTATATTTTTCCATAATCCGATCATGAGTAACCTTTTTGGTAATACTTCGAAACGACCTTCTCGTGAGGGCGCTAGAGATAATAGATCCAAAAAACTTCGAAGAGATGGGCCGTCGATGGAGCCTCCTCGTTCATCCCCAATAATTAGGTCGGAGATTGATACTCGCGTTATTGCCTCCGAACCTTTTTCTGTAGTAAACTCGTCGTTTTCAGAACCAATCTTTTCTTCTTCCACTCAAATAGGGAGCATGCCTTCCCCTGGTCGGATAGCTTTTGGCGATATGTCCAACGAGGAACCGAACTACACTATACCTGTTACTTCAAGTGCTTCTTCCTTCGAGCATGTTTTTCATGGAGAGAATTTTGCTGTTTCCCTTCCTTTGTCTACTTCTACTGCCCCAATCGCCAGCGGAGGGCAAGCTGGTGATGATTTTTTTGTCAATCCTTCCGTAACACAATCTATTGTGCAGGATTGTCCTGAATATTTGTTTCATGATACCACTGTAATGACTACTTCTTTTGAATCGGGAGGACCTTCTGGAGGTCGGACCGGCTCCAGGTCTGGTCGTCGAACCGTTATTTCTGCTTCGGGCAAGGAGACCTCCGTTAGCCCCGACGAGAGGGGATCTCCTCGTCTGTTAGATGATCGATGTATCTTTGAGCAAGTCAAGGATATTATGTTGTCAGAGACTCCTCGTTCTGATGGTGTCCCTTCCAATAGTGAATTGCCTGGCTCAGTTGAGCCTGATGCTTTGTCTTGGGATCTGGGTTTAAGCACTATTTTGCCTGGTGAGCTGAAGAAGCTTGAGGGTGCTTCCAACGTACGCCTTGTTCAATCGCTGGTGAAGATATGTGAACAGGTGGGCGAATCTTTTCATTATTTCATTTGTTTTAATTTTTGACTTCCTTCTTACGTAAGGATTGTTTTCTTTTTTCCAGGGTAAGTACTTTGCACTCCAGCTGGGTGTGCAAAACGATGAACTGTGGAGAAGTAAAGGTGCTTATCAACGTCGTTTGGAGTCGGAGTTGGCGAAGGTTGCTGGGCAGTCTCTCGAACTGCAGCTTGCCAATGATGATTTGAAAAAATTGCAGGAGGAAAAGTCCGTCTGGGAGAAAGAGAAAAGTGACTTGGTTCAGGCTGCTGCCTTAGCGGAGGAGTCTCAACGGCGGTCCTATGAGGAAGGATATGACGCTGGTTATCTAAAGCGTCAAGAAGAGTTGATGGCTTTTGCTGGGAACTTGACTCCTCGGAGGACTGTTTCCAGTAGTCGACCTGCTGAGCGTTCTTCTCAGTAATCCTTGTTCGACCTGGCAGGCCTTGGACTGTCTTTTTTTTTTTTTTTTTTTTTTGGTTGCCCGACTTTTGTACATTTGTTCGGGCTAAAATTTTTGTAATGGGAGAAATACTAAATTGGAAATTATGACCTTTTTGTAGGCAGATTCTTGCCTTGACCAATTTTCTTCTGTAGATATACTTTGTTATGCTCGTTCTTCCTTTGTGCATAAATATAATGTTTGCTTCTGCAAATCAAGTCTTTGTATAATGTTTGCTTCTGCAAATCAAGTCTTTTGTTGATCATACCCAGTATACTCCTTTGGATTACATGCACCAGCATGTTTTACGTCATGATTTAGACAATAGGTTATTCATATCGATCATAGTCGTTAAGGAACGCTCATCATCTTGGTCGATCTTCAATCTATGCCTTATACTTTTGTCTTTTTGTGATCTAAATCTTATATAAGGAGGCTATTGTCCCTTTTGTTGAATTCCGCTTTTTTCTTTACATCGAACTAAGGAAAAATATCCCTTTCAGTCTCTTCCAAACCTTTATGTTTCCCAGCATTAACTTTGAACTATATGTTCCTTGGTTAGTGTACCATTATATCACTTTCTTGATATGGGAGGAATTGGAAAATGTAGGGGTTTTAGCCAGATCTACCCTGTTCAGACCTCCTTAAGCAATTCTTTGGTATGTTAGGCAGTGACGTCTTTGCCGTTTTGAATAAGGAGGACTATTCTCCTGATTTCTTATGTCAAATATCTTGGACTCCAAAGGAGTTCTTGTATGGCTTAGTTACTGGTTACCCGTATGAGGTATAAGGCAGTTACGGCCCTCGCATGGTGGAGGGTTTCATCTTTTACCTTTTGTCGAGCAAGTGATCTTTTCACGACGATCTTAAATCTCATAATCAATCAACCATCATGTATGATCGTACCGGTCTATATGGTCCGGGTTTCTTCTAGGTTTGCATGTGTTATTCGGGTGATCGCTTCGATCCACGACCTTTTTTATTGCCGACCAGTTGAGGCGATTTAGATAGTGCCGTTCCAACTTATTTGCATTTATTACGGGGAGTCAAAGGGTCGTATCCATGTCCGTCGATCAAATACACTTTCAGCCGTTGGATCCCTTAGATCTACCCCTATAAATAGGGGGTGGTTTGCATTCTTTATTTGCAATTTCTCAAAAAGGATGGAGATCTCAGATTCCTTAGATTTTATTCTGCCCTCTGATCCCATTGTCTTCAAAAAATCACATTATCAGGATTTGTTTATTCAAAATAGTGAAATCGTTCCCAGTCTTGTATTGACGGGTCCCATGTCAGCCCTACCTTGTATCGACGGGTCCCATGAGATCTCTGCATTGGTCTTCATCATCTTAGAGGTCCGTGGTTTCTTGTTTGCACATGGAGGGTTCATACTTGCCAGTCATCCCCGCTCTTGGATGTTACCTCAGGGGTGATGGACCATCGGGGTGGCTGGTAAACTTACCGTTTCACGACGGTCCCGAAGAGATGCTGCTTTAGGATAAAATGTTTTATAGATAATGTAAAAGCAGTATCTTCTTGTGGGTGAATGAGTATTGCCAGTTATCTGGCTGGTAATGTTCATTTCGTCTGGAAGAACACTTGATCTTCAGAGCCTAGCCATCGAACTAAAGAAGTCGACCATCCTGAGCAGCATGCTTCTTAGGTGGTTCATTATAATCGACGAGGTACTAGGGAGGAGATTGGTGTTTCCGTGGACATTGTCGTGAAGACAGCCGATCCTATAGGATCATTTTAGCTAAATCATTGTAACGATCTTTAAGTAGCATGTAGATCTTTGTAACGTAGGATTTTTGTACGTAACTGATTCGATGAATAAAATATTACTTTTATCCCTTACATCTTCCTTGTCGTTAATTCTGCCATAATTTTTATTTAAAAGCAGCAAATTTCCGAACAGACGGATTCATATGTAGTTTATCTTCAAACGTTCAGGAGTATTAGCAGATCATTTAGATCGTTAGGAACAGATCAAGGAGTGTTTATTGAGCGGATCAATGTTCACTCAACTTGTCATAATTTAGAATTAGGTTTTTATCACCTAAAATCTTTTTGATCGCTATAGATTTATCGAGGAGTTTTTATCGAGCGGATCAATTTATACTCAACTCGTTTGTTTAGACTTAGATTGAGGAGTGTTTATTGAGCGGATCAATGTATACTCAACTCTTTTTTGATTAGACTTAGGTTTTTAACCCAAAGGCCTTTTAATCGTCATAAATCGTTGAAAATATATCGAAGAGTTTGTATTGAGCGGATCAATGTTTACTCAACTCTTTTGTAATTAGACTTAGGTTTTCAACCCAAAAGTCTTTTTTGATCGTTGAATATTTAACGAGGAGTGTTTATTGAGCGGATCAATGTATACTCGACTCGTTTTTAATTTAGACTTAGGTTTTTAACACAAAAGTCTTTTTTGATCGTTGAATATTTAACGAGGAGTGTTTATTGAGCGGATCAATGTATACTCGACTCGTTTTTAATTTATACTTAGGTTTTTAACCCAAAAGTCTTTTTGATCGCTGATATATATCGAGGAGTTTTTATTGAGCGGATCAATGTTTACTCGACTCGTTTTTAATTTAGACTTAGGTTTTTAGTACCTGAAAGTCTTTTTGATATATCGAGGAGCTTTTTATTGAGCGGATCAATGTTTACTCGCCTCGTTTTTAATTTAGACTTAGGTTTTTAACCAAAAAGTCTTTTTAATCGTTGAATATCGGACGAGGAGTCTTTATTGAGCGGATCAATGTATACTCGACTCGCTTTTGATAGTCGGAATGAGGAGTGTGTATTGAGCGGATCAATGTATACTCGACTCATTATAATTTAAACTTAGGTTTACCACCAAAAAGTCTTTAGGTCGATGAGACTGAGCGAGGAGTTTTTATTGAGCGGATCAATGTATACTCGACTCGTTTCGTTCTAATTTCCATCAACATGATAGTGTAAATCCAAGGAGAGTTAACCGAAATAATCGATGTATAGCAAATGCTAAAAATCTTTAATAAATGAACTGTAGGCTGAGGCCTTTGTTACAAGGATTAAAACTTGATAAAGTAAAATAAAACAATGCAGTATAATCTGCTAAAATTTATTTACCATAGTATTTCCTAAGGTTGACCGCATTCCAGGTTCTTGGTAAGGCTGTTCCATCCAAGTGTGCAATTTTGTATGAACCTTTCTTTCCTACGCCAACGACGATGTAAGGTCCATCCCAATTTTGTTGTAACTTTCCCACATGCTTGGATACTTCTACCTTTTTCAAGACCAAGTCTCCTTCTTTGAAGGTTCGGACGCGTACTTTTTGATTGTATGCTTTCTCCATATTTGCTTTAGTGGCTTGTAGGCGCACAGCAGCTTTATCTCTTAAAGCTTCTGTTAAATCAATGTCATTTTCTCTCAACTTTTCATTTTCTTGATCATTGAACATCTCTATTCTTGGCGTTGGGATTAAGGTTTCAACAGGGATAACAGCTTCCGACCCATATACCAAGCTAAATGGGGTTTCGCCGGTTGAGCTCCTTACTGTGGTTCGATTAGCCCAAAGTACTCCTGGGAGTTCATCAAGCCATTTTCCTTTGGCAGCTCCTAATCTTTTTTCCAAAGATTTTATTATCTCTCGGTTTGCTACTTCAGTTTGTCCATTCGCTCTAGGATGTCCTACCGAGGTAAAATTTTGTTGAATTCCAAGTTTTGTGCACCAATCTATTATTTGTTTTCCCGCGAATTGAGTTCCATTATCGGAGATAAGGATCCTTGGGATGCCGAATCGACAAACTATAAATTTCCATAGAAAGTTGATAACTTGGAATTGGGTTATTCGCACGAGGGCGATGCATTCTATCCATTTGCTGAAGTATTCTACAGCGACCAGAACATAGGATTTCTTAGATCTAGCTGCTGGAAATGGTCCCACAATGTCCATTCCCCATTGGTCGAATGGCCAACATACTGGAATTGGGTGCATGTTTTCTGCTGGTCGATGACATATGTTAGCATGTATCTGGCAGTGATGACATTTTTGGACATATTGAGCGGCATCTTTATTGATGGTTGGCCAATAGTAACCCGTCCTGAGACATTTTAAGGCCAATGCCCTTGATCCGCTGTGGTTTCCTGCATCTCCTTCATGTATTTCTCGTAGTATATCGATGATTTGTGATTCAGAGACGCATTTTAGAAGAATTCCTGATACTGATCTTCGGTAGAGTTTTCCTTCTACAAGTGTATACTTTGGAGCTCGATATCTTATTTTCCGAGCTTCATTTTGGTCAGATGGTAGTTTTCCTTCTCGAAGATAGTCTATCATCGGGGTCATCCAATTTTCTTCGGCTTCTTCGATTTCCATTATATCGACTACCGGTGTTTCATCGATGTCGATCGCCGTCGTATTAGAGATCAACCAGTTGATCACCCGTTCGGTCTTTCCGTCATGGGATCCTGTGAACCTGGATAGCTGATCGGCCCATTTATTTTCCGAACGTGGGATGTTCTGGATACTGAAGTTTTCAAATTTCTCAGCTAGTGTTTTCACTTTGGTGAGGTATTTGACCATATTGAATTCTTTAGCCTCGTATAGGCCTTCAATTTGTCTTTGCACTAATTCTGAATCAGTTAGTACTTTAAGACTTTTTATGTTGGCTTTAATCGCCATCTCCATTCCCGCAATCAACGCTTCATATTCTGCTTCATTGTTTGTTACGATGAAGTCCAATGTTATCGCGTAATTCAAATCATATTTATTCGGTCCGGTGAAGTTGATTCCGGCGCCTCCTCCTTCTCGGCATGAAGCACCGTCGACATGCATTAACCAAGTTTGGTCTTCTACGATCAAGATATCGTCGTTGAGGCTACTCGAAGATTCAGTTGCCTGTGTCGGTGTTTCTAATATAAAATCAGCTAACACTTGGGCCTTTGGTTTGTAATCGATTTCGAACTGGCTTAGTTCGATCGCCCATTTAATTAGTCTTCCCGAAGCTTCTGGTTTTGCTAAGACTTG
>CM064881.1:42876148-42956440 GCA_003313485.2 Penstemon barbatus
TATTCATCTGTGTTTGGGTGACGTACTAATTTTCCGACCCGCACAAAAAGCCTCTATGTTATTTTTATTGCATAGAATTTCCCATTTTAGGAAATGTTGCACATTCTCTCTTTAACCATTAACCATTAGGATATTAACTCCATTAATTTTCTGATTAAATGCTATTTTACCCACCATAAACTAATTTGATTAAAATCAAATTAACTCCTTTTCCTATGTTGTTCATTTTCTTCCTCCACAAACAAGAAAAAGAAAACATATGTTTATTTATTTATTTTGATTGAGGGTAATTTGGGCATTTTCAATTATAATTGATTATCTTTAGATCCACGAGAATACTGCTCAAAATACAAGTAAAACTAAATTCTTCTTATCCATGAAAATAGCCTAAAAGGTCAATGAACAAGATCCAAATCCACCAGGATTTACATTCATACTCTCAATCTCATGCTTCTAATACATTTTTTCGGGGTAAATGTAAAATACATCCGTGTATTATGCTAAACCCGCAAGAAATTATCATGTAAAATTTTTATTGAGCCAAACTTATTTATAGTTTAATTTTTTTTGCTAAAAACACTCAATTTGTAAATGTAAAAGTAAAATATACTTGAATAATTGGATATCAAACACCTTTCCTATTGTCGCAGAATTTTATACTATAGGAGTTAGATTTTTTGGAGGTAAATGAAATATTCCCCTGTGTTATACTAAACTCGCAATAAACTATTCTGTGAAATACTCTTGATCTCATGCTTTTAATCCAAAATATGCTTTTAATCATCGGATCGAAGAGAAAATAAATTAAATTATTTGCGAAATTGAAATTGTCCAACTAGCCCAATTAAGATGACCAGGCAGAAGAAAAACAGGGTGGCCCAGTGCATTGAATTTTATTGTTCAAGTAAAATGTATCTTACTTTTCAAAGAAAATTATAGTTGGGAATATGGCAAAAATACGTGGGGGACCAAGAAAATTATAGTTGGGAATATGGCAAAAATACGTGGGGGACCGTGAGAGCAGTCATCGACACAATGATCATGAAGACTAGAAGAGTCATGACTCTTTCTGGAAGATTTAAACCTTACATGCAATTCACATGTGCAGTTAATTAGATAATACTCCCTCTATTTTTTTAATTTATCGTTGTGGTGGACAATAATCATAACATTAACTACAAGCATTAACAAAAAGAATAAAATTGGTAGAAAATTTTAATTTTATATTAAATTTGTAAAACAACAAATAAAAGTAAACAATTTTTTTGTGAAAGGGGCAAATACAAAAAATTGGAGGGAGTAACCATAACATGTAAATAATCAAGAGCCAAACCTCTTGCCTGGATTATTTGTTCAAACATTAATTTTTGATAAGACGCATAGTTAAAAAATTGTCGCTAAATTAATTATGTGCCGCCACAGTTTTATTCAAGTATCAATCCGAATACATGAACAAATATGGTGCTTATAAATTAATTATTGTAAAATTATTAAGAGCAACAAGGGCATCTTAGTTTCGCTTTTTAAATATTACTATGTTTGTTGGTATCTAACAATATGTGTACTTAATATTTTATAAAAAATAAAAAAAATGACGTAAATATGAGCATAAAATAAATGTAGATAATATAACATATATTAACTTTAATAAAATTAAATTATATAATAACATAAAAAACTAGTAAGAAATACTTACTTGTATCAAAACAAATCAAATAACACTTCAATCAATACGTGAAAAATTAGATAATTTTCTTAAGACAATATTTTCGGGGCTGCCACGGTGTATACACTCTCATGACACAACAGTCTATTTTTCATTATTTACACTGATAATGAACTCACATCGAACTTAAACAAAAAATTTCGGACTAAATTGTGATGAAAGTAAGAGAATGAGAGATTAGTAATTTTCCTTTTAGTTACTATATAACTAATTCATATTTGGTCAGATTTTGTCTCATATTTATGGACACAAAAATGCCTCTTGGAAAGGGACACAATGTTTCGGTCCAAATGATACATCTTCAAACCGAATAGAAAGACCCCCAACATTCCCCCACATGAATGAAATTGTTATTTGAGTCCCAACACATTAGGCATATCATATCAAATTTTCTTTAGGAATAATACCGCATCGGAGTCAATGAAATATTTCATCTTGAACCTTCCCTAGTTAAAACTTATCTGATTTACTTAACTAATCATTGAAATATTTCACCTTGAACCGTCGGTTGTATGTGTAAACCAAAACAATAAACTTAACAAAGTATTAGATCGATTTGCTTAAAGTTCTCGGCTGGGTTCGTTTTGCCCTAAATATTCTTGGTTATGTGAATGCTTTAGGGAATTTCAGCATATAACAAAATTCTCAACGAGCCAACTCAGCTCACATCTAACATAGTATTATATTAAGTATCCTACCATACTCAATTTGTTTAACACAATATAAACGTCATTAAAAATGAAATTTATGTGTATTATGTATAACAATTAATTGTGGAATCAGTAAATAAGTCGTCATATATATGCGAAAAATATAATTAGTACAGATACATTGTAAGCCCGACTTCAATTTTCAGTTCCAAAAACTATTATTAATCATATATAAGAAATATTTTCAATTTTCCAGTTGTAAATAATCCACTATTAAACAAACTTGATTATATTTTACAAATATCAAAGTAAATATATATCCGATTTTTGGTTTGACCTATAGTCAGGATTAATGTGAACAATAACACAATTGAAGATGATGCAAAATACTCATAATAATATACTCCGTCTTTTTATTTATTTGTCATTTTGGAGGATTGCACACAAATTAATAAAGATAACAAATAACCATTTTTTTAAGGAAAAATCCCAAAACACTATTTTAAACAAATAATTACAACATTAATTAGTATTAATTACAACCATTAATAAGAAAGGTAAAATTGATTGAAAAGAATTAATTTTACATTGAACTCCTAAAATGATAAATAATTTTTTGCCAAATTAAAAAATCCGAAAGGAGTGTATATAACACACTACATCATCACATCATTACATCCTCATTATTAATACTCAAACAAACTCACATTTATTAGTGCAAATTAAACCGAAAATTAAATGAAAAAAAAATCACACACAATTGAGGATAATTAATGATGCAAATGTCTTCAATAGAAGTTGCTATTCAAGAAGAATTTGCCACAATGCAAATCAATATTGATTGCTTGAATGATAAGAATGACATCATCACTACTTCTCTAAATCATCTAACTGCCAGTCATGATGTGGCAAATCAGAACATCAAGGCTATATGTGCAGAAATGAAGATTCAGTCTGTTCTCAACCCTACTATCAAACCTGCTAATGTCACCAGTTCTGATGATGACAAAAAGGGGAAGAGAAAAGGGAAGAGGAGCCAACTCTTCAGGCTGCTGATGTAAGTCAGAAACTTGAAGAAAAAGCTGAGGAAGCTGCTGTGATTTAACCAGTTTTCGTCGGGTTAATTGAATATCAGTGAATTTGTGATATCGGGGGGTTTTCGATATTTGTATATATATTATAGGGCTCCGTTACTTTATTCCGGATGGATCGTTTACAAAGAAAAACAATATTTAAGAACAAGAAGTAAAACCACAAACAAAGCTAAGAACACACCGATATGGAGATCAAAAGCTATGAATAATATTGAATCTTATTCAGTTGTGCTGTAGTAAGCAGTGTATAATCATGTATTCTTGGAGTTGAGGGATTTCGTAGTTGTCTAATACAATGATAAAACTAGGTATTTATATCATGCTAAACCTAGTGTTACAAGGAAACATAGTCCTAATAGGACTCGGCCCAAATATCCTTATTGGGTCCGGAGTATTGTCTTTTGATCGAAGAGAGCTGTATTCGGCCGGGTCGATGAGATGATCTTGAACAGCCTGATTTGGTCGAATCGATCTCAAGTTCTTTAGTCGATCGTACAGTATGTAGGGTGCGAAATAGCCCCCATCAGTACTCCCTCACTTCTTCGAGCGTATAGATAATAGAAGCTCGTAGAAGTAGATAAATCTTCACGACTGTTTGTTTTCTATGAATGGAGCCTCGTTAAAAACCTTTCTTAAGAAAAAACCCTGTGGGAAAAAATCTTAAGTAAGGAAAAGAGTGCTACATATCATAGATAGTCGTTTTCTTTGTCCGATTACGAATCGCCACGCGTCTATTCATGAGGCTTTTCGTCTCCTTCCGTTTTTGGCGGGAACGTGATTAGTTGTGATGAGTTCGAAATGTCTTTTCTCATCTTAGTTATAAATAGCTGACCTTTGAGTTCATCATTTTTCCTTTATTCTTGCTCATAGTTCATTATCATTTTCTTGCTTAGTCGCTCGTCGTATAAAGTTTTCCTTTTATCGACTTATACCCTTCGAGAGTCTAAAATATGGCTTCTTTGAGAAAATCTTCTTCTTCCTCGAGGGATAACATTGCTCCTAGTAATGATGAGGAGTTGCGTTCTAATATTTTGGGCGAACAATCCGCAATTTCTGAGTTCGTTGTTCCTATAGAAGACACTTTTAAGGTTCAGATCCTTTCAGACACAGAGGTTGCTGCCCGAGCCAAAAAGGGCAAAGGTACTACTCCTCAGATTTCTGAACCAATTGAGGAACTTCCTTGCGCATATACAGCGGAAACTTTTCCGGAGGTTGTGAACAATTATGCAAAATATTTCCCGGAGGGTTCCGAGTTAATTCTTCCTTCCCCTTCTGACAGGGTAACATCTCCACCGGAAGGATGTCGCGCCTTTTATACGGCTCATTTCAATAGCGGACTGCGTCTTCCTTTGTCTCCCCTCTTTCTCGAGGTTTTGAAAACTTTCAGCGTGTGCTTGACACAGTTGATTCCAAATTCCGTTGCTTTTGTGGTTTGTTTTTCCGTTTTGATGATCGCAAAGGGGTTTAAACCTTCTTTTCGTAATTTTACGCAACTTTTCCGCTTCAATATTTCTAGTTCTTCAAATCATGGATATTTCTTCGCTAGTCAACGGCCTAGTCGAGCGATCTTTGACGCCCCTGTTTCTAGTAATCCTTCATGGAAATCTCATTTCTTCTTTGTTCGTCCTCCGTCTAATCTTTGTTTGGCGGATGGTTCGATCACGCCTTTTTCATGGGATCATGGTTCCAGTTGGATTCCTGGAGGTCGCTCACCAACTGGTGAACTTGTTCCTGACGATGCTCAGTTCATCGGTGAAATCCCCGAAATGCGTGCAAACAAATATCAAAGCGCTCTTCTGATCGGGGAGGCTTTCCTTCGTAAGGCGGGGTTAAGTGTGCATAACTTTCCAACCAGTTCATCATCTGAACCTCTTGGTTAGTACTTTATTTCATCTTAATGTTGTGACGATACCTTTTATACAGAGAAACTAACTGTTATTTTGTTTCTTTTTTAGCCCATATGGTAGAGAACTCTCGACATTCTTCGAAGGGAAAAATGGTGCTGTCGAAATCTTTCAAATCCGTAGAGAACGTCCCTATCGAGCAGAGAGCGTCACGAAAAAGGAAGCTGGAGTTGGGTCATGAATCTGAGGAGAATAGAGAGGAATCTCCAGATTCTTCTCATGAGTCCCCTATTCGTCAGGGCACGGGATCCGGTTATCATCCTCTTCAGCTTAGAACATCTTTGGGTATTCGAGGATGTCGCACCTGGTCGATGCCTCATCCTACTAGTAATCCCGTTAATAGAAAAAGGAGCTACTATGGCCGTTTCGGAAATGACCTTACTTTACTCGGAGATAAACATCCAAAATCTACTCTGGTCGAAATGATCGAAGATCATTTAGAGGGAAAGAGGGCCGCTGGTTATTCCGAGAAGGATTCTCTTATTCACGATGATAATGAGAACGCGGTCGATAAGGCAACCCGTGTTATTTTGTCTGGTGTTTTTACTCGCGATCTGAATAAGCTTCTTCATAAGGATCCTCTGGAGAAATTCCAACGAGCTTCTCTTTATGCTGAAAAGGTGATATCTTTTTCTTTTGATCATACAAACAGATAATTTTAAGGGTCTTCCCTAATTTACTAATCCATCTCTTTTTCTTGCTCTCTTTGTTTTTCCAGACTAACACTTGTCTTGCGTCATACGCCTATGAAAATGCACTTTGGAAACAACAGTGCGAGTTCCTGGAAGAGAAGTATAAAGCTTTACTTCATAAATCCTCCGGTTCAGAGGTTGGTCCCTCAATATCTTCTTCCGTTCCCGTCGTAGAGACTCGTGCTACCGGGATTGAAGATCAAGAAATGATAAACAGGGTGATGGAGGTTTCTCGTGCCCAAGATCAGGCCAATCAAATGGCTAGGCAGTTAGAGGAATTCCAGTTACAGAGCACGGCTCGAATTAGTGAACTTGAATCTCAAGTATCAAGCCTTGAAACTTCTTTAGAGGAGTACGAAAAGGATGTCCCACTTAGTGGACTTAGGGATCGATACGGTAGGAATCCTGACGAAAGAGTTGTTCGTGAATTCCTTAATTCTCCTGTTCATACGGCGTTAGTGTATCGGATGGTCGGTCCCCTTCTTGAGAATACTTTTAAGAAGGTGATTCATCAGCTGGTCGCCTTAGAGATGATCGACGACCGTCGAAAGGAGTATTTTAAGGCGGCGCATATTCGGTTGAATCGCTATGGTGAAATTTATTCTTCTTCCGAGCTTCCGGATGTCGTATATCAAGGTCTTCCTTTGGCTCACCTTGTCGAAGAATTTGGAAATCCATTGCCGCTTCCTCCTTCTGATGTTAACGAGGAGCTCGATAATACTTTTATCGATCCAGAAGACGAAGAAGAAGAGGAGGACGATATTGGCATGACCGAGGATGTCGGTAGCGATCAGAGAATTCCGGATAGCGAACAGGCTTCTTAAAATAGTGATTTTTTGAAACTATCATTGTAATTATTTACTCGTAGGTTTTAATTGTAATTTTACCTTTTCATCTCTTTGTACGCTAAACGTTTCGTATTCTGTCAGTTGTGTCTTTTCACATTCGCCGTAATAATTCAGACAAGTCATTAAATTTGCCGTAATCATTATGCGTGTGTCTTTTCAAGTTCTAGCGTTTGCTCCAAGGTCAGATTTTCTGTTTCGCGCCCTTTCTTTAGGTCTGTCGCGTCCTTTCGTGTAGTATAAATACGAAAGGTAAAAACTTGATTTGTTTTTTACTGCAATACTCCTCTCTTAATAGAATACTCTTTTTTTTCAACCAGTCGCTAAACTTTCTCGATATTAATTCGTACTTTTCCATAATCCGATCATGAGTAACCTTTTTGGTAATACTTCGAAGCGACCTTCGCGTGAGGGCGCTCGGGATAATAGACCTAAAAAATCTCGAAGAGAGGGCCCTTCGACGGAGGCTCCTCGTTCGCCCTTGATTAGCCATTCGATGACCGATAATCCTGTTATCCCTTCCCAACCTTTACCAGATGTTAGTTCGTCGCTTGTTCAACCAAACTTTCTTTCTTCCACAGAGATAGGAAATAGGCCTTCGCCAGGTCGAATAGCTTTCGGAGATTCTTCTAACGTGGAGCAGGTTTACAATATACCTGTTTCTTCAGGTTTTTCTTCTTACGAGTATGGAGGAGATTTTGTTAGTTCCTTTCCTTTTTCTACTTCTACTGCCCCAGTCGCCAGCGGAGGGCGAGCTGGTGATGACCTTTTTGTCAATCCTTCCACAACACAATCTGTTTTGCAAGATTGTCCTGAATATTTGTTTCATGATACCACTATAACGACTACTTCTTTTGAATCTGGAGGACCTTCTGAGGGTCGGTTAGGGTCGAGGTCTGGTCGTCGGACTGTTATTTCGGCTTCGGGCAAGGAAACCTCTGTTAGCCCTAATGAGAGAGACTCTCCTCGTCTGTTAGATGATCGTTGTATTTTTGAGCAGGTCAAAGACATTATGTTGTCGGAGACTCCGCGTTTGGATGGTATCCCTTCTAACAGTGAACTGCCTGGCTCGATTGAGCCTGATGCTTTGTCCTGGGAGCTGGGTTTGAGCACCATTTTGCCTGGCGAGCTGAAGAAGCTTGAGGAAGCTTCCAACGTACGCCTTGTTCAGTCGCTGGTGAAGATATGTGAACAGGTGGACGGAACTTTTCACTTACTTTATTTGTTTTAATTTTTGACTCCCTTCTTATATAAGGATTGTTTCCTTTTTCCAGGCTAAGTACTTTGCACTTCAGCTGGGTGTGCAAAACGATGATTTGTGGAAGAATAGAAGTGCTCTTCGACGTCAATTGGAGTCAGAGAAAGCTAAAGCTGCTGGGCTGGCGTTGCAACTTCAGGTTACCAAAGATGATCTCCAAAGATTGGAGGCTGATAAAATTGTTCTTGAAAAAGAGAGACATGATTTAGTTCAGGCTGCTGCCCTTGCAGAGGAGTCTCAACGGCGGTCCTATGAGGAAGGATATGACGCTGGTTATCTAAAGCGTCAAGAGGAATTGATGGCGTTTGCTGGCAACTTGACTCCTCGGAGGGCTGCTTCTAGTAGTCGCCCTGTTGACCATTCTTCTTAGTGACCTTTGTTCGACCAGGCAGGCCTTGGACTGTCTCTTTTTTTTTTTTTTTTTTTTTATGCCCAACTTTTGTGCACTTGCTCGGGCTGAAATATTTGTAATGGGAGAAACTCTAAATTGGAAATTATGACCTTTTTGTAGGCAGATTCTTGCCTTGATCAATTTCCTTCTGTAGATATACTTTGTTATGTTCGTTCTTCCTTTGTGCATAAATATAATCATCATGAAATAATCAGTATCGATTAGCATACTTATCTGGAATTGTATAATGTTTGCTTCTGCAAATCAAGTCTTTTGTTGATCAAACCCAGTATAATCCCTTGGATTATGTCCACCAACGTGTTTTACGTCAAGATGTAGACAATAGATCATTCGTATCGATAATAGTTGTTAAGGAACTCTCGGTATCTCGGTCGATGTTCGATCCATTCCTTGTAGATTTGTCTTTTTGCGATGTAAATCTCATATAAGGGGTCTATTGTCCCTTTTTGTTGAACTTCATCTTTCTTTTCATTAGACTAAAAGCAAATTTCCCCTTTCAGTATCTTTCAAAACTTCATGTTTCCTAGCATTAATTTTGAACTATATGTTCCTTGGCTAGTGTACCATTATATCACTTTCTTGATATGGGAGGAATTGAAAAATGTAGGGGTTTTAGCCAGATCTACCCTGTTCAGACCTCCTTAAGCAATTCTTTGGTATGTTAGGCAGTGACGTCCTTGCAGTTTCGAATAAGGAGGACTATTCTCCTGATTTCTATGTCAAATATCTTGGACTCCAAAGGAGTTCTTATATGGCTTAGTTACTGGTTACCCGTATGAGATATAAGGCAGTTACGGCCCTCGCATGGTGGAGGGTTTCATCTTTTACCTTTTATCGAGCAACTGTCCCTTTCGTTGCGATTTTAAAGCTTGTATGCCTTCGTTTGTGGTTTCTAGGTTCTCAAGCCATCGACCATCATTTATAATCGTGCCGATATGTCTGATCCGGAGCTTTTTAGATCTGTTTGTGTTATTCGATGATCGTTTCGATCCACGACCTCTTTTGTTTTCGACTAGTTGAGGCGATTAGATAGTGCCGTTCCAACTTATTTGCATTTATTACGGGGAGTCAAAGGGTCGTATCCATGTTCGCTGATCAAATACTTTTTCAGCCGTTGGATCCCTTAGATTTACCCCTATAAATAGGGCGGTGGTTTGCATTCTTCATTTGCAATTTCCCAAAAATAATGGAGATCTCAGCTTCTTTAGATTTTATTCTTCCCTCTGATCCCATTGTCTTCAAGAAATCACATTATCAGGATTTGTTTATTCAAAATAGTGCAATCGTTCCCAGTCTTGTATTGACGGGTCCCATGTCAGCCCTACCTTGTATCGACGGGTCCCATGAGGCCTCAAATGTTGTTTTCACAGGTTTGAGGTCCATGGTTTCTGTTTGCACATAGAGGGTTCCCACTTGCCACTCACCCCTGCTCTTCGATGTTACCTCCGGAGTGATAAATTACCGGGGTGGGCTGGTAAATGTGCTTATCGCGACAGTCCTTGCGAGATGCTGCTTCAGAGTAAAATGTTTTATAGATAATGTAAAAGCAGTGTCTTCTTGCGGGTGAGTGAGCATTGCTAGTTATCTGGCCGGTAATGTTCATTTCGTCTGGAAGAACACTTGATCTTCAGAGCCTGGCCATCGAACTAAAGAAGTCGACCATCCTGAGCAGCATGCTTCTTAGGTGGTTCATTATAATCGACGAGGTACTAGGGAGGAGATTGGTGTTTCCATGGACATTGTCGTGGAGATCGTCGATCTTATAGGATCATCTTATTTAAATCATTGTATTGATCTTTAAGTAGCAGATCTTTGTAACGTAGGATTTTTTGTATATAATTGATTTGATGAATAAAATATTACTTTTATTCCTTGCACCTTTCTTGTCGCTAATTTTATTTATGAGTAGCATTTCCCGAGTAGACGGTTTCATACTCAACTTATCTTTAAAACTTAACGAGTATTAGCTGATCTTTTAGATCGTTAGGAATGGATCAAGGAGTTTTTATTGAGCGGATCAATGTTTACTCGAGTTGTTTTTAATTAGACTTAGGTTTGTAACCTAGAAGTCTTTTAATCGTTGAATATATATCGAGGAGTTTTTATTGAGCGGATCAATGTTTACTCGACTCGTTTTTAATTAGACTTAGGATTTTATCCTAAAAGTCTTTTAATCGTTGAATATATATCGAGGAGTTTTTATTGAGCAGATCAATGTTTACTCGACTCGTTTTTAATTAGACTTAGGTTTGTAACCTAGAAGTCTTTTTGATCGTTGAAGAATTGATCGAGGAGTGTTTATTGAGCGGATCAATGTTTACTCAACTCGTTTGTAATTAGACTTAGGATTTTATCCTAAAAGTCTTTTTGATCGTTGAATATATATCGAGGAGTTTTTATCGAGCGGATCGATGTTTACTCGACTCGTTTGTAATTAGACTTAGGATTTTATCCAAAAAGTCTTTTTGATCGTTGAATATATATCGATGAGTTTTTATCGAGCGGATCGATGTTTACTCGACTCGTTTGTAATTAGACTTAGGATTTTATCCAAAAAGTCTTTTTGATCGTTGAATATATATCGAGGAGTTTTTATCGAGCGGATCGATGTTTACTCAACTCGTTTGTAATTTAGACTTAGGTTTTTAGTACCTGAAAGTCTTTTTGATATATCGAGGAGTTTTTATTGAGCGGATCAATGTTTACTCGACTCGTTTTTAATTAGACTTGGGTTTTTAACCCAAAAATTCTTTTTAATCGTTGAATATCGGGCGAGGAGTCTTTATTGAGCGGATCAATGTGTACTCGACTCGCTTTTGATAGTCGGAATGAGGAGTGTGTATTGAGCGGATCAATGTATACTCGACTCATTATAATTTAAACTTAGGTTTACCACCAAAAAGTCTTTAGATCGATGAGACTGAGCGAGGAGTTTTTATTGAGCGGATCAATGTATACTCGACTCGTTTCGTTCTAATTTCCATCAATATGATAGTGTAATTCCAAGGAGTGTTAACCGAAATAATCGATGTATAGAAAATGCTAAAAAATCTTTAATAATTGAACTGTAGGCTAAGGCCTTTGTTACAAGGATTAAAACTTGACAAAGTAAAATAAAATAATGCAGTATAATCTGCTAAAACTTATTTACCATAGTATTTCCTAAGGTTGACCGCATTCCAGGTTCTTGGTAAGGCTGTTCCATCCAAGTGTGCAATTTTGTATGAACCTTTCTTTCCTACGCCAATGACGTTGTAAGGTCCATCCCAATTTTGTTGTAACTTTCCCACATGCTTGGATACTTCTACCTTTTTCAAGACCAAGTCTCCTTCTTTGAAGGTTCGGACGCGTACTTTTTGATTGTATGCTTTCTCCATATTTGCTTTAGTGGCTTGTAGGCGTACAGCAGCTTTATCTCTTAAAGCTTCTGTTAAATCAATGTCATTTTCTCTCACCTTTTCATTTTCTTGATCATTGAACATCTCTATTCTTGGCGTTGGGATTAAGGTTTCAACAGGGATAACAGCTTCTGACCCATATACCAAGCTAAAGGGGGTTTCCCCGGTTGAGCTCCTTACTGTGGTTCGATTAGCCCAAAGTACTCCTGGGAGTTCATCAAGCCATTTTCCTTTGGCAGCTCCTAATCTTTTTTCCAAAGATTTTATTATCTCTCGGTTTGCTACTTCAGTTTGTCCATTCGCTCTAGGATGTCCTACCGAGGTAAAATTTTGTTGAATTCCAAGTTTTGTGCACCATTCTATTATTTGTTTTCCCGCGAATTGAGTTCCATTATCGGAGATAAGGATCCTTGGGATGCCGAATCGACAAACTATGAATTTCCATAGGAAGTTGATAACTTGGAATTGGGTTATTCGCGCGAGGGCGACGCACTCTATCCATTTGCTGAAGTATTCTACAGCGACCAGGACATAGGATTTCTTAGATCTAGCTGCTGGGAATGGTCCCACAATGTCCATTCCCCATTGGTCGAATGGCCAACATACTGGAATTGGGTGCATGTTTTCTGCTGGTCGATGACATATGTTAGCATGGATCTGGCAGTGATGACATTCTTGGACATATTGAGCGGCATCTTTATTGATGGTAGGCCAATAGTAACCTGTCCTGAGACATTTTAAGGACAATGCCCTTGATCCGCTGTGATTTCCTGCATCTCCTTCATGTATTTCTCGTAGTATATCGAAGGTTTGTGATTCAGAGACACATTTCAGGAGAATTCCTAATATTGATCTTCGGTAGAGTTTTCCATCTACAAGTGTATATTTTGGAGCTTGATATCTTATTTTCCGAGCTTCATTTTGGTCAGGTGGTAGTTTTCCTTCTCGAAGATAGTCTATTATCGGGGTCATCCAGTTTTCTTCGGCTTCTTCGATTTCCATTATATCGACTACCGGTGTTTCATCGATATCGATTGCCGGCGTATTAGAGATCAACCAGTTGATCACCCGTTCGGTCTTTCCGTCATGGGATCCTGTGAACTTGGATAGCTGATCGGCCCATTTATTTTCCGAACGTGGGATGTTCTGAATACTGAAGCTTTCAAATTTCTCAGCTAGTGTTTTCACTTTGGCGAGGTATTTGACCATATTGAATTCTTTAGCCTCGTATAGGCCTTCAATTTGTCATTGCACTAACTCTGAATCAGTTAGTACTTTAAGACTTTTTATGTTGGCGTTGATCGCCATTTCCATTCCCGCAATCAATGCTTCGTATTCTGCTTCATTGTTTGTTACGACGAAGTCCAATGTTATCGCGTAATTCAAATCTTCTTTATTTGGTCCGGTGAAGTTGATTCCGGCGCCTCCTCCTTCTCGGCATGAAGCACCGTCGACATGCATCAGCCAAGTTTGGTCTTCTATGATCAAGACATCGTCGTTGAGGCTGCTTGAAGATTCAGTTGCCTGTGTCGGTGTTTCTAATATAAAATCAGCCAACACTTGGGCCTTATTGCGATTCTTGGTTTGTAATCGATTTCGAACTGGCCTAGTTCGATCGCCCATTTAATTAGCCTTCCTGAGGCTTCTGGTTTTGCTAAGACTTGTCTTAGCGGTTGATTTGTCAAAACCACTATTTTGTAAGTTAAAAAGTAAGGTCGAAGTTTTCGCGCAGCCGCCACTAAGGCCAGCGTGAATTTTTCAATTTCCAAATAATTCTTCTCAGCCCCCTGCAATAATTTGCTTAGATAATAGACCGGCTTATGTTCTGAGCCTTCGACTTTAATTAGTACTGAACTAATAGCTACGTCGGAGATGGAGATGTACATATACAATGGTTCTCCTTCTGTTGGTTTTGCCAACATCGGTGGTGTTGTCAAATATTCTTTGAGTTGCTCGAAGGCTTGATCGCATTCTTCGGTCCAAACAAAGTTCTTTGCCTTTCGGAGAGTTTGGAAAAAGGGGAGGCTTCTGTCTGCTGACTTTGATATGAATCTGTTTAATGCTACGATCTTCCCAACTAAGCTTTGTACTTGGGAGATGGTTTTGGGAGGTTTCATTTCAGTTATGGCTCGAATTTTTTCTGGATTGGCTTCTATTCCGCGTTGGTGAACTAAATATCCCAAGAATTTTCCTGATTTGACACCAAAGGTGCATTTCGCGGGTTAACTTCATACGATATTTCCTTAAGATCTGAAAACATCGATCAAGATGTTTTACGTGATCCGCTTCGTTCATACTTTTGACCAGCATGTCGTCGACGTAGACTTCCATTAACTCTCCGATTAACTCTTTGAACATTAGGTTTACTAACCTTTGGTAAGTAGCTCTGGCATTCTTAAGCCGAATGGCATTACTATGAAGCAATATACTCCCTGCTCGGTTACGAATGCAGTCTTTTCTTGATCCCGCTCATCCATGTATATTTGATAAAACCCTTGAAAGGCGTCCATCATGCTGAATATCACGAAGCCCGCAGTCGAATCGACCAATAGGTCGATCCTTGGGAGGGGATATGGGTCGCGTGGGCATAACTTGTTAAGATCAGTAAAATCATTACACATTCTCCATTTGTTGTCCTTTTTATCCCCTTTGCCACTAGAACAACATTGCATAGCCATTCCGAGAAATGTATTTCTCGGATTTGTTTCGCTTCAAGCAGTCTTTCTACCTCGGCTTTGATAATCTTATCTTTTACCGGTCCGTGATTTCTTTCTTCTGTCTGGCGGGTTTCGCCAAAGGATCAATTTTTAGGGAATGCTTGATTATTCGAGGATCAATTCCTTCAATGTCGTTTGCGCTCCAGGCGAAGACGTCGGCATTGTCCCTGAGGAAGTCGATTAGCATTATTTCCCCTTCTTTGCTCAATTCTGTACCTATTCTTGTTGTTTTGGACGAGTCCCCTTGTACTAGAATTACATCCTTATGTTCAGGAGGTTTCAATGATAAATCTATCGGTTCTTTTCCCTTTTTATCCATTCGATCAGTACTCGGGATTTCAATTTTATTTCTAATAAGATCGTCTTCGATCTTTCTTTTACTTGGAGTAATCGATTTTGGGTGTTCTTTCATAGTTAACGAGGTATTGTAGCAGTCCCAGGCCATGCAATGATCGTTTGTTATTTCTCCGATGCCTCTATCGGTCGGAAACTTTATCTTCTGATGATAAGTAGAGACAACAGCTCGGAATAAGTTGAGAGCTGGTCGTCCCAATATTGCGTTATAAGCGAAAGGGGTTTCTACCACTAGAAATTTTACTAGCTTCACTGTCCGGTGGGGTATTTTTCCGAGTGATACGCTTAAGGTTATTGTTCCGCTGGGGATGATTTCGGACCCTCCGAATCCTATTAACGGCGTAGCTACTTTCTGCAGGTTTATCTGTCCCAAGTTCATTTGGGCTAAAACTTCTCGGGAGATGATATTGGCTGAGCTCCCATTATCGATCAGGATCCTCTTGACATTGTAGTTTGCTATTTCTAGCGAGATTACCATCGGGAAGTCGGGGTTGTCCTCTTTTGTGTCCCAGACGATATTTTTAGGTACTTCACCTTCGTTAAAGCTGATCGGCTGATCGTTTGATGGCCTGCTTTCCAGGGTCCAAATTTCTTTTGGGTATTTTGAGTTTCCAATTATGGATCGGGCTGTCCTTCGTCGGGCGTTACGACTATCTCCACCCGCGGGCCCCCCGGATATTGTATGGATAGTCCCATTGATCTGGTCGTGATTCAACTCCTGAGTAGGTCGACGTTCAGGTGACCTTCGATGAGAACTTCTTCTTCGACTACCGTTCCGAGGGCTTCTACTTCTTTCCCTTTCGCGATTATCTCGCTCTATGTATTCGTCTAGTTTTCCTTGTTCGATCAGTTTTTCTACTTCTCTCTTAAGGTGAAAACAATTCTCCGTTCGATGTCCATGTGCCCTATGGTACTTTCAGTATTGATCGTAGTTTCGAGACCCCGATCTTGGCTGAGCGATTTTCCTCGCCTCGGGAATCCAGTTATTTCTTTCTAGAACTTCCAATATTTCTTCCATTGGAGCATTTAACCTTGGGTGTTCTACTTGATTCACCCTGCTTCTGATTGGTTGTTCAGGGTTTCTTGGTCTTTGGTAGAAATTAGGTTGCCTATCTTGGTCGGCTTTGCCGTATTCCAATCGCTGGAAAACGTTACCTCTCCTGGAAGATCGCTCGTAATCCAAGGATCTTTGGGCAGGAATCCTGTCATGCCGCTTGGAGCCTGAAGCTGTGGATTTGTTTTTGTTTTTATCCTTAAAGGAATTCATCTCTTCTTGGGTCATATACTTAGACGCCAAGCTCATGATGTCGGCAAACGTTCTATGCTGTTTTCGACTGAGGGCGTTTCCAAATTGCCTGTTTTTAGTGAGGTCGAAGAGGATAGAAATTATGTAATCGATATTCGGAGAATCGATTTTGAGTAATTCCACGTTGAATCTTGCCAACCAATTTCTTAGGGACTCTCCCTCTTGTTGGTGTATGGTTCCTAGGTAGCTCATCGGGAGTTTTTGTCTTTTCTGACTGGCGAACTGCTGCGTTAGTTTATTGCATAATTCCCGGAAACTGAATATAGAGTTGCCCGGCTGTTTGGCAAACCAATCCAGCGCGAGTCCTTCGAATGTGGTCACCATTAACTTGGCGGTGAATTCGGCAGAGTGGGCATATAAATTCATTATGTTTGTAAAGCTAAAGATATAATCATCCGGGTCGGTGGTTCCATTATATCGGGGTAATCTACCTGGGACCTGTCCCGTGGATTGTGCCTCTTTTATTTCCCTGCAGAAAGGAGAGCAAGCCGCAAGGCTTTCCTGGAGTTCCGCAGTTCGGGCCCATGGGTTTTGAACAGATCATAGGCGTTGTTCGAGTCGCTCCTGTACCATCCTCTCGATTTCCCTTTCCGAGAATCGAGTTGCTCGTGGCCGATCTGGGATTGCATCATCTATGTCATCCTCGATAGGGATTATTGTTCGTTCCTTCGATCCGCTGCGACCCGCTTGTGGTATTCTTCGACCAGGTCTTCTTCAGGGATGGTTATTGGAGGGTTTAGAATTGCCCTGCTGTGGGCTGTGTAGCGAGCGTCGCTCACTTGCTGGGCTGTCAGCTTGTTGAGAGGTTTGTTCGTTTGGCCTTGGCACTCCTGGAGCAGGAGTTGTCTTGGCAGCCGTAACGTTTCGAGGAATTTGATCTAGTACTAGCAATTCTTCTGGAGAAAGTGATTTGAAGAGCATTGCTATTTGTCGCAGTTTCTCCTGAGCGCCTGGGAGAGGAACGGGGATTTCGGGGCCTTCTGGTTCTTCCCGTATGGCACCGGGAAGGCCTCCTTGGGGTCCCAGCGGTCGGGAGCGTGTATCTTGGACATTCTCGTCGGTATTGGGAACGTTATTATCGTTGTTGTCCTGTATGTCTTCTGATGTGTTATGGCCGGTGGTTGTATTGCTTCTCGCTCCAATACGAGCGCTTTTCCTTGGGCGAGCCATGTGTCAATCGAATAATTAACCTAGCCCCTCGGTGGGCGCCAACTGATTTAACCGGATTTCGTCGGGTTAATTGAATATCAGTGAATTTGTGATATCGGGGGGGTTTTCGATATTTATATATATTTTGTAGGGCTCTGTTACTTTATTCCGGATGGATCGATTACAAAGAAAAGCAATATTTAAGAACAAGAAGTAAAACCACAAACAAAGCTAAGAACACACCGATATGGAGATCAAAAGCTAAGAATAATATTGAATCTTATTCAGTTGTGCTGTCGTAAGCAGTGTATAATCATGTATTCATGGAGTTGAGGGATTTCGTAATTGTCTAATACAATGATTAACTAGGTATTTATATAATGTTAAACCTAGCGTTACAAGGAAACATAGTCCTAATAGGACTCGGCCCAAATATCCTTCTTGGGTCCGGAGTATTGTCTTTTGATCGAAAAGAGCAGTATTCGGCCTGGTCGATGAGACGATCTTGAACAGCCTGATTTGGTCGAACCGATCTCAAGTTCTTTAGTCGATCGTACAGTATGTAGGGTGCGAAATAGCCCCCATCATCTGAGATGCCATGAAGCTGCATCTGAAGGTTAAATGAAGCTAAGTGTTCATCTGGGTCTTCCGTTTCGAAATATCGTGGTAGCTGGGTGGGTAGTCTCTTGTCAAGTGGTAATCTCTCGAAGAAGATTTCATCACAGAACGGTGACTTTCTCAATCGAGAGTTCGATACAGGAATCTCGTACCTTTTTTCCTGTCGGTCAAGTTTTTGATGGAGTGACCTTACTTCAGATGCTAGTTTGTTGACTTTTCTCACTGATTGTTCCCCCAATTCCTCTCTTCCGATGTGTCTTCCCTGCCGTTGGTCCGCATGACTATTTGCTTCGTTCATTTCGATTCCGACATCCGCCTCGAATACTGCCCCACGTGGGAGCTTTTGAGGTACATTGGCGTTGTTCTTGGTGATCTCCGTGAACCATTCCCTTTTAGCTTCGTCTAAAAGGGCCTTCAGATCTTCTCTCGTGAGTTGCATGACGGGTGGGGCCGGAGGCCTTGATGGTCCACCCTCTCCGTTGTACGTTGGTTCAGGGTTTCGGGGAAGTAAATTGTCTCCCTGACCTTCTCCATTCTGATCTTGATATCCTTCTCGCACTCGAGCCAAAGCGGCTTTAGATCTAGTAGTCATCTTTTTTCGATTCGAAGTTATATTCCCACAGACGGCGCCAATTGATGAGTGTGTTTTTAGTAGGTCAAATGTTCTTTGGTCGATGCCTATGATTGTTGTTCAACATGACTCGCCAATGTGAGGATCGGTAGGTCAATCAAGCTTCTCCTCGATTTGTAAAGGGGATCCTAACCTGTAATCAAAGATAACTATGTCAGGTTAATGCCGGTGGTGACCCGACGATAACCCTCCGATGCTTAAGTAAGTGTCGCGACAAGAGAGGAGATCAGTCTGTATTTAATGCTTAATATGTGTGTACCTTTTTCTTATTTATGAGGGCTATTTATAGTTTTATTAACGGATCCTCGGGTCAAATCATGATTAGACATCTATATTCGGATATGGATCTCTTTTGGTTGGTTTGGTGCCATCGTATGCGGGTCATGTTTGACAAATGGGTATCGATGATAATCATGACGATAAAGATGATTGAAGTCGAGATATCGAGATCGTCGAGTTTAATAATCGATAAACTCGACGTGACTTCGAGAGTTGAGGCTCTCGAAGTAAGCTTGTAGTCAATGTGACTTCAAGGGTTGAGGATCTCGAAGTAAGCTTGTAGTCGATGTGACTTCGAGGGTTTAGGCTCTCGGAGTCAGCTTGTAGTCGATCTTGTATTGATAGTTTTATTTCATGGTCAACGATCCGAGGTAAGATGTTGGGTGACGAAGACTTGGTACATCAGTACTAACCACTCGCATACATGTCTATACGCACCCAACCTAGGCATGTTATGATCAAGCTAAGTGACCTATACCTAGATCTAAGTACGCACATGCATGCACCGAATTCGCCCTAGCACCTCAAGTCAAAGGACTAAATCGTACACTATCAAAATCCTTGAGAAATATCCCATCACCAATATGCGACATGCGCTTCCACAATAAGTTTCTCTGTTCGGGTCGTTCGATGCGTTCAATCCTCCATTGAACCACCTACTCATATGCACTGGCCTCAAATGCCTTGCTCATGAAACGCTACAAATTCACTCCATGTGAATCATGCATACTCGTACAAGTCTTGGCGATTCCTATGATACCCCTTCTCGTTCGGAATCTATGACTTGGAACAGTTTTAAGATTACGATCTTAGAACTGTTTCATGATTGCACTCAGTACTGAAGTGAATCGTCCCATAGTCAAATGTAATCTAAGGATTTCATCCAATAGCTTAAATGTATTCGCGAGAGATGAAGTTTGCCATTGTTTATCTTTATACACATATAAATAAATGAGCGTATTATTATAAAATCAAAGATTGTCTTATACAGAATAGACCTATTACAAGCTAATTGAACTGGCTTGCTGGGCACTATCCTATCAATGGATACAAGGTTTACAAGGACATTGAATGAAGTTCTAAAGCTTGGAGATAACCGTCAAAGTGCTGAAGGCTCTACCTCCAAAGTTCAACACGAAGGTGACAGCCATGGAAGAGCTAAGAGACTTGGGAAAGATCTCACTCACCGAGCTGTTCTCAGTACTCAAGGCATACGAGTATAAACTGCCAAGAATGGGTGTTGAAGAAACCTCAACTTCAAGTCCCACAGCTGCCCTGGTTGCTGCTGAAAATCCAAGAAGACCAGCATATAAAAGCAAAGAAGTGGACTCATCTGATGAAGACACAATACTCAACAAAAAGAGTACACAGCTGGAGACGTTGCATTGCTGATGAACAACTTCAAAAAGTTCTACAAAAGAAAAATGAAGAAGAAATATAACAATGCTTCTACTTCTAACCCTACTTCTTCTTCTCAAGATAAGGATTCCTATAAATCCAAAATGATGTGCTATAATTGCAGGAAACTGGCTCATTTCATCAGAGACTGCTCATATCCTAAAGCTGAAAAGTACACCGAAGAGGAAAAGAGAATCAGAAAAGAAAGAAAGCATCAGAAAGGCAAGGTGCTGATAGCAGAAGCAGAAAAGCTAGCTGCTATTTACTCATCGGATTCAGACACACTTCTGATGAAGAGTCTTCTGAAGAAGAGAGTCCTGCTCTTATCTGCCTGATGACCAAGGAATCTGATGACTCTGAGGATGATGAGGTAACTCCTCTTGAAAATGAATTATTTGATTCCTTTCAAAAAATGATGCTCAACAATACTGATATTGCTGATGCATTTAAAAAGCTTAAGGAAGAGATGATATTGCTAAGAGAGCAAAACAGTTCACTGAAACTTAAAGCTGAAAAGCCAAAAGAATCAGCTGAATACAAACTGCTTGAGCAAGAGAATGAATCTATGAAAGCTGAATGTGAAGTCTATAAAGAAAAAATCATGGAACTGGAGAAAGTCATTGAGCCTGTTTGTCTCGCTTTTCTGAAAAAAATTCGGTTTTCGGAAAGGCCAAACAAACAATTCAACCACTTTCCCAATTAATTAGCTACAATAATTTTTTTCTCAAACCACTCTCCGAAAGGCCAAACAAACAGGCCACTTTTCTACTCGATTTCTATTTCTCTCTATATTAGAAAAGTCAAAAATTGCGGCTACTTTCCCAAACAACTCTCCCAAAACCCAAACAAACAACATTACGCAAATCGAGATTATTTCTCAAACCTCTACCACTTTCCCAAACCACTCTCCGAAAGGCGAGACAAACAGGCCCATTGAGTCTCATGATAAGTCATCTGTTGCATCCATGCATAATTCTAGTAAACAGAAGACACCTTTAGAACAGGATAAGTTAGAACTGAACCATACTAAAAAATTTGTATCAGTTGAAAATAGTAAGGTCATATTGTATGTTCAGACTACTAAACCTACTTCACATGAGAATGAATTAAAGGAGAAGAAAGCTCCTAAGGCTAAAAAGAGCAAAGAGCCTAGTGTAGGTAAACAGACTGGTAAGACTAGACAGCAGAGCCCTAAGAAGTCTGTTGATAAGGCCAAAGCCAATCAGACTAGTAGTAAAACTAAGTCGTATGTTCATGAGCAAACATCTAGTAAGCCAAAGAAGCATAAAAACAAGAAAAATCAGAATGCTTCGTATGGAAATGAATCATATTATGTGCAACCTGCTGCATATCCTCCTATGTATCATGCACCTCAATTTCCAACTTACTATGCACCATATCCTGCTCATCCAATGCATGCATATCCTGCTTATCATGCATCTTATTCTACTTATGAACATTATCCTTATCATAATGATTATCACCAACATAGCAAATCTGGTAAACATGATGAAGATGAAACTGTTCATGCTCCTGCTAAAACTCAAAAGCCTAAGAAGCCTAAGACTTCATCATCTTGGGTTGTCAAAGGTGGAACTAATCCTTCAGGACCCTCTCAATAAGGGTACATAAAACAATTTTACTTTGTTTTGTAGGTTAGGATTAGGAGTAGGAGTAAAGTAGAGAAGATTTGGTACTTGGACAGTGGCTGTTCAAGACACATGTGTGGAAACATACATGAGCTGACTGATGTTGTTGTTGTGGATGGTCCTAAATTTACTTTTGGGGACAGCAAGGAAGGCAAGATTGTAGCTAATGGAAGATTGATCAAAGGCAACATTGAGATATCTGACATCTCTTATGTTAAAGACCTCAAATACAATTTGCTAAGCATAAGTCAATTTTGTGATAAAGGATATTCAGTCAACTTCTCAACAGGTAAGTGCTATGTTGAACAAATTGGTACAAAAAAGGTAATTTTATCTGGAAGACGACAAGAGAATGTCTACACAGTGGACTGGAATTATGTTGACAAGAGTTCAAACATCTGTTTGGTGGCATCAAGACCAAGTGAAATCAGTTGGATGTGGCACAAAAGGATGAATCACTTGAATTTCAAGACCATAAATAGACTTATCAAGAATGATCTGGTAGAAGGAATTTCAAAAACAGACATGAGCAAAGATAAGCTTTGTGACGCCTGTAAGAAGGGTAAACAAATCAAGTCATCATTCAAAAGCAAGAAGCACCAATCAGTTGGAAGAATATTGGAGCTACTACATATGGACTTATTTGGACCCACTGATCCAATTAGCAATGGTGGAAAGAAATACTGCCTAACTGTTGTGGATGATTTTTCAAGATACACTTGGGTGATTTTCATGAAGAAGAAAAGTGAAACCAAGGAGCATCTTACAAAGCTGATGGAACTGATTCAGAATGAAAAGAGTATGAAGATATTGAAGATAAGATCAGATAGAGGGACTGAGTTCACAAACTCTACTGTTGAAGAGTATTGTAATGTCAGAGGAATCAGCCATGAATACTCTGCTACCAGAACCCCTCAACAAAATGGAGTTGCTGAAAGGAGAAACAGAACTCTAAAAGAAGCTACCAGAACTATGATAGCTGAAGCTAAGCTGCCTCAAAGATTTTGGGCAGAAGCAACAAATACAGCATGTTTTACCCAAAATAGATGCATGATCAACAAACACCAAAACAAGACTCCATATGAATTTTGGAACAACAGGAAGCCAAATATTCATTACTTTAAGATTTTTGGTTGTAAATGCTTTGTTTTAAATAATGGGAAAAATCACCTTACTGCTTTTGCAGAAAAGGCTGATGAAGTTGTCTTTGTAGGATACTATACTATTAGTAAAACTTATAGAGTCTTTAACAAAAGAACTTTACTTATAGAAGAATCTATTCATGTAGTATTTGATGAACCAAATCAATCTTCTGAAAAGAATCAAAATACTGATCAAAATCTGTCTACTGATTTTCAGAAATTGAGTGTTGAAATAAATGAAGCGTATATTCCCATCATACTACTTGATCTCAACTCAGCTGCTAACTCAAGTGCTGTTCAAAATCACAGTGCTGATTGTCTAACAGACGAGTTGCAAACAGCTGACAGACCATAAACTGTTCAACAGACAACAAATGTTCAACAGACTACTACTGGAACTCCAACAGTAGTGTTGCAAGATCAAAACAGAGGACAACATTCTGATTTGCAGCCTGATCTCAGATGGCTCAAGAATCACCCACCAGAGCTGGTGATTGGTGATCCTTTGGATAGAGTAATGACATGAAGAGCTGCTGCAATTGATGTTATGTTCGTCAGCTTTCTATCTCAAATAGAGCCTAAACAAATTGAAGAAGCTCTTAGTGATTCAAACTGGATTGAAGCTATGCAAGAGATATTGTCAAGAAGAAGGTATTGACTTTGATGAGACTTTTGCACCGGTGGCAAGACTAGAGGCAATCAGAGTCTTCCTCGCCTGTGTTGCTCACAAGAATTTCACAGTCTATCAAATGGATGTGAAATCAGCTTTTCTCAATGGAGAATTGCAAGAAGAAGTTTATGTTGAACAACCACCTGGATTTGAAGTTTACAAGGAAGAAGACAAAGTGTATTGTCTGAAGAAAGCCCTCCAAGGACTGAAACAGGCTCCAAGAGCATGGTATGATACCCTATCTGATTTTATTTTAATTAAAGGATTTCGTAAAGGTAAGGTATATAAGACCTTGTTCACTATTGAATGGAAAAATCATATATTACTTGTGCAAATATATGTGGACGATATTATTTTCGGTTCAACAAATCAACAGATGTCTTATAACTTATAAGTTCTCAAAGCTGATGCAGAACAAGTTTGAAATGAGTATGATGGGAGAACTTAATTATTTTCTTGGTTTGCAAGTAAGACAGTTGCCTGATGGAATATTCATCAACCAAGCAAAATACACAAAAGATCTGTTCAAGAAATTTGGCATGGAAACTAGCTCTACTGTTAGTGTTCCTATGTCTACTGGACTTCGTCTAGATAAAGATGAAGATGGCAAATCAGTGGACATGACCAAGCACAGAGGAATTATTAGGTCAATGTTATACTTAACAGCTAGCAGACCTGATATTATGTACTCTGTTGGGGTTTGTGCGAGATATCAATCAAATCCTAAGGAATCTCATCTCCTAGCTGCCAAGAGGATACTTAAATACATTAAAGGCACTCAAGATTTGGGATTATGGTATCCTAGAGAATCTGGAATTGAACTTATTGGATATTCAGATTCTGACCTTGCTGGCTGCAAAATTGATAGAAAAAGCACAACAGGTGCCTGTCAAGTTTAAGGTAGTTGTCTGATCTCATGGATGAGTAAGAAACAGACTTCAATATCCATATTTATTGCCGAAGCTGAGTACATAGCTGCTGGAGCTTGCTATGCACAAATACTTTGGTTGAAACATCAACTAGAAGACTACAACATTAATCTCAGTGGAATTCCAATCTACTGTGACAATACAAGTGCAATCTCTATTACTCAAAATACTACAAGTCATTCAAGGGCAAAACACATAGAGATCAAACATCACTTCATAAGAGATCATGTGGAAAAAGGAAATGTCATAATAGAACATGTTCTCACTGATAATCAGATCGCTGACATCTTCACAAAACCTCTAAGTGATGCAAGGTTTTCGACTTTAAGAGCTGAATTAGGTCTACTCAAATTGGATGCATAAGTTGAGGGGGAACTCATCAGAAGACTGAAGTTCATCAGCTTACTCATCTTGTTATCTTCAAGGTTAACTCTCAACAGACTAGTTAACTTATGAATTCTTAAAGTCAGGGGGAACGTGTAAGACTAGCGGTACTTCTGATTAAAAGATGAAATTTGTTGATGTAAATTAATTGAAGTTATGTTTTCATCAGAAGATATAAAGGTTCAAGATTGAAGATTAATCATCTAGCTGAATTGACAAACAGCCGAGGAAGGTTATCAGCTATTGGCTTTCACTGATAACAATCTGTCATCAGGACACTAGTCCCATCAGATAAGTATTTAAATTTACTCGTCTGATCAGCTATGTAAAAGTCTTGTGTTTAAAAACGTTTTTTATATATAACACGCTTTTACAAGTAATAGAAAGGCGGTCAATATTACCGCCTATCAATAAATGCGCTTTGAATTTCAAATCGCGTAACTGATGCCGCACGATCAGAATTGACAGAAACTGATCAAACGGTTGGCGGGTATCACGGAAACCGAAATACCCTAACTTTATAAATCCAGATCTGATCAGCCTTGTGACTCTTTACGCACCCACATAGATTCAAGAGCATTTGTGAGAAATCTTTTCCGTCAGTTTCTGCAAATATTCTCTGTTTTTCACTAACTTTCTACAGAATCAAGATGAATCCTCAACAAGAAGCCAAGGCCGAAGGTATGTATCTAGTCTATGAAACATATCACCATTCTGGCACCGACGTGATGAAGTAAATACCGGAAAAATTCAAGGCCGCATCACTGGTGAACTTCATGGAATTTCACGTAGAAATGGTCTGGAAGGACCAGGTTTTGGAGTACTACAGGACTGCTGAAGTTGATTTTAATAAGCTGGAAATTCAAGCGACTGTAGGAGGAAAAGCCAACGTTATTACTCCTGCTCTGTTGCACGAGATGTTTGGATTGTCAAACCAAGGACGGCACGATGTTACTACTTTGGCTGAGGAGAAACTCCAACACTTCTGGGCAATCTGTGCCAAAGAAGGAGAGGTGATGTCTGAAAATCTAAATAAAAAGCAGTTAAAGGATGAATATCAGCGCATGGCTTATATGGTTTCAAAGCTGATAGAGAACTGCACCTTCTCTCTGGACGCAATCACCATGCAGAGGTATTGTATTAAATCACCATGCAGAGGTATTGTATTATGATTGCAATTTACTATGGATTGGAGGTCAATTGGTCAGTTGTCGTCTGGTACATTTTGGCCAATTTTCATGAGAAGAAGGGAAAGCATACTAACCATAGGATCACCTTGAGTTATCTGTTCTGCAGTATGGGTTGTGGGATGACAAATGGGAAGGTTATCCATAACGCCAAACCAATGGCTACCTACCAATATGTTAAGGCTGCATCAAAAAGAAAAACAGAAGAGGAATGAGAGAATGAGGAGGAGGAACCTCAGGAGAAGGTTCCTGCCAAAAGACAGAAGAAAACAGCCCAGCCTGCTATTCAGGAGAAAAAGAAGAAGGCTGATGAGCCAAAAGAAGTGGCTCCTAAGAAAAAGGCAAAGGCATCTACTCAAACAGCCGAGCCAGCTGTTCAAGCTAGAGTAGATGAACCAACTGAGAAGGAAGTTGCTGATATCATAAATCAAACAACCCAGGAGATAGAAACCATGTCTCCTACCTCACCTTTGAGAACTGTGTCTGCTGAACCAGCTAGAGTTGTTGCACGAAGAACTAGAAGCCAAGTGAGGGATACTGCAACATCTCAACCTATTCTAGGAAAAAGGCCAAGGAAAACAATCAGGAAGAGAATGACCTTCATTGATTCTCCTACTGAATTGTCAACCTTAGTCCGAGAAAGTCCTCCATCAGCATAGAGGCCTACTGGTGTTGAAGAGAAGTCTGCTACCAAGAAGCTTGTTGATGAACAGACTACTTTAACAGCACCAACAGCTGAAGTTGCCCAACCTCAAGATGATCCTGAAGTGCAGATCATCGACCCTGTAGCACCTGCAGCACTTGCATCTGCTGCTCCTGAACCTGCCCCTGCTCAAGAAGCACAGATACCTGATAAGAGCAAAGGAAAAAGAAAATTTATTATCAGAAAGAAGAAAGTATCTGCTGCTGACAAGAGGAAAAGAGAAGAAGCTGAGCAGAGAAAGAGGGAGGAACAGGAAGAGAAAAGGGTAATCGAGCTCAGCAAAATAGAGGTTGAAAAAGAAGAGAAGAGAAGAAAAATGTCTGAAGCAGAATGCAAGGCTGCTGAGGATGTTGAACTAGCTCTTGGCATTGAGCTGAGCAAAAAGGATGCTCATGGTCCTCAAATTACTGGAGGGATCAAGATTGGAGAATCCCTGAATGCAAAGAAAAAGATGCCTGCTGGATTTGTGAAACCAAAGAAGAAGTTTGAAGTAAGAAGGGCATTTGAAATCATCAATGCTGACCCTTCTGTCTTCAAAAGATTTGAATCAGCCCTCGCATATTGACAGGAAGATAATTGTCAGGACTTTGTTTACTCATGAAAAGCAAAGATATATGAAATGGAGGGAATACAGAGTGAACAAGACTATTGAGGAGGTCCAAAGCTGGGAAGAGTTTGCAACTGAGGAGAAGTGGGTCCTCCAGTGGCTGAAAACTACTTCCATTACCAGAGCGTTGGATCCAGACTATGTTAGAGACGCTATGCACAAGTATGCACAGGAGATTGCTACTGATGAAGCTAAGATCATCTCAAACAGTTTGCCACCCAAGAGAAGGAAGCAAGATAATCGTATTAAACGGGCTGTGCAAATTGCTATAATGACTGCCTTGGAGAATTGGGCTGCCAAGTCTAGATATGGACAAGGTTCTCCAAGTGATCTCCCTACTTTGCCAAGTATCCAGCAGATCACATTTGGCAAAGAAGTAAGAGATTACAGAGAGCTGCCAAAGATTATTCCTGCCACCAGCCGTTTGCCTGTGTTCAAGGTTATTTGTCAGACGACTGTTGTTAATAAAGATGGAACTCTGGTAAACCAAATATTTGAAGAAGTCCTAGACCAGCAAGCTGATAAAGAGACCTTAGCAATTGAGTGGAATGCTAAGGAGACAAAGAAAGAAGATGCTGCTCTAAAGGATGTGCATGTCCACCAGGAAGCTGAACAAAATCAGACTGCAACACCCTCTGCTTCATCAGCTGATATGCACTCATCTCTGATGGAAGCCTTCCAGATGATGCTTGACAGCTCCTTACAGAAAATGGAAGAAAAACTGGAAGAGAGGAACCGATTGTAGATGGAGCAAATGCAGCAAGAAACTGCAAAAATGGTAAAGGATGACATTGATAACTTCCCACTACCAGAAGACAATACTCTGAGGATGACGCAAAGTGTCTTAGATATGCACAGAAGTATTGAAGATGTCAAAGCTGACGTTGGTCATCTTCATACTGCACTTAAAAGAAATGAAGACATTATTGCTCACCTGACTGAAACCTTCATCAAAGTTGGAGAAGAGGAAACTGCCAAGAACCTGTCTTTACTTGATGAAGTAAATAAAGCTGGCAACGTTGTTCATGAAGAACTCTCAACTATGCAACTCGACATTGACTGCATAAATGATCAGAACGACAACATCACCACTGCTCTCAATCATCTCAATGCAAGCCATGAATTGACAAATCAGAACATCAAGGCCTTGTGTGCTGCTATGAAGATCCAAGTTGTTGCACTCAACCCTCCTATCAACCCTGATGATGACAAAAAGGGGGAAGAGAAAAGGGAAGAGACAACTCTTCAGGCTGCTGATGAAAATCAAGTATTTGAAGACAAGGATGAGGAAAATGCTGATGCTGAAAACAAGGAGTCTGATGCTGCTGAAAAAGATGAACAGGCTGATGGTAAGGGAAATTTTGTAGAAGAACCCATGGATACTTCTGAAGAACAACTGGACCCATTCACCAAGTTCAAGGATGCTGAGAGGTTGAAGAAAAGGATTGATGATGCAGCTAAGGATATAGAACGAGAAAAAGAAATCAAACAGAAAATGGAAGTTGCTCAACAAAACCTTGTAGCTGATGATGCTGAAGATGAAGATGAAGATGATGATGAAGAATCAGAGTATGAATATGAAGAAGTTATCGAAGGAGGAAGTGAAGAAGCTGATGATTAGAATATATTAATCTTTTGTAATCAGTTTACTTTATTTTCCTTTCAGACATCTTATCTGAAAAGACTTGAAATCTGTAACAATTGTTCAATTATCAATAAAAGTTCAAGCTTTTTTCCAACATTTTTCTATCTCAGAAAATTTGAGGATCAAAACATTAGTATAGGTAAACAGGTACTTAGCTGAAGTTTTGTCATCATCAGAAAGGGGAAAATTGTTGGATGAAGATGAAGATGGAGTGTACTGAAGTTAAATTAATTAAGGGAGGTTTTGATGATTTCCAAAACCTAAAATCAGCTAAGTATGGAAAACTTAGTTGAAATCCCTTAGAAGAATTTTGAACAAGTAAGAAGATAAATCAGAAAGGTCAATTATTCAAGGTCCAGAAGACTACTGATCTGCTGAAGGAAAGAAATCAGACTGGTGAAGATCAGCCGACTCAAATCAGATTTGTTCAAGTTTGGGATCAGCTTTGTTCATCATCAGACTAGTACTCTCATCAGCTGAGTAGAAAGGATCTAGAAGTCTTCCCAACGGCAATAAATGCCCCTGGAGTAATAAATGCTGAAGTCCGAGGATATTAATGGCATATGATTGAAGAAATACCTCGTATCAGCTGGGTGCAATAAATGTTGTCTGACAGAAAGAACAGCCTGCAGTACTGTCACTGTGCAGAGAGCCGTTCGCGGAAATTAAGGACCAGAAATCAAGAGATTTGAATTTTGTCTCACTTCAACGGACATAATTCAAACGTGTGAATATAAATAGCTGAAGAGACAAAGAGAAAAAAAAACACAACATCTGAGAGAGATTATCCGAAGCAGAAAATTTTCTAAGTCTGAAGAAGCTCATAAACAGCTCACTCGCCTGCTGAAGTCATTTGTTGATAGAAGCTTGTTGAAACAAAAATGAATACATTTTCTGAGTGAAACTGTAAAAGAGAAGTGTTGTGAGTAGTAGATGTCCATCTTTGTGAGTGATATTACTTCGGAGAGTAGGAGTTTCTTTGTAATTTCCTGCTGCGAACTTGTGGCTTATCATTTGTTGTAAAGCGCAAGCAGAGTATACTGTAAGCTTTGTGATTATAGTATAACCCAAGATCTGTGTGACTTGGAAGAGTGGACTAAAGGACTTAAATCCATATAACCACTATAAAAATTCTTGTGTTTGATTTTTGCATAAGTTTTCTTGCATACTTATATAATTGCATAAAACACTTTGATAACTGTTTGAAAAGACTTAAAGGAGTTTTTAACAAAAGTGGGGATAAAATCTTTCAAACTATTAAGTATACTTGTGAAAAACACTTTATAAATCCGCTGCAAGTATTCTGGTATTAAAACTAATTTTGACTAAAATCAGCTAAGTGACTATCAGACTAGTGGTCAACAAAGCTGTTCAAATATTTGTTCGAGATCAGCTGAGTAAACTTACTGTTCTGTAACAGCTTAGTCTGCTTACAGTTTAGGTAAAGTTTTAAAGTTAAAATTGAGTAAAAAGTTTTAGAGGTCTATTCACCCCCCCCCCCCCTCTAGACCTCATCTGACCACTTGGGACCAACATAAATCTTTATATGGCTGAAAACAATTAAGACGTATGTAGTACACCTGAATTAGTGAATACTTGTTAAAAGAAAGTTAACAAAATGATCCAATTCACTATTGTGGTTTTATGAAAATAAATTGGATCAAAATTTGATATAATTATTGTATATATTGATGATCTAAATATTATTGAAACATCCAAAGAGTTTTACAGAAAGAGTTTGAAAGGAAAGATTTTAAAAAATAAAATTTTTTTCTCGACTGACAGATCGAGCATTTAATAGATGAAATCTTTGTCCATAAATCGATACATACAAAAACGATTACGAAAAAATCTATATTGATAAAAAGCTCAACCATTGAGGGCAATTTCATTGTCGTTTCAATCTTTGAATGTAATAAAAGCTTAATTTCGTCGTCAAAATGAATGGACAGTGAAAAAGTATCGGGACCTGAAACACCTTTATCTAAGTAAAATTAGAGAATTAATGTATTCCGCTATATTTTCGTTTAATTAACTAGCAAGATTAGCTTTGTATCGACACAAAGGTATATGTATGACGTTAAATATGTATTTATGCTATATCAAGTTATTGCTTTCAGAAAGATGGTCCAAAATTAGAATGCGCCAACTTGTGGACATTGTGCTGGCATTAGAGGGAGCATGTTTTTAATAATAATGTGCACAATGTACTCTTTTTCCTTCGTCCAAGTTTGTGCACATTGTACCCCCCCATGAAATGTACTCATATTTCTTGTTCATGTTTTTTCCACCGGGTTTTTCTGACAAGGTTTTTAATGAAACATATTCCACAAACAATGGACATCCATGGGGATTTGTTATAAAATTATATATAATATGGATGTCCATTAGTCACTCTAATTTTACCACTCATCTTAAATATCGCATTGAAGAGAGCACATGAAAGGTATTGCATTGGTTGATATGAATTGTCTTTATTTGACAAATGAAGAGTTTCATAAAACTATATATTGCCGATGTTGTAATATATTTTGTATACAACAAGATGAATGATAATGAAATATATTGTTCTCCCTAATTCACTCTCTACATTATAGTTTTAGCTTGTTTTATTAGATCATCTCTTGAATAAATTTAGGAAAATTTACAAAGACACCCCCTGGCTATTACCCTAATTACAGGATTTTACCCTCTTGTTTAAATATTACAAAGACACCCCATCGACCAAAACTATATTACAAGGACACCCTCTGCTACCCCCTCAAAAATTACAATTGTCTATTTTTCAAAATTAAGTTGGTGCTTTTGTTACTCTCATCAAGACGAGTTCATAGACACCAATTTTGTCAAATTTTATCGAGTAATTTGGGCTAAACAACGACCGAGTATGAAATTTCGGATCTAGGGTTCTTCACGAACCAAACTTTGGACAACGATTTCTCTCAAATTACTTGATGAAAACTTGATAAGGTTGGTGTCTATGATCTCGTCTTGATATAAGAAAAAAATGCCAAAAAAAGTCCCGACTTAATTTTGAAATTTTGGATACAGGGTTCTTAAATATCAAATTTTGAACAACGATTTCTGCCAAATTAGTTGGTAAAATTTGACAAAGTTGGTGTCTGTGAACTCGTCTTGATGAGAGGAAAAAAAATGACATCAACCTTATCAAATTTCATCAAGTAATTTGAGGAATATTGTTGTTAAAAGTTTGGTTCACGTAGAACCCTACATCTGAAATTTCAAACTCGATCGTCATTTCTCCCAAATTGCTCGATGAAATTTGACAAGGTTAGTGTCTATGAACTTGTTTTGATGAGAGGAACAAAATTCCCAAATTATTTTTGAAAAATAGACAATTGTAATTTTTTAGGGGGTAGCACGGATTGTCCTTGTAATATAGTTTTGGTCGAGGGGGTGTCTTCGTAATATTTGAAACAAGTGGGCACATCCTGTAATTAGGGTAATAGTCAGGGGGTGTTTATGTAAATTTCCCAAAAATTTATAACAGCAAACATATTATATAATTTTCCAACAACACCGCCCATTTGTTTTTTTTTTTTTTCATATTGATTTCCATTATGTGTTATTTATTTCACTTTGGTCATTGTCGGGTAGTCCACGATGACTCCGAACTTACGTGATATTCACATGAATATATATGGGTGGATTTCGTCCCTTCTCTGCGACAATGTTAAAGGCACTCCATGAAACCTATTTATATCAAATTAGTCCCTGATTTTCCTGAAAAATAATAAATAAAGCAAAATTATTTAAAACTATTCTTTATGAATAAAAAATCTAGTAAAAAGAATCAAAACCAAAAACTTAAAAATACTAAGAACTCACCTATTTATATAAATATAAATAAAATAACATACTATAATAAGGAAAAATGTTTTCTCTAATTGAAGGTATAATTATATAATATGAAAGTACCTATTATGTAATAGGGTGATTTACACTCAGACTCCCTTAGGTTTGGGCATATTATAAGGTTCCCCTTTATATTTCAAAAATTACAAGGATACCCTCTTAGGTTTGGGCATATTACAAGATACCCCTTACGGTGTTAAAAACAAACGGAATTTGATGATGTTAGCCAAAAAAAATTATTTTTCCAAATTTACCCTTGGCTAAATATACCTGCAGGGGGTGTCTATGTAATAATATCATACTACAGGGGGTATATTTGAAAGATTACACTAACTTTATGGAGTTACTTGTAGCCAACTATCATATTTTAAAAAATGAACGTTAGATGTTGTATAAACCCCCTGTTGTATAATATAACTACGTAGACACCCCTGTGGTATAATATTTTTACATCGACACCCCCTGTGATATGATATTATTATATAGACATATAATAGTATTACATAGACACCCCATGTGGGTACGTTTCGGTAAATTTGGAAAATCAAATTTTTTTCTGACATCGTCAAGCCTTAAGGGGTTTCTTATAATATACCCAAACCTGAGAGGGTATCCCTGTAATCTTTTAAACAACGGGGGATTTCTTGTAATATGCCAAAACCTGAAGGGACATGTAATATGAGGCCATTACTTATGATAATACTAGATATAACATAACTGTTAGAATAGAATATGAAATATCTTAGTTTCCTAAGTATTTCAGATCTCTATTATGTTAGAATAGATTATGAAATATCTTAGTTTCCTAAGTATTTCAGATCTCTATTATTGTTGTAATCTCTGTTGTATTTAGACTCCTAATTTAGATTACATTCCTAGTTTATGTTAACTCTTTAGGTTAACTCTCTTGTATAAATATTGACTTGGGTGTTAATGAAAAGGTCACGGAATTATATTCTTTCATGGTATCAAGTTTGGTTCGATAGCCAATCCTTCCGCTGCCATTCTCTTCTCTCTCTTCAATCTTCCGTCCACATCGAACACAGGCCTCACGCCGGTTCGATATACAACAATCGATTCAGCCTCACGCTGAAATCGATCTTCGGCCCTCTCTCCTGTTTTTTTTTTTTTCTCGATTTCTTCATCATGAGCGAGAACAAATCCTCTTCCTCCTTTCACCCTGCTCTTGCGGTTTCCAACATTAGATCACATGTTCCTATCACTCTTGAGATGGAAAACGTCCAGTATGCAAATTGGGCGGAATTATTTAAGGTCCATTGCCGTTCGCACAAGGTTCTACATCACATTATCCCACCGAAATCTAAGGATGGGAAAGCTATTGAACAGGTACCGCTCAAGGATGACGAACAGGAATTATGGGACACATTGGATGCTGTTGTGGTACAGTGGATCTATTCCACTATATCAACCGATCTCTTGAACACCGTTATTGAAGCGGATGTTTCCGCTATGACTTTATGGAATCGCCTGTGTGATTTGTTTCAAGACAATGAAAATTCCCGTGCAGTTGCTCTCGAACATGAATTTAACAACTCTTATTTGCGGGATTTTCCGTCAGTTTCTGCTTATTGTCAACATCTAAAGACTTTATCTGACCAACTCAAGAACGTAGGGGCCCCGGTTACCAATAATCGTCTTGTTCTTCGTATGGTAGGTGGTCTTACACCAGCTTACAAAGGTGTTGCTTCTGTTATTCGTCACATGAAGAAATTACCTCCTTTTTATGAAGTTCGTTCCATGTTAGCCTTGGAAGAAGCTAGCATGAAGGATGCTGTGGCTGGGAATGATGATGCACTGATGGTTATGCGTGATTCGGATGAGACACATGATTCTCGTCCGCCAAATCAAGGTCGTGGTAAGCAATCGAAACAGCGAAACAACAAAAAGCAGGGCGGCTCCGGTCAGAAAGGTCCAAACGGTGCCGGTCGTGGTGGCAATCGGTCCGGAAATCAAAACGGCGTCAACTTCTCGGGTGGGCCACAATCTTGGGCTATGCCTCCGTGGTGGACTTGGATGCAGCCGCCATGGGCTACTCCACCATGCCCATATCCGACCCAGTCCTGGACCCGACCGAGTGGACCGCGTCAGCCCGGAATCTTGGGCCCGCGTCCCCACCAGCAGCAGCAGGCGTATGCAGCAGCCTCCGAGTATGCTACGGATATTAATTCTGCTATGCACACTATGTCCCTATCGCAGCCGGATCCTAATTGGTATATGGACACCGGAGCTTCTTCGCATATGACATCCACTTCAGGTAATCTCACGTCTTATTTTAATATGAGCAATAATAATGGTGTTACTGTTGGTAGTGGTCAGTCTATTCCGATTCGGGGTTACGGTCATGCATCTTTACCTTCTCCTCATCCACCATTATCTCTCAAACATGTCCTTCACACCCCACATCTTATCAAGAATTTAGTCTCCGTTCGTAAATTTACAACTGATAATCGTGTGTCGGTAGTCTTTGATCCTTTTGGTTTTTCTGTGCATGATTTACAGACAGGGAACCGTCTCATGAGATGTGATAGTACCAGCCCACTCTACCCAATTACTCCTTCCTGTCCAACTTCGACCACTACATCAAGTGCTTGTCTTGCTTCGACACTTTGGCATGATCGTTTAGGACACCCAGGAGATGCAGTTTTGAATATTCTTAGGCAAAATAAATTGATTGCTTGTAATAGTTCCTCTAAGTCTACTACTTGTCAATCTTGTGTACTTGGAAAACATATTAAATTACCGTTTATTTCATCCAATTCTACTACTTGTATGCCTTTCGATATTATTCATAGTGATCTTTGGACTTCTCCTACTTTAAGTTCATCTGGCCATCGATATTATGTGCTATTTTTAGATGATTTTTCGAATTTCGTGTGGATATTTCCTATTGCTCAAAAATCCCAAGTTTTCTCTGTTTTTTCGAAATTTCATACTAATATCAAAAATCAGTTTGAACGAAATATCAAGACCATACAATGTGATAATGGGGGAGAATTTGATAATCATTCTTTTCGGCAATTTTGTGATTCTCATGGAATTTCTTTTCGTTTTTCCTGCCCACATACATCTTCTCAAAACGGGAAGGCCGAGAGAAAAATCAGATCCATTAATAATATCATGCGAACACTTCTCATCCATGCATCATTGCCACCTTCTTTCTGGCACCACGCACTTCAAATGACCACCCATCTCCTAAATATTACTCCAAGTAAATTGCTTGCAAATAAATCACCTCTTCAGGTTCTTTATCATCGTATACCATCGTACTCTCATCTCCGGGTTTTTGGGTGCCTTTGTTATCCCCTTTTTCCCTCTACCACTATTAAAAAATTGCAAGCTCGTTCTACTCCTTGTGTTTTCTTGGGTTATCCCGACAATCATAGAGGATATAAGTGTTATGATTTAACCACTCGTAAAATCATTCTTTGCCGTCATGTGCAATTTGATGAAACATTTTTTCCTTTTGCGAAGGGGAGTAATTCTTCTTCACGAGTCTATGATTTTTTGGGTGATGATGTTTCTCCACATATTTTACACCAACTATCTACCCAACCCAATCCAAATCCGGCCCAACAGCTATCTTCTTCGCAGACTGCGGCCCAACATGGAACTGCCGCAAGTCCTGTTCAACAGGCCCAAACTCCTGCTGTTGCGGCCCAGCATCAACAGCCAAGCCCTATTCCTTTGCCACCGCTCCGTCCACCCTCACCTCCCGCAATACTGCCTTCAGACCAATCCCAACCATTGCGTCTTTCTCGGTACACTATAAATCCACCGACTCGACCCGTCACACGCAGCCAGCATGGTATACACAAGCCTTCCACTATATTTGATCCATCCCAGGCTCATACCACGATTGTTACACATTCCCCTCTACCTCGTAACCCTTTGGCTGCCCTTCGTGACCCGAATTGGAAATTAGCAATGACCGACGAATTTAATGCTCTTATTAAAAATAAGACGTGGGATTTGGTTCCGCGCCCCGCAAATGTTAATGTTATTCGATCTATGTGGATTTTTACTCATAAAGTTAAATCTGACGGTTCATTTGAGAGGCATAAGGCCCGTCTTGTAGGTGATGGCAAGACACAGCGCGTCGGAATTGATTGTGGAGAGACCTTTAGTCCGGTGGTGAAACCAGCGACTATTCGTATGGTTCTCAGTATTGCTTTATCTAGGAAATGGTCAATTCATCAGCTCGACATAAGCAATGCTTTTTTACATGGCAACCTGAACGAGACTGTCTACATGCACCAACCACTGGGTTTTCGCGATAATCAACATCCGGACTATGTTTGTTTATTGCGGAAATCATTATATGGACTTAAGCAGGCTCCCCGGGCGTGGTATCAGCGGTTTGCTAATTTTGTCTCATCTATTGGTTTCTCAAATAGTAGGTCGGATACTTCTTTATTTACCTACACTCGTGGGTCAGATACTGCATATTTGCTTCTCTATGTCGATGACATTATTTTGACGGCTTCATCCGAAGAGTTACGTTTATCCATCATGACACAACTCGGCTCGGAGTTTGCAATGACAGACTTGGGTTTCTTGAATTATTTTCTTGGCATAAGTGTGACTCGTCATAAGGATGGCTTATTTTTATCTCAGCAGAAGTATGCCGCAGAGATCATTGACCGAGCAGGTATGAGCTCATGTAAGCCGTGTCACACTCCGGTCGACACCAAGCCGAAAGTTGGAGCTACCGTGGGACAGCCTTTTGAGGATCCAACTCTGTATCGAAGTCTTGCTGGTGCTCTACAATATCTTACTTTTACACGGCCTGATCTTTCTTATGCTGTCCAGCAGATTTGCTTACATATGCATGATCCACGTGAGGAACATATGAGTGCTTTGAAGAGTATTCTCAGGTATCTTCAGGGTACGCTTCGTCTTGGCCTTCATTTATCTTCTTCTTCTCTTACTGAGCTTGTTGCATATACTGATGCTGATTGGGGAGGATGTCCCGATACACGACGTTCAACATCCGGGTACTGTGTATTTTTGGGCGACAATCTTATCTCGTGGTCTTCTAAACGACAACCGACTTTATCCCGTTCCAGTGCAGAAGCCGAATATAGGGGGGTGGCTAATGTGGTTTCGGAGTCGTGTTGGCTTCGGAATCTTCTTCTGGAGCTACTTTGTCCTATCAGTAAGGCTACATTGGTATATTGCGACAATGTGAGTGCTATTTATCTTTCTGGGAATCCTGTTCAACACCAGCGCACAAAGCATATTGAAATGGATATCCATTTTGTTCGCGAGAAAGTGGCGCGGGGTGAGGTTCGAGTTCGTCATGTGCCTTCCCGATATCAAGTGGCAGATATCTTTACTAAGGGGCTGCCTCTGGTCCTCTTCGACGACTTTAGAACCAGTCTTAATGTTCGTGAACCTCCAGTTTCGACTGTGGGGGAGTGTTAGAATAGAATATGAAATATCTTAGTTTCCTAAGTATTTCAGATCTCTATTATGTTAGAATAGAATATGAAATATCTTAGTTTCCTAAGTATTTCAGATCTCTATTATGTTAGAATAGAATATGAAATATCTTAGTTTCCTAAGTATTTCAGATCTCTATTATTGTTGTAATCTCTGTTGTATTTAGACTCCTAATTTAGATTACATTCCTAGTTTATGTTAACTCTTTAGGTTAACTCTCTTGTATAAATATTGACTTGGGTGTTAATGAAAAGGTCACGGAATTATATTCTTACAATAACGACATATCTAAATTTAGGATATGTTTCGACTCAGAAAGTTCCTGTAATATTAAATCCATTGGGATGCTGAATGAATACCACATGAGTATAAAAGAAAAAAAAAATTATCCTCCTATGTCCATGTGTAAGATATCCAACACCAATGAATTAAATCCATTGAGGTAGGATCTAAATAACCCGGTCAAACACAAATTGATTTATGTTTAAATTATTTAAAAGAGAAGTAAAATACACTCATATTGTATTTGGGTAATAATTTAATAGTGATCAATCAAAATATATTTTTATTGTGAACGTAAAGAAGTCGTGTAAGCATGTGTATACTGCGGGTATATATGTATTAAAAATTGAAACATTTCATAGTTGTTAAGATTTTGTCTTTGAAAAGTATGGTTTGTAAAACTGGACCAAGAATCGAATCGGCAATGCAATTGGCCACTGGTTTTAAATGTCGAGTAGGTCTAAAGTTCAATCAATGTGACGTAATAATGACATAATAATTATATTAAATCGTGAATATCTATAAACTCACAATTTATAAGCTTGATCCAGGAGGATCATTCATGTATAAAATTGATTTTCAAAGTCAAGATTTTTAAATATGTATTTTTATTTATAATGAATACCACAAGTGGTGCTCCTTATGTATAACTTTTTACAGAGTCGTTCCTCTTAAGTTTATTTTTCTCACGTTAGTCTCTACTAAGAGTCATTTGTTTCACTTGAGCTATTTATAGGCTGAGCAGTAAAGGCTCCGATGTCTAGTGACCTGTACGTGAGGGTGTTTTTGTTCGTTCGCTATGATAGTGTTACACTTAAGTCCACCATAAAACCTATATTGCAGGCATGTGATATCTAATTCACCGTGCTCAGGCTGAAAAATGCCAAATTGAAATAAATAACGTAACTCTTAGTAGGAACAAACATGGGAACTTAAGGAGGACCATTTTTTATATTCACCCTATTTCAGAATAAGTTATTTAATTTGGATTTGGGCTTAATTGAGATGAGTAAATATATTTTGGGATCAACCGATAAAAGATTAAAATCATATGGGCTTTATTACATTATATGCTTAACTATAGGTTCAATCCCATAGCTTGAAAATCCTCGAGGGGCTTTAAGCAAAAATTTTACTTATGAAAGGAACTCAACCCATCCTTCTTAACTCTACGAGACGACATATAGAACATATTTTTTTTTTTTTTTTTTGGTTTTTTTGTGTGATAGAACATATTATATGTACGTATCAATTAATCAATAAAATTGGGAACTTTTGCTAAATTCATCCAAATTTTCTGACTTGCCCCCAAAAATATGACAAGAGAATATAAATGAATATATGTCTTGTAAATGCTATCAAATATCAAAACATCATCAAAAAACTTGTACTCCGACCCGTAGGAACCGTTATATAGTAAGTGTGTCTTCTTAGTCCACACTATATTTATAAAAAAGTCTATCATCAAACAACTTCAAATCTTTCAAACTATTTATCATTGTGTTCAAAATCCCCTTCTCGTATACTTTTCGCTCTAAGATTGTTCAACCAATTCTAGGAAGACTTCCTTCTAAACGAGATTTTCCCGACATCTCCAGCTAATTGCTTCAAGGCTATGCTTAATTTGATGATGACGATTTGATTTAAGCCATTCCAAATATTGCATTACTTAAGAACAAATCAGCAACTTGTACCCCCAAAACATAATAAATGGGCACTTTGCACTCCAAAACACAAAATTAACACTTCACACCCCAAATTAAAAAAAAAAAAGAAAAAGAAAAAGAAAAAAAGAAAATCCATCCCCTCATTTTTTCGGCAAAGTTGACCATTGAGGTGAAAAAAATCTAGGGCAAAATAGGTAACTATTTATTGGTCTTTGATATTTTGAAATGGACAATGGGTCTTCAAGAAGTTTACTTGTACTTTATTTAGTTATTTATGGATATGTATAGTGATGAAAAGAAAGATTGAAAGAGAAATGAGTATTCTAATATTTATAATTATATTTTGTAAAAGTTAAGGGAAAAAATGAATTATCTATTTTGCCTTAGATTTTTTTCATCCCGATGGTCAAGTTTTGGGGAGCAAGTTGCTGATTTATTCTTAATTAGAGAGTGTTAAGTGTTAATTTTATTTCGAGGGTATAAAGTGCCAATTTTTCAAGTTTTGAGGGTGCAAAGTGCCAAAACTTTACAATTGAATTACCTATTTTTCCCTGAAAATAATTTAGAGTCCCAAGACTACATGCATAATTGATCGTAAAAGAGGTCGGGTCCGAGATCCGATCGACCAGGGGATCATCATATCACTTATTTGACATTTTTAGCAATAAACCATTTGTTCATTTAAAATGTTAAAAGATAGCCACTTCTTGACTATATGGGTGTAATCTTGTTTGTTTTTCTACATTAAACTCTTACTAATTTGTGATTGTGTATTATTAAACTAATAAAATACTACTCCCTCCCTTTTTTTTTTATTTGTCACTCTGGCGAAAAAAATTGTTTACTTTTACTTGTCGTTTTATGATTTCAATGTAAAATATTACCCTTCTTGGTAATGCTTGTAATTAATGTTATTATTATTTGATTAGAAAAGTATCTTGGAGTTTTCACTAAAAAAAAATTACTTTTTATTGCATTTCTTAATATGTGTGTCATCCTCCAAAACGACAAATTAAAAAAAAAAGGAAATAACACAAAAGATTGGTAATAAAAATAACATACCATCTCTTTAATTCCAACTAAATAAACATTAAAAGTGGTTTTGCGTTTTACTCTAATGAAATGAGGGTATTGCAATTTTCATACTAAACTTTTATCTACTTTATATATTTGATATAATACTTTTAAAAAAACATATTTAAAACTATGATTTCATTCTCCTCGATTCATTTTCTTTTTCCGTCTTCGTTATAAGGCCAAATTTTGTGTTCTTTATACGGCTGAAAAGCTCTTGACGAGAGATTTAAGGGTACAAGTTTCAATCAAGTAACATAATAAATAATCTGCAGAAAATAAACAAAGTTTCCGGATATTAATCAAAATTAAATCATACTCCGTCAATTTGTTTTAATTTGTCACTTTCGCCAAAATATTTTGTTTACTTTTATTTGTCGTTTTAGGATTTCATCTTAAAATTAATTATTTTCTATCAATATTACCCTTCTTGTTAATTCCCGTAATAAATGCTAATCAATGATGTTATTTTTTGATTAAAAAATAATGCTTTGGAGTTTTTATTTAAAAATAAAAAGTGGCTATTTATTGCATTTCTTAGTCCGTTTGCAATCTTTCAAAACGACAAATAAAAAAACAACGGAGGGAGTATTTCATAATCTACAAGGAATTATGCCAAAATAATTTCTAAAAATTATGTCGAGGGGATAAAATTATGGCACTAAATGTATTTTTTAGAATGTATGGGTGAAAGTTTGTGAAATTTAATTGCATGTAACAATGTACCAATACATGGAGTACTAGCTTATTCCGAGGATAGACTGAGAGAGGGTAAACCAACAAACATGGTAGCTAGATCTTCAATATAATCAACCATTAATTAATAATTAATTAATTAATTAATTTCAAGAGGACTAGGATTCAAGGATGCGAAAGCAAGTAACTCCGAATCTGTCTGAAAAAGATTCATGTCTTGTTCAGGTAAAGTCACCCATGCTTCAACCCCATTTCCATATCTTGTATCCATCAACATCATCATATTACTAAGTATAGGAATATTTGCATCTGCATACCCAACACTTATCCATATTGGCTTTCCCCACCCAAAATCAATTTCATACATCCCACCATTGCACGTGCTTGTTACCGTCATATAATCAGCATTTTCATCAGAATAAAACTTCTTCAATTCATTCAATTCCTCCTCAACTTTCAATGACCATTCTTGTCCTTTCATTTTTTCGACAGAATCGCTGTCAATTACTTCGGTAGCACTCTTTAGGCGTCGAACGATAGACATAATTTTCATATCTTCATCATGATCTAATGTGCACCGAATAGGAACACTACTCCAGAAAATGTTCCCAATTACAAAATCAGGGATTTGTGGTGAGCTTTTATTCCTTAGGCTGACTGTCATTGCCAAAACAGAGGATCGAGCTTTAGACGCCGCCATCGCGCATTTCCATATAAGACCTGTTACAGCCATTACGCGGCTTGGGGCGCCCGTTTTCTCTTTCAGTTCCTTAATAGACGATGAACTAAATACAAATCGCCTGGTCGGACCTTTGCTATGTTTCAAAAGCATAGGCAATAACACCAATGTCGTGCTTTCGGGCAGGGTAGGGTTGGGCGGGAAAATCGATGGTGAAATGAACCTAGGACGTATTATTTCTTCTCCATTTGTTGCGTTGGCGGCTGCCCAAGCTTTGAGAAATGTTGTTTGTGAATAGGCATCGAGGATCTTGTGCGAAGTGTAGAAACCTATAGCAATACCACCACAATCGAATGCGGTTACTTGAATCATAACTAGATATGTTTTTGAGAATAATGATTCCATGGAATTAGGATCCACAGGCAGAAACCGGTGTATGGATTTGTTGTCCGGGTGTTTGAGAAAATTGGATAAATGATCGTTCGCATGGGCGTCTACATAATACACCCCTTCGTCGTTACAATCAATTTCTCTACTATTCTTAACTTTACCAGCTAGTGGATAGAATCTCGTTAATGTTTCTGAAAGGGACTTCTTCAAAAGTTGCCTTCTTCTATTTAAAGTTAATAATAAGTCGGAGTCGGAGTTGCAGTCGGAGTCGTTTTGACGATTGTCGTTGGGGAAGAAGTAAACAAAGGAAGAGTAAAAATGGGGAAGGAGTTGATCCAGAAGCGAAACCTCATACGTTCTTAGGTGATCCGGAGTCGGAGATGCAGGTTTTATGTTTTCTTCGGAGATGATTTCAACCTTTTCGTATTGATTTCTAAAGATTTTTTTTGAAAAAAAGCAGGTCAAGAAACTAGAGATTAAATCGGATTAACTTGCACCCTTAAAATAAATATTGTTGCAGAATGCACCTTGAAAATAACATTTAGCAGAGTGGATTCAGGAAATACATTAGTTTTGTAGGTTGTGCCCTATAATCTTCTATGGCCAAAAAAAAAAAAAAAAAACTGCAGGAAAATTGAGAAACTTGATACCTTAGGGGTAGAATTGTACTTGTGACTCATCTCCCTCGAATTTTTTTACTTGTTAAAACGAAAACGATAGCAACATGTGTGTAATTTTGTTTGTTATTTTCAAATTTTTTATTGTCACATAAAAAAAAAATTACACACACGTTACTATCGTTTAAAAATTTTTCAAGTCAGATGAGTCACAAAGACATGAATTCTGCCCCTAAGATATCAAATTTCTCGAATTTTCGGCAATCTTTATTGCTAGAGAAAATCAGAGGCACTACAGGATTTTCCTACAGAAAATTTCCGACGGACTAGATGAAAATTCGCCATAACTAATGTATTCAAGGGTGCATTCTGCCAAAAGTTCGATTAAATCCATATCTGGGCAATTATATTTATGATAATTAACAGGGAATGTTTAAAAAAAAAAAAAACATACATGCATACCTTTGACTGGAAAAATGAGCATACTGCTGCAGGAATCCTCTAGGCGGGTGAAATTGACTCAGGCGCGGTGGCGGCGCGGCAAATAGTCTCGTTGAACGGAAGAGGAGGAGCGTTGAGAATCTGATTCTCCTCATGATTGAAAATTTTGCCTAAAAAATTGGATGGATAAAAATTTCCAGTTTGATTTGATTTTGTACAAGTTTTTTCCATGTGGAACATTGACGTCAACGTGAGAATTAATAATTTTATATAATTAATAATTGTTGCATTGTCGTCTTCTCATATAAAAATATAAGAGAAACTTATTACGTGCAAGTCTAATTCATTAATTGTTTAAGTAACATGTATAAATATATTTGATTGGTACAATTCCAGATTTATTTTCAATAATGTCCTTTTTCATTTTTCAAACTTACTTAAATTCATTACTTGTAAGTAGGGCTGTGGATGGGACGGATTTCAATTTGGATCCGTCCGAATTTGGACTGATTAGATATTCGATGGATATGATCCGATAATAAAGATCCGAAATCCAAAATATATGGAGCAAATATGGATTAGGTCGATTCGATCCGTTAAAGATATGTATCCGACAATGAATTAAAAAAGTGATATATGTACATAATATTTTATAAAAGTAAAAATCATTAATAATATTTCACCGTATTTTTTATCTTTTTTATCTTCGTATTGAGTATTTATGAAGCAACGGGGGTTATTCATATGAAAATCAATACCGACTTAATTGGATTGGTTCTGAATTTATTTAATTATTTTCACATGAAAATAATGCTTATATAATTAGTGTTGTGCAGCAAACTCACATGGGAAGGGATGATAGTCAGAATTTCCATTTGCTTTCACATGCAATATTTATATGGTGAGCTATGTATGGTTGATTAAGAGTAATCAGAATGCGTATCTCAAGTATCTTGAATACAGTGAGCATTAAATATTTTGTTAAATAATCTTTGCAACCATGCTAACCTGAAAGTACGAGCAAGAACCATGTGGAATAAATATCGACATCTTTCACATATTTTATAGGATTAATTACAGGGATATCCCAAATTAGGTGTAATAATCGTCCAATTTACTCTGACTATCATAATTACAGGGACCTCCCTTGAAGAAGTTTCAAAAGGATATACAAAACCCTATCGGACTTTGAAAGAATTGGATGGAATTAGTAAAATGACGATGTTGCCCTCGATAGTTTTACTTAAGGAAAAAAGTAAAAAAATTGATTAATTAAATGTCCGATTTAACCCTTGAAATAAAGCACATACTGTCATACTACCCTTACAAAAACTTAATTTGAATAGAAATAAAAAATCAGAATTGCACATTAATCCTTAACTTTTAGAAAATGAATTTTATGCAAACAAAAAAAAAATCCCAATCCCTAAACCCCCCATCCCCATTCCACATCCCTCCCCCACCCCACCACCACGCCTGCCCCAGTCCCTAACACCACCGCCGGCCTGGAAGAAGTCAGGCCGTCGCACGGCCCTAGGCCGCCGCCAGCCTAGGTTCTTCAACCCAGACCATCGTCGCAGGCATGGGTTCTTCAACCCAGGCCTCGCGACGGCCTGACTCCCGGCCTGGAAGAAGTTTGTGGACGATAAGGTAGGGGGGCGGGGGGAGGGGGTGGGTGGGGATGGGTGGGGGTTGTGGGTGGGTAGGTTTTTTTTTTTTAATATTATATATTAATTTTTTTATTGATTTATAATAATTATTTTTAATATTTATAATTTTATAATAATTATTTTATTAAATCAGGTAATTGAATGAATATTTTTACTTTTTGTACAAAAAATAAGTTTTTTAGTTAAATTTTTATGAATTTTTTTAGTATGGATTAATTATGAACATGTGAGCAGTTTTATAATGTCTAAGAACTTATGTTCAAGTTTTTTTTTCTTCTCATGATTATACGTAATTCATTTACTTATCCTTTTATTTAAAGTATAATTTTCTTTTGAAATTATTAAAATTTCTGGTTAAATGTGAAAGTTGAATGTATTTACATTTTTATTTATGTTATACAATATTTTTCTTATAATTAATCATAATTTATTATTTGTAAAAGTATTATGAAAAAATATTGAAATGTTATCATGTTTTTTTTTAAGAATTTATATACATTAATAAAATAATTATAAGTTTTATGCAAATTTATAACATTTGAACCCATACTTATACATATACATTGCAAAGAAAACCCTCGTATGAATTAAACATAACAAGGGCATAATTGTCCATCAAAATAGCTACAGTAATCCAAGGGTAAAATAGGAATTTCAATAAAAAATTGGCGATGACGTCAGCGAAAGTTAACGGAACCCTAACGGATGTAATCCTTTTGAAACCTCAGGGGAGATCCCTGTAATTATAATAGTCGAAGGGGATTGGGCGGTAATTACACCTAATCTCAGGGGAGGTCCCTGTAATAACCATATTTTATACCATGTGGTGACATGTTGTTTAATCAGAGACGAGCAAAAACTGTGTAGTCCGCTCTGATAACACGATGCATGACAAAACTGCAGCATAAAGGAAATGAAAGGTTAAATACTGGGATTCACTCAACTGGTGGTAGCCATTTGTCGACTTATGAACTATGATGCATGGATACGAATACAGTACAATACGGATATGATGATACGAATTTTTTAAATTTATTGAATACGATACAATATGGATACGGATTTAAAAGTATAATGTAAATTTATGTTTAAGCAACTAGATCTTTCAATTCAAGCTTAGAAGAAAAGATAATCCAATTTAACATAAAAAAAAATAATAACAAAAAAAGTTATATCTACAAAATCAAACATAAATCATTCTTAACATTTTGCAGATTTCATGACTTAGAAGATAGACTTGAATAAGAGGCTGAGTAGTAGTACTAGTCCTAGAAACTTTATTGTGTTTTTGGCATTTTGCATCCTGAAATTATAGGGTTTTTGTACTTTGCACCCTAACTTAGAAGTTTTGTCACTTTGCACCCTAATGTGTGTTTTAGTGATAAAATTCATTGATACAAGGGTAGAATAATTATTTTCAATTTTTTTTTTCCACTTTGCGCCTTGGCAATATAGATTTTGCACCCTTAAAATATAAAATGTTGGCATTTTGCACCCTACCATTATAAAATATTAGCATTTTTCGCCCCGATTTAAATTTTTTGGCACTCTGCACCCTAAAAATATAATTTGTATGACATTTTGCACCATAATGTATTTTTCTTAAAAAAAAAACAAATTCATGAATATCGGTGATGTAGAGATAAAATGGTCATTTATATGCACAATAATCATAAACTTGTTATTCTTAATTTATTTTACTTTATAATAACTTATTTTAACCAGATTTATTGTTTTCTTTTATTTTCATATGCCTGATTTCCGAATATTTTATTGGTCACGTAGTAAATTTTTTATAGGTAGCGTTTAGCTATAGTCTATATACACTTTAGCGCAGGAGAGAGAGAGAGAGATCTTAATTGGATTTGTTCTGAATTTATTTAATTATTTTCACTTGAAAATAATGCCTATATAATTAGTGTTGTGCAGCAAACTCACATGGGAAGGGATCAGTGCCGGCCCAAGTTGCCCAAGTGCTAGGCAATTTGGGTCGGCGCCTAGGGTCTTCGGTTCGGAGGGCCTCAAAATTTATATACAGGCCTTTGAAAAATTAAAAAGTTAAATATTTTAAATTTTATTCATTTTATGTACATGTCTTGGCTCACTTGGAAAGACTTTCTTTTGATGAGTGGGATGTCTAGAGTTCAAATCCCAATATTGAATTTTTTTTCTTATATTTTGATTGTTTTATGTTATTTAAATTTTTTTTATAATAATGTTCGTCTTTTTTATTTCCCATTCGTAGTAATTATTCTTTTAATCATTTTTCTTATTTAATGATTTCTTGTCAATTTTTTCCTTAATAAGTGCTTTAAAAAAATTCTTTCTTAATTATTATAAAAAGAATACAGTTTTTTCTTTATAATATGATTTTTCTGCTTATTATTTTCTCACTTAGTACATTGTAAAAAAGAATTTCACCCACAATAAAATTAGTCTAGCCCCGTCCATATTTTTATATGTATGTGTATCTTTTTATAAATGATGTATAACTTTTTCTTTACATGATAATATATAATTATTATAGTTAATAATGTCACGAAATGAAATAAAGTCAAGCATTCAATTATGATATTTGTAAAAAAAATGAAATAGAGTTAAGGATGTACATATACTTACAAAATTTGCTTCGACTAAAATAATATTTTTAATATTAAAAATTATACAAAAAGCGTATTTTTATGAAAGCCAATGTTCATATTTAATTTCAGAATTGCGTATTTCAAGGATCTTGAATACAGTGAGAATTAAATATTTAGTTAAATAATCTTTGCAACCATACTAACCTGAAAGTACGAGCAAGAACCATGTGGAATAAATATCGACATCTTCCACATATTTTATACCATGAGATGACATGTTTTGATACCACTTGATTCATGACAAAACTGCAGTGATGTACCATGTCTTCGTCACCTGACATGGCACTTAAACTATTGATATAAAGCTATCGATTAGGAGAACTGGCACATCGATCACCATGAATAATCCGATATGCTCGTCAACAGACGTGACCAACATGCTCTTCGACATCCTGTAATAAGGTCAAATCAAATAACTGAGACCCATATCGGACCTAGTGTTTGAGACGTCTTATCATGACCCGATCTGGTGTGCGAGATGTCTTGTCATGATCCGACCCATTGATCCGGACGAAATCTATAAATATCCCTCATAAATACGGTGAAAGGTACGCATGCTCTGAGCGTAAAGTACCCATTTCGATCTCTCACCTCGGCTTGACTCTTACTTAAGCATCGGAGAGTTACCGCCGGGTCACCACCGGCATTAACCTGACGTAGTTCTCTTTGATTGCAGGTTAGGATTCCCTCATACAAATCGAGGAAAGGCTTGTTTGACCTACCGATCCTCACATTGACGAGTTGTGTAAGAATCGACATCCAGACTCTACACTCAACATTGAAATAAATCAATCCACCGAAAACACACTCATCAATTCTCGATGTACCAAGTCTTCGTCACCTGACGTGGCACTTAAACCATTGACATAAAGCTATCAATCAGGAGAATTGGCATGTCGATCAACATGAATAATCCGATATGCTCGTCGACAGACGGGACCGACATGCTCTTCGAATCCTATAGTAAGGACAAATCAAATAACCGAGACACATATTCGACCCGGTGTTTGAGATGTCTTATCATGACCTGACCCGGTGTCCGAGATGTCTTGTCATGATCCGACCCATTGATCCGGACGAAATCTATAAATAGCCCTCATAAATACGGTGAAAGGTACGCATGCTCTAAGCCTAAAGTACCCATTTCGATCTCTCACCTCGACTCGATACTTACTTAAGCATCCGAGGGTTATCGCCGGGTCACCATCGGCATTAACCTAACGTAGTTCTCTTTCATTGCAGGTTAGGATCTCATCATACAAATCGAGGAAAGGCTTGTTTGACCTACCGATCCTCACATTGACGAGTTGTGTTAGAATCGACATCCAGACTCTACACTCGACATTGAAATAAATCAATCCACCGAAAACACACTCATCAATTGGCGCCGTCTGTGGGAACTTTAACTCTGAATCGAGAAAAGATGACTACACGATCAATGGCCGCTCTTGCTCGAGAACGAAATGGAGATAGAGATCGAAATGGGGAAGGCTAAGGAGATAGCGTCCTCCACAAAATCTCGACCCGACACCCGTAGAGGAAGTCGGACTTTCGAGACCTCCGGCCCTAGCAGTCTTTCAATTTACAAAAGACGACGTTAATGCCCTTTTAGATGAAGCTAAAAAGGATTGGGTAGCCGAAATCGCGAGGGGAGAGATCGATCTTCCTCGAGAACCTCCACGCACCAAAGGTTATTTAATCTCAAGTATTATGTAATCCCTTAACCATGTGCGTCCTTTTTGAATCTAATGCCCAGTATTACTTGTCAAAATGACGAGTTGCAATGGAGATTCGACAGAAGAAATTCCTCGAAAGCCGCAGAGGCATCGAGAGGGAAATCGACAATCAAAGAAACTCCTCGATTGCTGAAAAAGGATCGAGAGGGAAATCTACAATCAAAGAAATTCCTCGATTGCTGAAAAAGCATCGAGAGGGAAATCAACAATCAAAGAAATTCCTCGATTGTTGAAGAGGCATCGAGATGAAAATCGACAATCAAAGAAATTCCTCGAAAGCCGCAGAGGCATCGAGATTAAATTGACAGAAGAGGAAAGCTATTAATAAGGTTACTCTACAAATTCCTCGAAAACCAAGAGAAATCAATATGAAATCGACAAAAGAAGAATAGCTATTAATAAGCTTACTCTACAAATTCCTCGAAAGCCGCAGAGGCATCGAGATGAAATCAACAGAAGAAATCCCTCGAAAGCCGCAGAGGCATCGAGATGAAATCGACAAAAGAAGAAAACTATTAATAAGCTTACTCTACAAATTCCTCGAAAGTCGCTGAGGCATCGAGATGAAATTGACAGAAGAAATTCCTCGAAAGCCGCAGAGGCATCGAGATGAAATTAACAGAAGAGATCCCTCGAAAGCCGCAGAGCCATCGAGATGAAATCGACAGAAGAAGAAAGCTATTAATAAGCTTACTCTACGAATTCCTTGAAAGCCGCAGAGGCATCGAGATGAAATTGACAGAATAAATTCCTCGAAAGCCGCAGAGGCATCGAGATGAAATCCACAGAAGAAATTCCTCGAAAGCCGCAGAGCATCAAGATGAAATCGACAGAAGAAATTCCTCGAAAGCCGCAGAGGCATCGAGATGAAATCGACAGATGAAGAAAGCTATTAATAAGCTTACTCTACAAATTCCTCGAAAGCCGTAGAGGCATCGATATGAAATAAATTAAGAAGGATAGAAATAAATTTTAACTTCAAAGTTCGTCGTTCGCCACAGAAGCATCGAGACTAAATCTATTAAGAAAGAGAAACTCCATTGATTTAAAGAGATCTCTAGCAATCAATAAAATCGACACTATTTCGGTGATCAAACAAATAAGAAGGTTAAATTCATTGAATCAACAACCTGAAGAATTGAGAATTGAACAAACATAAAAGTTGATATCAGTAAATCGACAATTGAGAAGAAAGAAACTATTTGAAGGAACATACTTATGTTTTGAGAGAATTCTACTTCAAACGAACTACTATATGTTGAATCATGTGTACAATCCGAGGGCCCAGAACCAATCTTATGCCTCCGGATCGCTACCTACACAATAAAATTTTTGACAAGTAGGACCGAGCAATTGCCAACACACAAATAATTAATCGACATGAAATCGAAATTAGATGGATGGTATCGAACTTCGACAAAACTAGTGAAATCCCATTCATTACAAAGTGAAATTTACAAAGTCAGAGAATTAAAAAGTCAAAACATGCCAGCCAAGGATGACTCGATGTAAAGTTCACCAAGATTTACAACTCAAAAGAAAAGGTCTGTTCATAATAAATCTAATGGCCAAAATAAGCACTGTCAATTTGCATCGAGGCCGTGATGGGTTTCGTACTCAAGCCGATCGAGATGAGTGGACGCCCTCGACGTCTCAGGAGCTTCCTTGAGAGTTGCTTCTTCAACCATCTTGGCCTGAATTTCGAGAAGGAAGCCGACCTAATTATGGCAAAGGATTTTTTGTAATCTCCAACAACGAACTCTTGATATTCCAAATCGGTTTGATAGTTCCGAGGATCAGCGTCGTCGTCGCTCTCCTCGACTCTCCCTTGCTGAACATTTGCCCCTCCCACTTCTTCATTAATATCGACTTCCTCACCAAACACCTCATCTACAAACTCATTTACTTGGCTGCTATTGGGACTTGATGGCAAAGTACTCGACAATCGACATCTCGACTTAGTCTTTGAAGATGGTTCAACAGCACACTCTTTAATCGACTACAAGCTCCGAGAACAAAATTTTTTACTGAAGGATGAATTGGCTCTTCGGTAAAAGACGACCTATATGTATAGAGATAATTACCGCTTCGCAAAATTTCACGAAAGCCCCTCAAAAAGTCGCGTCGCTTCATCTTCACCCCTAAGAGACGCGTCGCTTATTATTCCATTCTGGAGTTTCAAAATTGCCGCCAACACAAATACGACTGGCGCGAAAAAGAGGAAAAACCAATTAAACTTCCAGACTTGGACCTTCACTCGAACTCTAGAACTTGGGGTAGTACTACTAATATACACACAAAATTAAAAAACCAATTAAACTTCCAGACTTCGACCTTCACTAGAACTCTAGAACTTGGGGACTCCTGATGTACCAAGTCTTCGCCACCTGATGTGGCAGTTAAACTATTGACATAAAGCTATCGATCAGGAGAACTGGCACGTCGACCACCATAAATAATACGGTATGCTCGTCGACAGACATGACCGACATGCTTTTCGATATCCTGTAATAAGGTCAAATCAAATAACCGAAACCCATATTAGACCCGGTGTTTGAGACGTCATATCATGACCCGACCCGGTGTCCGAGATGTCTTGTCATGATCCGACACATTGATCTGGACGAAATCTATAAATAGCCCTAATAAATATGGTGAAAGGTACGCATGCTTTGAGCCCAAAGTACCCATTTTGATCTCTCACCTCGACTCGACACTTACTTAAGCATTAGAGAGTTATCGCCGGGTCACCACCGACATTAACCTGACGTAGTTCTCTTTGATTGCAGGTTAGGATCCCCTCATACAAAATGAGGAAAGGCTTGTTTGACCTACCGATCCTCACATTGACGAGTTGTGTTAGAATCGACATCCAGACTCTACACTCGACATTGAAATAAATCAATCCTCCGAAAACACACTCATCATGCAGCATAAAGGAAATGAAAGGTTAAATATTGGGATTCACTCAACTGGTGGTAGCCATTTGTCGACTTATGAGCTATGTTGCACGGATATGGATATAGTACGATACGGATATGACAATACGAATTTTTAAAATTTATTGAACACAATACAATATGGATACGAATTTAAAAATATAATGTAAATTTATGTTTTAGCAACTAGATCTTTCAATTCAAGCTTTAGAAGAAAATATAATTCAATTTAACATAAAAAATAAGTTATATAACTACAAAATCAAACACAAATCATTCTTAACATAATTGGAACAAATTCACGTGAGATTTCATGACCTAGAAGATAGACTAGAATAAAAGGCTGAGTAGTAGTACGAGTAGTTTATGTTAGTCCTAGAAACTTTATTCGGTTTTTCGCATTTTGTACCCTGGAATTATAGGGTTTTGGCACTTTGCACCCTGACTTAAATTTTTTACACTTAGCACCCTGGTGTGTATTTTAGTGATAAAATTCATTGATAGAAGGGTAAAATAGTTATTTTCAATTTTTTTTTTTTTACTTTGCACCTTGGCAATATAGATTTTGCACCCTTAAAATATAGAATGTTGGCATTTTGCACCCTAATATTATAAAATATTAGCATTTTTCACCCGGTTTAAATGTTTTGGCACTCTGCATCCTAAAAATATTATTTGTATGACATTTTGCACCATAATGTATTTTTCTTTAAAAAAAAACTCATGAATATCGGCGATATAGAGATAAAATGGGCATTTATATGCACAACAATCATAAACTTGTTATTCTAAATTTATTTTACTTTATAATAACTTATTTTAACATTTTCTCTCTGTAAAATTTTGACTAAAAGACATTGTCTCATTTTATTTTCAAGTATCCTCAAGAATATTTACTTTATATCTAAAATACACGTCTACATATCTAATATATTATTATGTTGCATGTTATTTACATAATTTAGATTATCATATTAAGTCGGGATTGAAAATGCCAGAAATTATATTTTTTGGGTGCAAAGTGCCAATGTTCTATATTTCATAGTGCAAAGTGTCAAAATCTATACATTTAGGGTTTAAAGTGCCAAAAATATTCGAAATAACTATTATACACTTCAAGCTATTAATTTTTTCTTCAAAACACACACTAGAGTGCGAAGTGCCAACTAAATTATATTTTCAGGGTGCAAAGTGCCAAAACTTTTAAGTTAGGGTGCAAAGTTCCAAAACCCTATAATTCCGGGGTGCAAAGTGCCAAAAGCCCTCATTTTGTTATAATTTAAATTTGGGCTATAATATTACATAAAAGGTCCTCCGGAGTGTCTTGATGTTCAATTAGTGTTTTCGATAAGTATTTATTTTTAAATGGTGTATCGGATACGTATTCCACGCATATTCTACAAATATCCGATACAGTACTTTGTATTCTTTTGGAGTATCCAAGTATCATAGCTTATGGGTGTGATTTTGTCTTTTTATCTGCATTCAACTATAATGTATGTAAATGAGCGTAGTGAGCTAATAAAAATAAAATTGTAACCAATAGGTACGCGAATAAAAAAAACGTGTTGAGTTTTTTCTCCCAATTAAATAAAACACATAAAGTGGTGAAATATTTTGGTGTGTCTACGGAATCGAAAGAGCGTAAATAAACATGAAACATGGTAGATCACCGATCAACCATTATATCATTTTAAGAGGACTAGGATTCAAGGACGCAAACGTAAGTAACTCCGGATCTTTTTCAAGAACATTCATGTCTTCTTCACTTAAAGTCACCCACGCTTCAACTCCATTTCCATATCTTGTTGACTTGAGTCGGATGGATCCGCCCATGTGGACTAACCCAGACCCGATCAAGTTTGAATTTAAAAAGAGGAGGGAGTGGTTAATAATTAACCACTTCCAAGTGAGGAGTTAACCTCTCACTCAGTGGGAGATTAACTCCTACAATTAAGGAAAGAAGGGAAGCAATCGGCTTCCCCCTCTCTGTAAGATGATAAGAGAAAAGTCCCTAGGGGACTTTCTCATTCTCTCTGCCGAAACAGAGAGGTTATATACCTCTCCTTCCTCTTCTATATATATATATATATATATATATATATATATATACTAGGTCAATTGCTCCACGCTCCCGCGCGGAGGATATTGCCCAGTGCTAATGTATTAAACTAAGGACAATTAAGTGTACAAATTATGTATTATCTCGATCATATTAATAAAACACATGAACATAATGAAATTAGGTCGCTCTTCACTAAGTTTTATTCGAAGGTATTCTTGTAGCACAATTCAACAGTCGAATACGAAAATCTATATTAATATTATATTACATATATATGCATAGAATAATCTACACAAAGTAATTGAGGTAAAGTTAAAAAAAAAACAAGATAACAATTACTCTGTTCAAGAATTTAGAATTACTTATCAAAGAGATGAGTTAACTCAATTCGTCATTCAACATAATCCAACAATAAAGAGGCGCAAAAATATTAATAAGCGCTTCTTTCCTCTTCTATCTCTCGGTCAATGCAGAGAGACCCAACACCCATGGTCATAATATTAACTGATGTTGGTCCCAAGTGGTCAGATGAGGTCTAGAGGGGGGGGGGTGAATAGACCTCTGAAAATTTTTTAGACTTAAAAACTTTTTCACTTTTCTGTCAGCAGACTAATCTGATGAAGAACAGTAAGCTAACTATGCTGATCGTGAACAGATCTTGAACAGCAGAGTGACCACTCTTCTTACAGCAACTTAGCTGATTTCAGCAAAATCAGTTTTATCAAGAGTATACTTGCAGCGGATGTTTGAAAGTGTTTTTCACAAGTAGACTAAGTCCTTTAAAAAGATTTTATCCCCAGTTTTGAAACTCCTTATAAAATCTTTTGATAATTCAAAGTGTAAACTTATGCAATTTCAAAATATGCAAGAAAACTTAAATGCAAAATAAACACCAAGAATTTTTATAGTGGTTATATGGATATAAATCCTTTAGTCCACTCTTCCAGATCACGTAGATTCTGGGTTATACTACAAACACACAGTTTACAATATTTCTCCACTTATACCTAAACAACAAATGAAAAGGCTATAAGCTCACAACAGGAAATCACTCAGAAATCCTATCCTCTGAAGTTAAATCACTCACAAAGACTGATTTAAACTTCGCACAACACTTAGCTAGTACAAAATCACTCAGATTGTGTTTTTCTGTTTTCTTCAACTGGGTTTCTGTCAATAGATGACTTCCACCAGACGAGTGAGCTGTTCGAGCTTTTGAGACTTAGATAAATTTTCTGCTTCAAAACGAATTCTCAGAATGTTGTTGTGTGTGTCTCTCTTCGAACTCAGCTCTATTTATACTTGGATTTGAAATTATGACCGCTGAAGGAAATCAAATCTCAAATCCATAGCCTTAGCCCGATTTCAGAACGGCTACCTGCTACAGTCCTTTTTCTGCTGTACTTTCCTGTAGCAGCATTAAATGCACTCTGCTGATCCGAGAGTTTTCTTCAATCATTTGCCATTACTACCCTTCTCTTGCAGCATTTATTACACCAGGTGCATTTATTACCGTTGGACTAATCTCTTGATCTCTTGTACTCTGCTGATTGAAGCAACTCTGCTGATAGATACTCTGCTGATCAAATACTGAACTAATCTGATTTGAGTCAGCTGATGACCTACCCTTCTTTTCGCTGTTTCAGCACGAGATCAGTAGTCTTCTGGGCTTTGAACTTTAAACTCTTCTGATGTCTTCTTTTACTTGTTCAAAATTCTTCTATGGGAACTAAGCTTTCCATACTTAGCTGATTTTGACGTTTTGGAAATCATCAAAACCATCCCTTAACTTCTTAACTTCTTTGCACTCCATCTTCATCTTCATCCAACAATTTCCCCCTTTTTGATGATGACAAAACTTCAGCTAAGTACCTGTATCTAAACTAAAGTTTTGATCCTCAAAAATTTCTGAGATAGAAATAGTCTATTGGATTTCAAACTTGAACATTTTATAGATTCTGAAAGGATTACATGTTACAAGTTTAATCAGATAAGATGTGCAAAAATAAAAGATTACAAGGAAATAAGCATAAGCAAACTAAACAAGACTAGTCTTCTATCTTGTCTTCTTTAGCTTCCTTGTTCTTTTCTTCTTCTTCAGCAGATTTGGAAGTCTCAGCTTCCAACTCATTGGAGAATTTCTGTTTTAACAGCTCTAACTTCTTCTTTTTAACATCAGGGTCAAGCTGTTCTTCAGCTGAATCCTTAGCAGCAGCTATCTCTTTGTCAGACCTGTCTTTTGCTTCAGCTTCAGTCTCTTCAGTTTCACCTTCTTCTTCTGTGATCTTCTCATCTGTTGGTCTGCTTGTGCCTTCATTTTCTTCATCATTCTTTTCATTATCAGCAGATTCTTCCAACACTTCAGTTCCTTCAGCATTTTATTCTTCACCAGAAGGTACCTTATCTTCTCTTTCTTCCCTTAGTACCCTATCTTCCCCCTTTTTGTCATCATCAGCAGGGTTGATTGGATATTTTGGCAAGACTGGGGTGATCTGAAGTGAATCACATAGAAGCTTGATGTTCTCTTCTAAAGCATCCAGTTGAGCTTGTTGTCTTAGTTGATTGGCTTCAAATTCATCCATTCTTTTGAGAACAACCTCACCTTGGTCACCTAACTGAATTTGAGTTGCCAGCAGTAAATCAGCAGATGCCTTGAAGTCTCTCATCATATTTTCCAAAGTTTCATCCTTAGCTTGGATGGCCACTTCAACTGTTTCTGTAATATCTCTCCAACCATCAGCTGTACTTTGAGTTCGTCTTCTGAGTACATCCAAATCTTGACAAATAGATTGGACATTCTGAGCAGTATCTTCTATCAGATGGGCTGGAACAGCAGCATCTTTTTGAGTTGGTTGACTTACAGCAGCCAAAATATTTGCAGTTAACTTCTCTTCCATTTCCTTCATTGATTTTGAGATCATTTGCTGACTTGAATCCAACAAAGATGTTTGCTGTAAGCTTTGAGAAGTAGAAGCAATTGCAGATGGAATTTGAGGTAAGGCAAGAGTTGCCTCTTCAGTAGTCTGATCTGCTGCTTGAGTTGGCTCTTCTGCAGTCTGATCTGCTGAACCAGAAGCAATCTCTTCTTCTTTGGTTTCATCAGCTTGACCAGGAGTGCTTTCATTCTCCTTGGTCTGATCATCTTGCTCAGCAGCAGCCTCCTTTTCAATAATCTGATCAGCTGAAATAGTTTCTTCTCCCTTTGATTCATCAGCTGGTTCAGACTTGTCATCTTTTTCTTTGTTCTGATCAGTGGGGTCAGGTGTACCCTCCTTTTCTTTTTATTGATCAGCAACATCAGACGATCCTTCTTTTTCCTTGGTTTTATCCTCAGGAACAGAAGTGTCTTCTTTCTTCTTATCTTCATCAGCAGGTGGCTCAACTTTCTTAACAGTTTCAATTGTTTTCATCAGACCTGCATTGTCCACAGTAGACCTGTGAGAAATCCAAGTAAAATTATCAAGAGGTATGAACGGGGAGATTGGATCCTCAGGTAACTCTTCATATGGCCTAATATTAGGACCATAGACAATCTGTTTCAGACTAGGAAGGGGAATCATAGTGCTTGGTTGCCCCTTCATCTTTCTAGTCTTTTTGGCCCAAGTTTCCATTATCTGGGAAACTGCCAGTTTGATGGATCTTTCCTTGAGGTCCTCATCATCAGCAAACTCCTCAGGAACAGATTCATAGATTTTCTTTGCTTCTGCCTTCACCACTTGACTGATCCTCAGTCTTAATTTGTCCAAGAAGAACTCTGAGTCTAGTGCTTGAGTAAGAGAACCTGTCTCAAGCCACTTCATTACCCAGGCTTCTTCATCAGCAAAGATCTTCCAGCTTGCAATCTGGTCTTTACTCTTTGTCAGACGATAGTCTCTCCATCTATTGTATCTGATCTTTTCTCTGTTGAACATCGTCAGACGAGTAATTCTTTCATTCTCAGCATCCAACCTTTTGATAAATTCATCGAAAGCATCAGGGTCATCTCTGACAATTTCCAGTGCCAGTTTAACCTCTTCTCTTCTTTTGGGTTGTATTGCTGGTGTAGGCATAACTGGTTTGGGCTTGGTGGGATCTCTCTGTTCACCAATTACTATGCCACCAGTATGCTTTGGACCATGAGAGTCCTTAGCACTTGCCTCAATAGCAGCAGCTAACTCAGCTGCTTCTATATAATCCCTTTGTTCTTGAGTCATCTTGCTGGCTTCTTCTTCCAGCCTTTTGAGCTCAAGGGCCTTAAGGCGATCTTCCTCAGCCTTTTCAGCAGCCTTCCTTTTTCTTTCTGCCTCATCTCGTTTCTTCTTTTCAGCAGCAGTTATATAAAGAATTGTGATCTTACCAGTCCTTTTCTTCTTAGTTTCAGGACTTTCAACAACTTGAAGTGGAGTGGCAACAATAGGTGTAGGATGCAGAAGGAGAGTTTCTCCTTCACTTGTTGTGCCAGTCTGCTGTTCAACTCTTTCCTCAGCAGACACTTCAACATTAACAGCAGGTTCTTCAGTATGTTTGACAGCAGGCTCTTCAATAATGATTGGCCTTTCAGCTGATGTTGGAACCTCTCTTACTGTTTCAGTTGTTTCCTCAGAGAATGTGACTTTTCTCTTTGCCTTAGACTTGACAATTTTCTTTGATGTTTCAGGTTTGGACTTAGGAGGTCCTTTTGCAGCACTCCTTGTCCTCATTCTCTTTTTGGTTTGAACAGGAACAACTTCTTCAGATTCTGTTCTTTCTGGAGATGATCCAGTCTCCATTTGTTCAATTTCTTTGGTGAGTTCATCAATCACCTTTTCAGGAATGATAACTTCAGGCTGTGCTGATCCAGCTTCAACAGCAGGGGTTGCTGTTTGATCAGCAGACATACTAGTCTGTCCAGCCTTCTTTCCCTTCTTGGCAGGGCCCTTAGCAGCTTTAGCAGGGGCTTTTCTTTTAGAAGTGCCCACACTCCTAACAGGCTCATACAATTTAAACTCCTTTCCACCATGGATGTTCTTTCCACCTCCCATTGGACATCCAAGGCTTTTGAACAGATGGCTCCATAAGATAGCATACCTGACCCTTTTATCACACAAAAGATCAAACACATGAGCAGCCCAGTTTATTTTCAATCCATAGTAGATGCTGATCATGGTGTAGTATCTTCTTCTTGGTAGACCATCCAAGGAACTTGTACTGCAGTCCAGTACATTCGCAATGATGTCAGCGAACCTCTGATACTCATCTTTCAACTGAGTCTTCATCAGAGTTCCTGTCATCTCCTCCCCTTCCTTAGCACAAATTGCCCAGAATTCCTCTTCTTTTTCAGACCCTAGGCCTGTCACATCTCCTCCCTCATTTGTCAGCTTATAGATTTCACTTAATACAGCAGCTGAGATACAAATCTTTTTTCCTCCGACAGTAGCAATCATAGTAGTTTTCTCAGGGTTGATTTTTCTGGTGCTGTAGAAATCTTCAACATCTTCAAGGTATACATGCTCCTCGTGAGCTTCCAGAATTGGTACCAGTGATGCCTCTTTGATTTTCTTCATGATAATTCGCATCAGATCGGTGCCAGATCTGTAAAACTTTTCATAGCTCAAGTATCTTCCTTCAACAACCTCCATTGTGAGATAAAGTAATGAAAATCTGTAGAGAACAGAGAGCTTAGAGAGTTAGAGAAATTAGGAAGTTTGTGTGCGTAAGACGACTGGTCTGTTCAGATCGGATTTTATACGTTTCTTTTGTTATTGATTATCGTGAAAAATATGAACCGTAAGATTAATCTGACAGTTTTAAATCGTGCGGGTGAGAATTGCGGACTTCAAATTTATTATTTTAATGTCAGATGGGCGGGAAACTCAATCGACACTTATCTGTTACTTATAAAAGCGTGTTTCAAAGGATGCGATTTATAACCATGCTTATATAATGTATCAGATGAGTAGAGTTTAACTTATCTGACAGACGAGTGATCTGTTATCTGATATTACTAGAGAAAGCCAATAGCTAGTAATCTTCCTCTGCTGTTTGTCAATCCAGCAAGATAAAATAATCTTCAGTCTTCAAGAATTAAGAACACATCTTCTGATAACATAACTTCAACTAACTATCATTAACCAATTTCATCATTAGAGCAGAAGTACCGCTAGTCTTACACGTTCCCCCTGTCTTTAAGAATTCATAAGTTAACTAGTCTGTTGAAAGTTAATCCTTGAATATAATAATGAATAACTAAGCTGATGATCTTCAGTCTTCTGATGAGTTCCCCCTCAGCTTATGCATCCAAATTAAGTAGTCCTAGCTCAGCTCTTAGAGTTGAAAACCTTACTTCACTTAAAGGTTTAGTGAAAATATCAGCAATCTAATTGTCAGTATGAACATACTCAATCATAACATTTCCTTTTTCCACATGATCTCTAATGAAGTGATGCTTGATCTCTATATGTTTAGTCCTTGAATGACTTGTAGTGTTCTGAGTAAGTGAGATTGCACTAGTATTATCACAGTAGATTGGAATTCCACTGATCTTGATGTTGTAATCTTCTAGTTGATGCTTCAACCAAAGTATCTGTGCACAGCAAGCTCCAGCAGCTATATACTCAGCTTCAGCAGTAGATATAGAAACTGAAGTCTGTTTCTTACTCATCCATGAGATCAGACGACTACCTAAGAACTGACAGGCACCTGTTGTGCTTTTTCTGTCAATCTTGCAGCCAGCAAGGTCTGAATCTGAATAACCAATAAGCTCAAATCCTGATTCTCTAGGATACCACAATCCCAATTCTTGAGTGCCCTTGATGTATTTCAGTATCCTCTTGGCAGCTAAGAGATGAGATTCCTTGGGATTTGATTGAAATCTTGCACAAACCCCAACTGAGTACATGATATCAGGTCTGCTTGCTGTTAGATATAACAGTGACCCAATAATGCCTCTGTATTTGGTTACGTAGACATAGGAATTGTAGCAGTAGAGCTAGTTTCCATACCAAATTTCTTAAACAGATCTCTTGTGTATTTTGCTTGGTTGATGAATATTCCATCAGACAACTGTCTTACTTTCAAGCCAAGAAAATAATTGAGTTCACCCATCATGCTCATTTCAAACTTATTCTGCATGAGTTTGGAGAACTTGTCACACATCTGTTGGTTAATTGAACCAAAAATAATATCGTCTACATATATTTGCACAAGTAATATATGATTTTCCCATTCAATTGTGAACAAGGTCTTATCTACCTTAACTTTACAAAATCCTTTAACTAAAAGAAAATCAGATAAAGTATCATACCATGCTCTTGGAGCCTGTTTCAGTCCATAGAGGGCTTTCTTTAGACGATACACCTTGTCTTCTTATTGATAAGCTTCAAATCCAAGTGGTTGTTCAACATATACTTCTTCTTGCAGTTCTCCATTGAGAAATGCAGACTTCACATCCATCTGATAAACAGTGAAGTTCTTGTAAGCAGCATAGGCTAGAAATAGTCTGATTGCTTCAAGTATTGCTACTGGTGCAAATGTTTCATCAAAGTCTATTCCTTCTTCTTGACAATAACCCTTGGCCACTAATCTTGCTTTGTTTCTGGTAACAACACCATCTTCATTCATCTTATTTCTGAACACCCATTTAGTGCCAATTACTCTTTGATGATTTGGTCTAGGAACTAAGTACCAGACTTCATTCCTTTCAAATTGATTCAACTCTTCTTGCATAGCTTCAATCCAGAAGGAATCACTGAGAGCTTCTTCAATTTGCTTGGGCTCTATTTGAGATAGGAAGGTGACAAACATAGCATCTTGTGCAACAACTCTTCTTGTTTTCACTCTATCTAAAGGATCACCAATCACTAACTCTGGTGGGTGATTTCTGAGCCATCTAAGATCAGGTTGCAGGTCTGGATGTTGTCCTCTGTTTTGATCTTGCAACACTACTGTTGGAGTTCAATTAGTAGTCTGTTGAACAGTTGTAGTCTGTTGAACATCCTCTGGTCTGTCAGCTGTTTGTAACTCGTCTGTTAGACAATCAGCACTGTGATTTTGAACAGCACTTGAGTTAGCAGCTGAATTTAGATTAGGTAGTATGATGGGAACATATTCTTCATTCTTTCCAATATCCAACTTCTGTAAATCAGTAGACAGATCTTGATTATTACTTTGATTCTTTTCAGAATATTGACTTGGCTCATCAAATACTACATGGATAGATTCTTCTATTAGTAATGTTCTTTTGTTAAAAACTCTATAAGCTTTACTAACAGTAGAGTATCCTACAAAAACAGCTTCATCAGCCTTTTCTGCAAATGCAGTGAGGTGATTTTTCCCATTATTTAATACAAAGCATTTACAACCAAATATTTTGAAGTAATGAATGTTTGGTTTTCTGTTGTTCCAAACTTCATATGGCGTCTTGTTCTGATTTTTGTTGATCATGCATCTGTTCTGGGTAAAGCAGGCTGTATTTGTTGCTTCTGCCCAAAATCTTTGTGGCAGCTTAGCTTCAGCTATCATAGTCCTGACAGCTTCTTTCAGTGTTCTGTTTCTCCTTTCAGCAACACCATTCTGTTGAGGGGTTCTAGCAGCTGAATACTCATGATGTATTCTTTTGATGTTACAATACTCTTCAACAGTAGAGTTTGTGAATTCTGTCCCTCTATCTGATCTGATCTTCAATATCTTCGTGCTTTTCTCATTCTGGATCAGTTCCATCAGATTAGTAAGATGTTCCTTGGTTTCACTTTTCTTTCTCATGAATATCACCCAAGTATATCTCGAATAGTCATCCACAACAGCTAGACAGTATTTCTTTCCACCATTGCTGACTGGATCAATGGGTCCAAATAAGTCCATATGTAGGAGCTCCAAGATTCTATCAGAAGATTGGTGCTTCTTGCTTTTGAAAGATGGCTTGATTTGTTTCCCTTTCTGACATGCGTCACAGAGCTTGTCTTTGCTCATTACTGTTTTTGGAATCCCTTCTACCAAATCATTCTTTATCAATCTATTTATGGTCTTGAAGTTTAAATGATTCATCCTTTTGTGTCATAGCCGACTAACTTCACTTGGTGTTGATGCCACCAAACAGATGTTTGAATTCTTGTCAGCAGAATTCCAGTCGACTATGTAGACATTCCCTTGTCGTCTTCCAGATAAGATTACCTTCTTTGTACCAATCTGTTCAACGTAGCACTTATCTGTTGAGAAGATGACTGAATATCCTTTGTCACAAAATTGACTTATGCTTAGCAGATTATATTTGAGGCCTTTAACATATGAGACGTCAGATATCTCTATGTTTCCTCTGATCAGTCTTCCTTTAGCTTTAATCTTGCCTTCCTTGCTGTCTCCAAAGGTAACTTTTGGACCATCCACAGCAACAGCATCAGTCAGCTCATGTATGCTTCCACACATGTGTCTTGAACAGCCACTATCCAAGTACCAAATCTTCTCTACTTTACTCCTACTCCTAATCCTAACCTACAAAATAAAAATAAAATTGTTTTAGTTACCCTTATTGAGAGGGTCCTGAAGGATTAGTTCCACCTTTGACAACCCAAGATGTTGATGTCTTAGGCTTCTTAGGCTTCTGAGTTTTGACAGGAGCATGAACAGTTTTATCTTTATCATAGTTAGCTGATAAGTCATGTTGATGATCAGTATGATAAGAATAGTGTTCATAAGCAGGATAAGGTGCATGATAAGCAGGGTATGCATGCATTGGATGAGCAGGGTAAGGTGCATAGTAACTAGGAAATTGAGGTGCTTGATACATAGGAGGATATGCAGCAGGTTGCACATAATAAGACTCATTTCCATACCAAGCATTTTGATTTTTTTTATTCTTATGCTTCTTTGGTTTACTAGTTGCTTGCTCATTAACAGACGACTTAGTTTTTCCACTAGTCTGATTTAGTTTAGCTTTATCAGCAGACTTCTTAGGACTCTGCTGTTTGGGCTTACTAGTCTGTTTTCCAATACTAGGCTCTTTGCTCTTTTTAGCCTTAAGAGATTTCTTCTCCTTTACCACTTTCTCAGGTGAAGCAGGTCTAGCAGTTTGAACATACAGAATGACCTTACTATTGTCAGCAGATATAAATTTCTCAGTATGATTCAATTCGTGCTTATCCTGTTCTAAAGGCATATTCTGTTTACTAGACATGTGAGTGGATGCAACAGATGATTTTTCATGAGACTCAATAACTTTTTCAAGTTCCATGATTTTTCCATTATAAACTTCACATTCAGCTTTCAGAGATTCATGTTCTTGCTCAAGCTGTTTATATTCAACTGATTCTCTTGGCTTTTCAGCTGTGAGTTTCAGTGAACTATTTTGCTTTTTTAGCAATATCATCTCTTCCTTAAGCTTTTTATATGCTTCAGCAATAGTAGTATTGTTAAGCATCATTTGTCCAAATGAATTGAATAATTCATTGTCAAGAGGAGTTACCTCTTCCTCAGAGTCATCAGATTCCTTTGCCATCAGGCAGAGGAGAGCAGGTTTTTCTTCATCAGAGGATTCTTCATTAGACGTGTCTGAATCTGAATCAGATGAGTAGACAGCAGCCAGCTTTTCTGCTTCAGCCATCATTGCCTTGCCTCTCTGATGCTTTCTTTCTTTTCTGATTTTTCTTCTCTTCCTCAGTGTATTTCTCTGCTTTTGGATATGGACAGTCTTTGATGAAGTGTCCCAATTTCCTGCAGTTATAACTGATGGGATAGTGCCCTGCAAGCCAATAGATTTTAGCTTGTATAAGGACTATCATGTGATAAGCTTTCTCTAGTATAAATGAATTAATACGATCGTTTGTTTATGCTATGTAAATCAAACAATGGCCAACTTCATCTCTCACGAATAACTTAAGCGATTGGATGAAACCCTGAGATCACTCATGACTATGGGATTATTCACTTCAGTATTGGGTGCGATTAATCATGAAACAGTCTCAAAGGTCGTGATCTCGTAAATGTTCCAAGTCATAGATTCCTATCGAGACGGGGTATCGAGGGAATCGCAAAGACTTGTAGGATTATGCATGATTCACATGAAGTGAATTTGTTGTTGTTTCATGAACAAGACATTTTGATGTTGGGTGCGATTAATCATGAAACAGTCTCAAAGGTCGTGATCTCGAAAATGTTCCAAGTCATAGATTCCTATCGAGACGGGGTATCGAGGGAATCGCAAAGACCTGTAGGATTATGCATGATTCACATGAAGTGAATTTGTTGTTGTTTCATGAACAAGACATTTTGATGTCAGTGCATATGACTAGGTGGTTCGATAGGGGATCGAACGCATCGAACGACCCGAACAGAGAGACCCATTGTGGAAGTGCGTAAAAGCATATCGGTGATGGGATGTCTCTCAAGACTTATAACAGTGTACGATTTAGTCCTTAGACTTGAGATGCTAGGGCGAATTCGGTATGCGGGTGTGCGTACTTTGATTTAGGAGCCGGTCACATAACTTGACCATTGTGCGCCTACGTTGGGTACGTATAGTCGTATGCGCGGATGGTTAGCATCAAAATAGGATCTACCGACTCAGCGTAGTTCGTTGAGAGAATTTCCTATACATTCTTAGATAATATATTCCGAGAAACCCGTGGCCACGGTCGGTGACAGATTTGGAAAGGGGTTTCCAAATTTAGCAGTCACACTGGAATTATTATCCTGAATTAGAAAGTATAGTTATCGAGATAATTAGAGGTGCCGACCAATTCACACACCCTAGGTCTCGATCGGGAAATTAGACGATAGAGGGACCGTATGTACATGGTACTTATAAGAGGTGAGGTTCACTGAGATCAATTCACCTGAAGTTGGGCCTCATGGGCTTGTGGCTAGACATCGACCATGAGGTGTGAGTACTCCTGAATTAATAGGGAGATTAATTCTGGAGTGGTCAATAAAGGAAGTTTATTGATCGGAGCAATTAATGAACACTAATTAAATCACGAAATTGTGAGCCTGCGGCCAATTGATGGTGAACCTAGAGGGTCACACACAATACAGTTAGGACTGTGACAGTCAACTGAAGAAATAATTGATTTAAAGAATTAAATCAATAGAATTAAAGGGTTGATTCTAAGAGAGAGAAAATTAATTAGATTATTCTAATTAATTAAATTTTTAATTAAAGGGTTAATTAAAGTGTTAAATCTTTAACTAGATTTGATGGGCTATTAATTAAAGTGTTAATTAAATGAATGGGCCATTTAATTACAGTGTTAATTAAATGAGCGGGCTATTTAATTAAAGTATTAATTAAATAGATGCTAGACATGGGCCAGTTTAATTAGTGGCCCATTAATTGAAGTCTTGCACAAGGAGTTAGGGTTTTTGATATTCTCTATAAATAGGGAGTCGTAGGCTGTATATGGATTGAGCCTGCCTTGTTTTGGTTTCACTCAAACCGGGTTAAACCCCATCAAGTAAAGAGTTTGAAGGGGTCTCAGGCGGAACTCCAAGTTTCAGACAAATCGGAACTTATACAATCCTACTTGAGGCCTATAAAGTCATTGATTTGACATCTGTCATCTATTTTTTACACATAAAGTTATTGATTTGACATCTATCACCTACTTTTCTCCTTCAAACCCAACAACCAAGCCTCAATCCAAGTCATATCTCAAAGTTTCAAAATCTACTAACTATTATTTAATAATATTTTACAATTTCAATATTCCATTGAAACCATTATCCAAATCGAGTTTCAAAGGTTCCGCCGAAACCTTTGAAACCATTTATTGAGACCAAACCGAGACCAAACCCAGTCAAACTACTTCCATATTAACCCTTAGAGACTCAAACCTAATGGAACTCAAGAGAGAGAATCCACCAAGCAAGAAACACTCAAACCCTAACTAACTCCTAAAGACCGCCACCCCCTCAACCCTAGCCCTAGTTGTGCGCCGCCTAACCCTAGCCGCCGCCGCCGCCGATGTGTGCTAGTGGATTGGCCGTGCCACCCTTCTCTCTTCCTTCTTCATGTACATCTAGAGTTGGATCTTGATCCAACTCTTGATTTTGACATGTTTCCATCCTAGTTCTGAGCTTGAGGATCGAAGCAGTCACAGATCTAGCTGGTGTGGACTATTCTCTAGAGGCACAACACATGGGGTGCTTCTCACGAACCAGATCCATCAGATCTGAATGAAGACCGAAGGAAAAACCACCACCTTGCCTGTGGTGAGGTAAATTGCTATTTACCATCTTATAATTTAGTAATTTACTTGCTAAATTGTATTCAACCTTTTCGTATGTGCTAATAAGTAAATCCTGGGAATTGGTGTATGAAAAATTTTAAATTCCGCACCGTTGTAGTTGACAATCATACCCATAAAATCCCAACAGTGGTATCAGAGCCAGGTTTATTATGCACATATGAAAAAGGCCTGAACACATCAAATTATATGCTTATATGTGATTGTTGTGTTCCGATCTTTGATTCTTGCTTGTTATGATAAATTGAATGTTCGGATCTATGCACTTTTCAGTTTTTGGGCCAAAAATGTAATTTTCAAAAATTGGAGGGCTTATTTGCAAATTGTGATTTTTCAAAATCTGGACAGAAAGTAAATTTTTCATTTTCTGCAATTCTGGACAAAAATTGTAATTTCTGGAATTTTTTAAAATCTGGACTGTTTTGCAATTTACGAAAGTTTAGGGGGTGTTTTTGCTATTTGCGTAAAGTTGGGGTCTGTTTTGCAATAAACAAAAGTTTCTGGAAAATTTGTTAATTTTCTGCTTTCTGGTCCAATTTGCATGTTCTTGAAATTTTGGGGCTAATTTATAATTTCCAAAAGTTGAGGGGTCAAAATGTAATTTTCAAAAATTCAGAGGCCGAACTGCAATTTTTTCAAAGTTGAAAAACAGAAACTGTTTTGTGCACTAAAAGGGTTTAGTAGATCCGGAAAGTTAATTTTATCATAATTAGTAGGGACTAAAAGTGAGAATCAAAGGGTCATTTTAAAAGGGGTTTAAAATGATGGTTAAAAGATTGTTTTGGAAAGGGGTTTTTAAAACTAGAATCTATAGGTATTTTAAAAGGTGGTTTTAAAATATGATAAGAGATAAGAAATAAGAAAATAACTTTTGCTTGTTTCTTGCTCTACGTGACTTGTTTACGTGGTTTTCGATCGCGCCGAGCCTTGACCCTTAGGGTAGATGTGATTGGTTTATTTAATTTTGCTGGTTTTATTAGGCCTGCGAGCCTTAAGTTTTTTGGGCCACTTTGAGCCTTTGTAATAGATAGGGCCTTACTGTTTTATTAGTTTAGGATGGAGGCCCGTTACAAGTAAGGTGGGAGCCCAAGAAGACTAAAGGCCATGTATGCATGGTAGTATGTGTAATAGACTAGGTCTCTTTGAAACCCAATTAGATTGACCAATAGGACCATCGTCTTTGGCTGGATGGTGGTCCGCATAGGAGGCTCCCGATCGAAAATATACTTTGGTAGAATGCATGCTAGGTGTGTATGTTTTATTTACTGATTTATCTTTTAGCATGTATGGTTGTTGGATGAAGATGAAGATGAAAGAAGTCAGAAATTAAGGGAAGGTTTTGATGATTTCCAAAACATCATAATCAGCTAAGTATGGAAGCTTAGTTCCCTTAGAAGAATTTTGAACAAGTAAAAGAAGACATCAGAAGAGTTCAAAGTTCAAAGCTCAGAAGACTAGTGATCTCATGCTGAAACAGCGAACAGAAGGGTAGGTCATCAGCCGAGTCAAATCAGATTAGTTCAGTATTTGATCAGCAGAGTATCTATCAGCAGAGTCGTTTTGATCAGCAAAGTAGAAGAGATCAAGAGATTAGTCCAACGGTAATAAATGCACTTGGTGTAATAAATGCTGTAAGAGAAGGGTAGTAATGGCAAATGATTGAAGATATCCTCAGATCAGCAGAGTGCATTAAATGCAGCATTAAATGCGATGGACAGAAAGGTACTGTACACTGTACGTTTGCTGCAGGGAGCCGTTTTCAAAAGAGCTGAAGAATGGATTTGAAGAATTGATTTCCTTCAACGGTCATAAATTCAAATCCAAGTATAAATAGAGCAAAGTTCGAAGAGAGAAATAACACAACAACAATCAGAGATCGAAATTTTGAAGCAGAATTTCTCTAAGTCTCAAAAGCTCGAACAGCTCACTCGTCTGGTGGAAGTCATCTGTTGACAGAAACCAAGTTGAAGAAAATAGAAAAACATTATCTGAGTGATTTTGTAATAGCTGAGTGTTGTGCGAAGTGAGAATCCATCTTTGTGAGTGATTCTACTTCAGAGGATAGGTTTTCTTTGTGAATTCCTATTGCGAGCTTACAGCATTCTCATTAGTTGTTTAGGTGTAAGTGGAGAAATATTGTAATCTAAGTGATTATAGTATAACCCAGAATCTGTGTGATCTGGAAGAGTGGACTAAAGGATTTTTATCCATATAACCACTATAAAAATTCTTTGTGTTATCTTGCATTTAAAGTTTTCTTGCATATTTTAAAGTTTGCATATTTAAACACTTTGAATCAAATAAAAGATTTTATAAGGAGTTTTAAAACTGGGGATAAAATCTTTTAGAACTTAGTTTACTTGTGAAAAACACTTTGAAACAATCCGCTGCAAGTATACTCTTTGAAAAACTGTTTTGCTGAAAAACAGCTAAGTTACTGTAAGAAGAGTGGTCAGTCGTCTGTTCAAGATTTGTTCACGATCAGACTAGTCTGCTTACTGTTCTTCATCAGCTTAGTCTGCTGACAGAAGACTGAAAAGTTTTTAAGTTCAAAAATTTTCAGAGGTCTATTCACCCCCCCCTCTAGACCTCATCTGACCACTTGGGACCAACAAGTGGTATCAGAGCAGGTGGTTCATTTGAATCAGCTGCCTGATCAACGAGCTTGATCCGAGTGTTTTTCAAAGGTTTACAAAACTTTTCAAAAGAGCATCTTTTTGAAAAACTAAAACTTTTTGAAAAATGGATTGTATCAGCCATGTTCCCCACATTGCTGGTATGTCCTTTGAGGACTGGAAAATCAGAATGGAGATTTTCCTTGCTGCTTATAATGACAACATGTACACATGTATCATTAAAGGTCCATTCAGATTCACAAAGGCCATAAAGATAAATGAAGTAGATACGGTTGTGGAAAAAGACCTTCATGAGATGACTCCAGAGGAAATAAAGCTTTACAATCTAGATAAAGTTGGGAGATTCATCATGACTAAAGCCCTGGACAATGATCGGTTTGACAAGGTCAAACATTGCAAAACTGCTAAAGAGATGTGGGACAAAGTCAGAGATATGAGCGAAGGCAATGATGCTATCAAGGAGCATCAGCTCACTGTTGCCTTGGAAAAACTTGACAACTTCAAGATGAAGACTGGAGAAACCATTGATCAAATGGATACCAGATTCACCAGAACTCTGAATGAAGTTTTAAAGTTGGGAAAGACCTTCACTGACAAGGAGATCACCGTCAGAGTACTAAAGGCCCTACCTCCAAAGTTCAACATGAAAGTGACAGCAATGGAAGAATCAAGGGATTTGGGAAAAATCTCTCTTACTGAGCTGTTCTCTGTACTCAAGGCATTCGAGTATAAACTGCCTAGAATGGGAATTGAAGAAACCTCAACTTCAGGACCCACAGCTACCTTAGTTGCTGCTGAAAACACCAGAAGACCAGCACAGAAAAGCAAAGAAGTGGACTCATCTGATGAAGCCACTCTACTCAACAAGAAGGAGTACACTGCTGGAGACGTTGCACTGTTGATGAATAATTTCAAGAAGTTCTACAAAAGAAAAATGAAGAACAAATACAACAATGCTTCCACTTCTAAACCTAACTTTTCTTCTCAAGATAAAGATGATTATAAATCAAAACTAATGTGTTACAACTGCAGGAAATTGGGACACTTCATCAAAGACTGCCCATATCCAAAAGCAGAAAAGTACACTGAAGAGGAGAAGAAAGTAAGAAAAGAAAGAAAGCATCAGAGAGGGAAAGCAATGATGGCTGAAGCAGAAAAGCTTGCTGTTGTCTACTCATCTGATTCAGATTCAGACTCGTCTGATGAAGAATCTTCTGATGAAGAAAAACCTGCTCTCCTGTGCCTGATGGCAAAGGACTCTGATGACTCTGAGGATGAGGTAACTCCTCAAAACAATGAATTGTTTGATTCTCTAGAGCAAATGATGTTAAATAATACTACTATTGCTGGAGAATTTGTTAAGCTTAAGGAAGAGATGAGCTTGCTAAAAGAGCAAAATAACTCACTGAAACTTAAAGCTGAAAAGCCAAAAGAATCAGTCGAGTATAAACAGCTTGAGCAAGAGCATGAATCTCTGAAAGCTGAATGTGAAGTTTATAAAGGAAAAATCATGGAACTTGAAAAGGTTATCGAGTCTCATGAAAAATCATCTGTTGCATCCACGCATACATCTAGTAAACAGAAGATGCCTTTAGAACAGGATAAGCAAGAGTTGAACCATACTGAAAAATTCATATCAGCTGACAATAGTAAGGTCATTCTGTATGTTCAAACTGCTAGACCTACTTCACCTGAGAAAGAATTAAAGGAGAAGAAATCTCCTAAGGCTAAAAAGAGCAAAGAGCCTAGTGTAGGAAATAAGACTAGTAAGACCAAACAGCAGAGTCCTAAGAAGTCTGCTGATAAAGCTAAAGTCAATCAGACTAGTGGTAAAACTAAGTCAAAATCAAATGAGCAAGCTACTAGTAAGCCAAAGAAGCATAAGAACAAGAAAAATCAAAATGCTTGGTATGGAAATGAGTCATATTATGTGCAACCTGCTGCATATCATCCTATGTATCATGCACCTCAATTTCCTAGTTACTATGCACCTTACCCTGCTCATCCAATGCATGCATATCCTGCCTATCATGCACCTTACCCTGCTTATGAACATTATTCTTATCATACTGATCATCAACATGACTTATCTGATAATTATGATGAAAATAAAACTGTTCATGCTCCTGCCAAAACTCAGAAACCTAAGAAGCCTAAGACTTCAACATCTTGGGTTGTCAAAGGTGGAACTAATCCTTCAGGACCCTCTCAATAAGGGTACCTAAAACAATTTTACTTTTGTTTTGTAGGTTAGGATTAGGAGTAGGAGTAAAGTAGAGAAGATATGGTACTTGGACAGTGGATGTTCAAGACACATGTGTGGAAACATACATGAGCTGACTGATGCAATTGCTGTGGATGGTCCAAAGGTTACTTTTGGGGACAGCAAAGAAGGCAAGATTAAAGCTAAAGGAAGATTAATCAGAGGAAACATAGAGATATCTGACGTCTCATATGTCAAAGGCCTCAAATATAATCTGCTGAGCATAAGTCAATTTTGTGACAAGGGATATTCAGTCATCTTCTCAACAGATAAGTGCTTTGTTGAACAGATTGGTACAAAGAAGGTAATTTTATCTGGAAGACGACAAGGGAATGTCTACATAGTCGACTGGAATTCTGCTGACAATAATTCAAGTGTTTGTTTGGTTGCATCTGCACCAAGTGAAGTTAGTTGGCTGTGGCACAAAAGGATGAATCATTTAAACTTCAAGACCATAAACAGATTAATCAAGAATGATTTGGTAGAAGGGATTCCAAAAGCAGTCATGAGCAAAGACAAGCTCTGTGACGCCTGTCAGAAGGGTAAACAAATCAAGTCATCTTTCAAAAGCAAGAAGCACCAATCTTCTGAAAGAATTTTGGAGCTATTACATATGGACTTATTTGGACCCATTGATCCAGTCAGCAATGGTGGAAAGAAATACTGCCTAGCTGTTGTGGATGATTATTCAAGATATACTTGGGTGATTTTCATGAAGAAGAAAAGTGAAACCAAGGAACATCTTACTAATCTGATGGAACTGATCCAGAATGAGAAGACTATCAAAATATTGAAGATCAGATCAGATAGAGGGACAGAGTTTACTAACTCTACTGTTGAAGAGTACTGTAATATCAAAGGAATACATCATGAGTACTCTGCTGCCAGAACCCCTCAACAGAATGGTGTTGCTGAAAGGAGAAACAGAACACTAAAGGAAGCTGTCAGAACCATGATAGCTGAAGCTAAACTGCCTCAAAGATTTTGGGCAGAAGCAACAAATACAGCATGCTTCACCCAGAACAGATGTATGATCAACAAAAATCAGAACAAGACTCCATATGAAGTTTGGAACAACAGGAAACCAAACATTCATTACTTTAAGATTTTTGGTTGTAAATGTTTTGTATTGAATAATGGGAAAAATCACCTTACTGCATTTGCAGAAAAGGCTGATGAAGCTGTTTTTGTAGGATACTCATCTGTTAGTAAAGCCTATAGAGTTTTTAATAAAAGAACATTACTAATAGAAGAATCTATCCATGTAGTATTTGATGAGCCAAGTCAATCTTCTGAAAAGAATCAAAGTGTTAATCAAGATCTGCCTACTGATTTACAGAAGTTAGACATTGGAAGAAAAGAAGAATATGTTCCCATCATACTACCTAATCTTAATTCAGCTGATAACTCAAGTGCTGTTCAAAATCACAGTGCTGATTGTCTAACAGACGAGTTGCAAACAGCTGACAGACCAGAGACTGTTCAACAGACTGCAAATGTTCAACAGACTACTACTGCAACTCCAACAGTAGTGTTGCAAGATCAAGACAGAGGACAACATTCAGACCTGCAACCTGATCTCAGATGGCTCAGAAACCATCCACCAGAATTGGTGATTGGTGATCCATTAGATAGAGTGAAAACAAGAAGAGCTGCTGCACAAGATGCTATGTTTGTCACTTTTCTATCTCAAATAGAGCCTAAGCAAATTGAAGAAGCTCTAAATGATTCCTTCTGGATAGAAGCTATGCAAGAAGAGTTGAATCAATTTGAAAGGAATGAAGTCTGGTACTTAGTTCCAAGACCAAGTCATCAAAGGGTAATTGGCACTAAGTGGGTTTTCAGAAATAAGATGAATGAAGATGGTATTGTTACCAGAAACAAAGCAAGACTAGTGGCCAAGGGTTATTGTCAAGAAGAAGGAATTGACTTTGATGAAACTTTTGCACCAGTAGCAAGACTTGAAGCAATCAGACTGTTTCTTGCCTATGCTGCTTACAAGAACTTCACTGTCTATCAGATGGATGTGAAGTCTGCTTTTCTCAATGGAGAATTGCAAGAAGAAGTGTATGTTGAACAACCTCCTGGATTTGAAGTCTATCAAGAAGAGGACAAAGTATATCGTCTGAAGAAAGCCCTCTATGGACTGAAACAGGCTCCAAGAGCATGGTATGATACCCTATCTGATTTTCTTTTAATTAAAGGATTTCACAAAGGTAAGGTAGATAAAACCTTGTTCACAATTGAATGGGAGAATCATATATTGATTGTGCAAATATATGTGGACGATATTATTTTTGGTTCAACTAACCAACAGATGTGTGATAAGTTCTCCAAGCTGATGCAGAATAAGTTCGAAATGAGCATGATGGGTGAACTTAATTATTTTCTTGGTTTACAAGTCAAACAGTTGCCTGATGGAATCTTTATAAATCAAGCAAAATACACAAGAGATCTGTTCAAGAAGTTTGGTATGGAAACTAGCTCTACTGCTACTATTCCTATGTCTACAAGTCTTCGCTTGGATAAAGATGAAGATGGAAAATCAGTGGACATAACCAAATATAGAGGCATTATAGGGTCACTGTTATATCTAACAGCAAGCAGACCTGACATAATGTACTCAGTTGGAGTCTGTGCAAGATTTCAATCAAACCCCAATGAATCTCATCTCTTAGCTGCCAAGAGGATATTGAAGTATGTTAAAGGCACTCAAGAATTGGGATTGTGGTATCCTAGAGAATCTGTATTTGAGCTTATTGGTTATTCAGATTCAGACCTTGCTGGCTGCAAGATTGACAGAAAAAGCACAACATGTGCTTGTCAGTTCTTAGGTAGTCGTCTGATCTCATGGATGAGTAAGAAACAAACCTCAGTTTCTATATCTACTGCTGAAGCTGAATATATAGCTGCTGGAGCTTGTTGTGCACAGATACTTTGGTTGAAGCATCAACTAGAAGACTACAATATCAAAATAAGTGGAATTCCAATCTACTGTGACAATACAAGTGCAATCTCACTTACTCAGAATACTACAAGTCACTCAAGGACTAAACATATTGAGATTAAGCATCACTTCATTAGAGATCATGTGGAAAAAGGCAATGTTATGATAGAGTATGTTCATACTGACAATCAGATTGCTGATATCTTCACTAAACCTCTAAGTGAAGCAAGGTTCTCAACTCTAAGAGCTGAGTTAGGACTACTTAATTTGGATGCATAAGCTGAGGGGGAACTCATCAGAAGACTGGAGTTCAACAGCTTAGTTATCCATTATTTTATTCAAGGATTAACTTTCAACAGACTAGTTAACTTATGGATTCTTAAAGACAGGGGGAACGTGTAAGACTAGCGGTACTTCTGTTCTAAAGATGAAATCTGTTAATGTCAGTTAGTGGAAGTTATATTATCTGAAGATCTGTTCTTAATTCTTGAAGACTGAAGATTATTTTATCTTGCTGGATTGACAAACAGCAGAGGAAGATTACTAGCTATTGGCATTCTCTAGTAATATCAGATAACAGATCACTCGTCTGTCAGATAAGTTAAACTCTACTCATCTGATATCTTATATAAGCATGGTCATAAATCGTATCATAAGAAACGCGCTTTTATAAGTAACAGATTAGTGTCGATAGAGTTTCCCGCCCATCTGACATTAAAATAATAAAATTGAAATCCGCTTCTCCTAACCACACGATTTAAAACTGTCAGATTAGATCAACGGTTCAGATAAATCACGGAAACCTAATCAAAAGGAAACCTATAAAATCCGATCTAAACAGTACAGTCGTCTTACGCACTCAAATATTCTCAAACTCTCTAACTCTCAAACCCTATTGCTTCGAAAGTTCACTGTTCTTTTGCAGAATCTACTCACTAATCTCTGAAATGGACAAGATTATTGAGGGAAGGTATTTCAACTACAGCAAATTCCATTTCTCTGGCACTGATTTGATGCGTTCATTACTGGAAAAGATCAAAGAAGCATCTTTGGTTCCTGTTTTAGAAGCTCACGAAGATAGAGTCTACTTAGAGGATGTTTACCATTTCTACATGACCAGAAAATTCAACAGTGATGACACTGTTATGACAGCGGTTATTGGTGGTAAGAAGATTGCTGTATCTGCTGCTGTTCTTAGTGAAATTTATAAGCTGACGAACAAGGGAGGAGATGTGACAGACCTCGCGTCTGAAAAGGAAGAGGAATTTTGGACTATTTGTGCTAAGGAAGGAGAGGAGATGACTGGGACTTTGATGAAGACCCAGCTGAAGGATGAATATCAGAGGTTTGCTGATATTATTGCCAAAATACTGGATTGCAGCACAAGCTCTCTGGACGGATTACCCAGAAGGAGATACTGCACAATGGTGTGCATTTACTACGGCTTGAAGGTTAACTGGGCTGCTCACGTGTATGAGCTACTAAGTGATAAGAGACATTCTCATGCTATTTTACTAAGTAATCTGTTTGCCTCACTACATTGCCCTATGGGTGGTGGGAAGCAAACTCATGGCAGTAAAGAGTTCAAACTCTACGAGCCAGTCAGACAAATAGTGGAGAAACCTAAGAGAAAAGCCCCTGCAAAATCCAAAAAGGCCCCTTCTAAGAAGAGCAAGAAGGATGGCCAGACTAGTCAGCCTGCTGAACCAACAGCACAGTCTGCTGTTGAGACTGAATCAGCACAATCTGAAGATGCAGTCCAAGATAAGGTAATTGAAGATTTCACCAAGGAGATTGAGCAGATGAAGACTGACTCCTCTCCTGAAAGGACTGAATCAGAGGAAGAGATGCCTCTTCAACGATTGAAAAGGTTAAGAACTAGAAGTGAGGCAAGGGGACCTCCCACTGCCAAACCCCCTACCAAAAGGATTGCAAAATCTAAGGTTAAGAGAAAGGTTACTTTCTCTGAAGAACCAGTGGAAACAGTAAGAGAAACTACAACATCAGCTGAAAGACCATTGGTTATCAAAGAACTTGTTGTTTCATCTACTGAAGAAGTTGTTTCCACAATTGGAGTTCATACTACAGACTCTTCTGCTGTAGTATCTGCTGAAGCTGGAGAAAATCAGCAGACTGCCACAATAGGTGAAGGAGAGACACTCCTTCTGCATCCAAACCCTGTTGCTGCAACTCCAATTCAAGCAGTTGAGAGTCCTGAATCAAGGAGAAGAAGGACTGGGAAAACTGCAACTTACCTGACTGCTGCAGAAAAGAAAAGACTAGATGATATTGAAAAGCAAAGGATTGCTGCAGAGAAGGCTGAAGAAGATAGGCTGAAAAGCCTAGAGTTAAAAAGACTGGAAGAAGAGGCCAGCAAAATGACTCAAGAGCAGAGAGATGCTGTTGAGGCAGCAGAATTGGCTGCTGTTATTGAAGCAAGCATCAAGGATGCTCATGGAACTCAGCATAGTGGTGGGCTAGTTATTGGTGAACAAAAGGATCCAAACAAACCAATACCAGCTATGCCTGCACCAAAGATTAAGCCAAAGAGAAGAGAAGAAATCAGATTAGCTCTAGATATTGTCAGGGATGACCCTGCTATCTTTGAAGAATTTCTCAAGAGGCTAGATGCTGAAAATGAAAGGATCAACCGTCTGACACTCTTCCACTCTGAAAAGATCAAATACAACAGATGGAGGGAATTCAGACTAACAAAGAGCCCTGCTGAAATGGCCAAATGGAAAGAATTCAATGCTACAGAAGCCTGGGTACTGAAGTGGCTAGGAACTGGATCTTTAATCCAAGCACTTGATTCAGAATTCTTTCTGGACAGGTTGAGGCAAATGATAAGTCACACAGTTAAGGCCGAAGCAAAGAAGATCTTTGAATCTGTTCCTGAGGACTATGATGAATCAGAAGACCTCAAGGAAAGATCCATAAAATTGGCTATTGCTCAAGCAATGCAGCTTTGGGCAAAGAAATCAAGAAAGTTAAGGGGACAACCAAGCTCATTGGTCCCTCTTCCAAACATCAAACACATTGTCTATGGACCAAATCTCAAACCTTTTGAAGAGCTGCCTGAGGAACCTACATCCACTTTTATTCCACTTGATAACTTTACTTGGATTTCTAACAGGTCAGCAGTAGACAATGAAGGCTTGATGAGGACAGTTGAGACTGTCAAGAAGATTATATCACCTGCTGATAAAGAAGAAGCAAAGTCCTCTGATCAACCAAAGCAAATTGAGGGTACATCAGACCCATCAGATCAAGACAAAGCGCAGGATGATAAGTCTGATGCTGCTGATGACTCAAAGAAGGAAGAAGAAATTCCAGCAGATCAGATAAAGGAAAAAGAAGTTGCTGCTGAAGGAGATGATCAAGCTAAGGAGAAGGAAAGCACTCCAAGCCATGCTGGTGAACCAGCAGATCAGTCCCTTGCAATGATAACTCAACCATCAGAGCAACCTCTCAAGGAAACCGTGTCTGCTACTCCAACAGAAGTTCCTTCAACTTCTCAAAGTGCTCAGACTAATTGTTGGACTCCATCCAACAAATGATTATCAAATCCATGAAGGAAATGAAGGAGGAGATAAAAGCAGATGTGTTGGCTGCTGTGAGTCAACCCAATCAGACAGTTGCTGCTGTTCCAACAAATCTGATAGATGA